>CALNVZ010003425.1:36355393-36423885 GCA_940671915.1 Paracentrotus lividus | reverse complement strand
TGAGGCCCAGGGTCCATCCCAACCCCCTATGGGGTCAGTTGTTCCGGCGCTTTTCGCTTGAATAAATCTTCTGGGATGCCGGACTAATTTGGTATGTTTGCTCTTGTTTCTCTCCCATTCTTTTTTTTTAAGGGGGTTAGATCCCACGTTATAATGATAAATATTGACATTTTACACAAATAAATGATATCAAACTGAGTTCCTGTGTAGTTTATTTAGAGTTTGTTTTTCAAAGTTTCAAAGTTTATGTCCTGCATTCTAACTTGGTGTTTGTTTCCGGGGACAATCATCGTGAAATTCCACCCTTTTTAAAGTTAAAAGAAAATAAGCACTAAACACTGATGCAAGTCAAACATTTCTTCGGTCTTATGGGCTGTACTTGATTAAATGTACTTGATTGACGTTTAAAAATGGTTTACACTGCAAATCAAACTGTATGTCACTTCGTGGATCAATGAATCTCAACATTGCACCAACATTGAATCTCAACCATTCAATTCCCACATCCTTATTCAACAAATCCTTTTACTTCCGTTGCCATTTTACGCCAGACAAGATGGTAATGATGACAAATATGACATCAATTGGGTTGTAAGTTCACTAATGTTTTTGGTACTATTTCTTATATCTCTCAGGCGATTACAAACTTAGAACTATTATATCTGTAACAGAAACCATCCCATTCGGCATCCAGTTCGACGTGAACAACGACGAGCGAAAGCAGTATTCTGTTAATGCTGTGTTTGGAGAATACAACATCACAGGTTTTCTGTTTGACAGCTTATCAGAGACAGAAGCTATTTATGGGCTAGAGGTTGCCACTAAAGTCAACATGATTGACTATAATATAACATGTGAGATATAAAATTAGTTTATTAGCAAAATAATTTTTGATTGATTAATAATATTGTACATGAATTTCAAGTGAACATGTGAGAATCTTAATAAGTTTATTTACTAGAATTTTTCTCAATAATTTCTAAACATCAAACAACAGAAATCATTAAATTGGTCATTTTCAGATGATCATAAACCCTTCATGATGATGATGATGATGAAGAGCATTTTTTAAAGCGCCATTATCTGCCCAAAAATTCAAAGACGCATGGCTCTCCAAATATGTACATTATTCACAAAATTTGCTGGAAAACAAACAGTAACACACCAAAATGAGAGTATTAATTTCAGGACTTGTAACTTTTATGATTGAATTTTAATTTTGGTTCGTAATGCTATGTCATATCATATACCTGCATCTTTCATCTTTAAATAGCTGATTATATGGTTGGATTTCGTTAGATATTAGGAGTTTGTTAGATCTTTTCATTCACAAACATGATACATTTGTATAATTACCATGTCCATGTTATCTTTGGTCTTTTACTGTAGGTGACTTTTTCAGGAACGACACCCTATGGCGGATGGGGCTGTCCTCAAGCCAAGTTCAATCTTTCTCTATCCAGGGTGGGTACTGGATTGAAGAGACACCCTCCTCCCGTATGATCACCCCTATCTTCAGCATAACCTACAAACTCCATTTCGTCTTCTTTTCATCTTTTTTTCTCGGCCTCTCTGTCAGCATCGAAGGTGGTCCTCTTGTCATTTCAGATGTTGGAGTTACCTTGAGTGAACTCTACCTCACATTCGCGGTCATGGAGTACCGCACAATTAGAATGATTGAGATATCCAGAAAAGACAAGTTCACACTGATTGAGATGTCCAGTGAGTAACAGATTATTCAAAATTGTCATAAAAAGGGTTGATAAATTTCTGCAATCTGATTGGTTGAGAGGGTTTTTTTTTTTTTTACTGACGTAATAAACAAAATTTACTTTAGTGCACTATCAATATCAATATCTGAAACGATATCAAATTATTGTAAAAAAACAAGAAAATGGCATCCATGAAAAAGCAAGATATTAACAGAGGTATTTTTTTAATGTTCCTCAAGAATTTATCCCAAATGTGTATAGTGTAACAAAATTAATCATGGAATTGCCTATATGTGTTTTTTACGGGGCAGTCAACGTTTCTGTTTAATTTTACTTAAAAGTGTATCTCATTAAATCATAGGGCCTATCCATGAGACTGGTAATGAAGATTAATTCCCTCCAAGTTTATAAAGCATCCACTCTATTGACCAAGCTTTCTCGCCTCCTTTTGTTACATTACCTCCTCAGACTTCCATTTGAATGAAGAAGACTGGAGCTTTGGCTTTCAAGGAAAAATCCAGGAGAGTTTGGACTTAAAACAAAATGGTAATAATGTGAAATAATGACATATACATGTACAGTGTTGGCCAAAGTTATTAGAACACCTGAACCTACACAAAGTCTATGGGATTATCAATGCCCTAGTTCATTTGTCGAAATACGATTGAAGATATCGTTTATGTGCCATGAGCTTTCATGACTTTTTAGCATAAGGTCTGACGTATATTTTGATAACAAATTTATATAGTTTTGACCATCTGGTAATGCGCAGCATTAAAAATAGTTGCGTTATGTGCTTTAGGTTTCCCCTATAGACGTGTGTATTAAACATCTAGTCCAAATGCCAAAAAGTAAAATGCCAATTACATATGCCGATTGCTCAAAAAGTATTTGAGGTAGAAGTTTGAAACTTAATTACCAGGCTTATTCATTTTAATATACCTCAAATACCTGCCAAATTTCAGAAAATTTGGTCGAATGGGGAGGGATGGATTCGCCCCCTCCTGACCAAAGTAACCATGCCCATTGAAGGTTAAGACTATTTTTTCCATTAAATGAAGACACTCCTTGTAAATGTAATTTTTTTAGAAGGAAATTTCATGAGCAATTCAAATATGTTGAAATATTAACTCTTAACATGCCCTGGCGTGCCGGAGGCCCATTTATGGGCCAAAAAAAGTTTCAAAAAGTTGTTTCCTTTTTGCCCCCCAAAATGACGTCGAAAATTTACTTTTGAGCTATAATTTTGACATATTTGTTTAGGTGTATAATGTGACTTTCCAAATCCATACAAAAAACATATGTCATAGTGGAGTTTTTTGTCAGAAAGAGACATTTTATACTGAAGTATGATAATTTGATCAGGACCAGAGAATTCTGAAGCATCGAGTATGTGTGGCGTGTGTTTAGGTACGGGATGTCTATTCAGTTGCGTGCTGTCTTGCGTGTGTGTCTCATTACACGTGACTTAATGGGGGAAAGAAAAGCGAGGAACAATATGTACTTACCTAGCTTTTACACGGCAAATGAATACATTTTCAATGAACAGTAAGGCAGATTGTGTTATGTTTTCATTTTTATTAAATATGTAAGGGATGAAAATGTCAAAACTAACATTTGTGAGACCTTTAATCAGTTTGTTATTAGGTGGACTCATTCGTTCATTGTTTGTTTATTGATGGCCGTATGTACAGATACCATATCCTAAGCTACTGTCATGGTCTGTTTGTTGGGGTCCTTATTTACTCCACTAAGGTTAACAGTGGTGGTACTGAAATCAGGAATGGATGGCGAGTTCATGGAGCAAAAGTTAAAATATTAGTAGATATATCTCTCTCTCTCAATACAAAATATATGCTAATTAGGAAACATATCATTACATTTACATATGTTCATGGAAATAATAATCTCTATCTCTCTCTCTCAATACAATATAATATGAAAATAGGAAACATATTACATTTATATTTGTTCATGTCAATAATAATTGCGCGCTCTCTCTCTCTCAATACAAAATATATGTAATTAGGAGACATAGCATTACATTTATATTTATTCATGAAAGTAATAATCAAGCTCTCTCTCACTCTCTCTCTCTCTATAAAAATAGTAAAGGGAACTAATGGGAAAACAAAACATTGAAGTACACAAATCACACATTGTCATGTACTGATGGCGAAACAATTATTGATATATTATATTCATTCATGAAATTACTTATTAATTACTCATGAAAATAATAATCTGTAGTGCAAAATGTTCTGCATCATTATTTCATTTGACAGGTAAATGAAAGTGCGTTGCCCTGGCTTGACGATAGGCAATTAAATGATACCGGCTTTTCAGAATGTTCAGATCCGGACCTATTCATTATGGGGTGATTACGGGACATGTAGCTTTGAAAGACCAGTCGTTTATGTATATTTCATACGAACATCACCACACAAAATTGTCCACAACGGCTGTTTTCACCTCACCGGTCGGTCCGGCCCCATCGGGATATGTGAGTAAGGCATTATGGTCTGATTGAAGTTGAGATCATATTTTACAAATTACATGTATCATAATAAAGTAAATGGTTTCAATTCATCTCAAGACCGCTTGAATATCTTTCCCGCCGACCCCCCCCCCCCCAATTTATATGCCAGTCGAATTTATACACTTGCAAATGCAGATATTTAGCGAGAATACATGTGTTTTCTTTTTTCTATTGCAAATCAGATATGCATACCTTTGCACAAACATGCAGGTATACTGTTATTGATTCTATATTTGTGTTACAGTACAAGTAATACAGAGGGCGATTTCTATTCTTTGAAATGAAATATATTTTGTATTGAGAAATAGAGAGAGAGAGAGTGAGAGAGAGAGAGTAATTATTATTTTCATCAACAAATATAAATGTAATGATATGTTTTCTAATTTCATATAATTTTGTATTGAAAAACAGAGAGAGAGAGAAGGGGAGAGAGAGAGAGAGAGAGAAAGAGTAATTATTATTTTCATGAACAAATATAAATGTAATATGTTTCCTATTTTCATATCTTTTGTATTTAGAGAGAGAGAGAGATGGAGAGAGAGCGGGATTATTGCTTTTATGAATAAATATAAATGTAATGGTTTCTTGTCTAATTTCATATATTTTGTATTGAGAAACAGAGAGAGAGAGAGAAGGGGGAGGGAGGGAAAGAGAGAGAGCAATTATTGCTTTCATGAACAAATATTAATGTAATTATATGTTTCCTATTTTCATATACATGTATTTTGTATTGAGAGAGAGAGAGAGCAATTATTATTTTCGTGAACAAATATAAATGTAATGATATGTTTCCTAATTTCATATATTTTGTATTGTGAGAGAGAGAGAGAGAGAGAGAGTGCGCGATTATTATTTTCATGAACAAATATAAATGTAATGATATGTTTCCTATTTCATTTTTGTATTGAGAGAGAGAGAAAGTGATGAGTAATTATAAATAGAATGCTATGTTTCCTCATTTCATATATTTTCTTCGCTCAATAATATTTTGTTTTCGCATTAATCCCTTTTACTTATTTTGTAATGAGATAGAGAGAGAGAGAGAGATAGAGAGAGAGAGGGGGAGGGAGAGAGAGAGAGAGAGAAAGTTTATTGTTTTCATGAATATATATTTATATATCAATAATTGTTTCGCTAACGGTACATGACAATGTGTGATTTGTGTACTTACATATAATAGATTATGTATTCAATGATAGTAAAAATCGGGATCAGTACATGACATTTCACGTTCATTTCCAAATTGCATGACACGAAAGAAAGAGAGAGGAGAGGGAGAGAGAAGACATAGAAAAAAAATATAAAACAAGACTAAGGAGTAAAGAGTAAATGAAACTAATACTAGTACTCAAACTGCGATATGAAACTTATCAGTTAGATAATGTTCAAGACACTTCAAGTATTTGCAGCGCAATGCTGCATACAACGTAGGGTATAAATATTGCAGTTGACTCATTTCTGAATAGGAACAGTAACAACAACTTCAAAAAAAAAATTTAAAAATCGATAGCGGCAATATACCACAACTTTAGACTTCTGTCTGCATTCTGCTCGCGTCCGGTTGGTAAGCCTAATCTGTGGATTAGCATTATCGATTTCTTGGGCTTGAACTATGGCGGTTGCAAAACAGCCAACAATGGAGAAAAAACAGAAAAAATAACAACCCGATATTCGTAAGAAATGCTTTTCTGGAGGGGATGGACTAGCTTTTAGACTTTTCCTTATAAAATTGTAACCAGACCATCATTTGCTACAAATTTGGTATTTTTGGAAAGGTAATAAACCAGGCTATAACGTCATTTAGTGAACAATATTTCATGACTATTTTTTAGCAAACCATGGTCTCCGAAAGTCGATACAGGAGACTATTTACTCTGCGGTAAAAACACATGTTTCTTCTTTCCCAGAAAAAAAGTATTTTTGATAAATTTTACAAAACAAAATTATATTGATAAGAAGCAGGATGAAATTTTCTACAACTTACTCATTAACTTTTTTTTCATACGATCAGTCAGTGCGGAGTTATCGCTGTTGATATATTGGCTAACAGTTACGTTTTGATATCAATGGCGTTTGCGCTAAAACCACCGGCACGCCAGGGGTTCGCCGCCGGCACGTTAAGAGTTAGGGTCAAAGGAAAAAGGACTTAAATGGGGGCTCTAAATTAAACATTCGGGGCCCCTCACAAATAATTCAAAAAACTCCCACAAAACATGTTACTACTTCATCCTATCGTATTGTGAATGGCATTTTTGACATTCTCATGAAATTTCCTTTCAGAAAATGTATACTTTTGTAGGGAGAGACTTGATATTTTTAACGTTATGACATTTTGATCCTGATATGGGAAAGATTTTTTAGATTTTACAGTTGGTAGCATAACACAAAAAAGGCAATTTGGGGGTTCCAAACGCGTGACTATGTTATTTAGTTTTTAAAGTATAATAATGACTTTTGTAGACATTCCAGGCATTTTAAAGGTATTTAAATGGTCAACTGAATGAAAACAACTAAAATCATTTAAATTTACTTGGTGTTCTAATAATTTTGGCCACCACTGTATATATTGAGCTTAGTTGTAACTTCACTCATGTTCTCATTAGGCCCTACTATTTCAAATACATGTACTCTCAGGCGATTACAAGAGTTGTGACTGGGATCAGATCTAAACTAAAAACCATATTTCTAACATCTCCCTTTCTTTCAAGAAAGTGAATGTGATGGCCATTTGCCATTTAATGTTTTTTTTTTATTGGTTGGATCCTACGTCACAATGATAAACATTGACATTATGCTCGAATAAATGATATCAAACTGAGTCCTTGTGTATTAATAAGTTTTTTTAGAGTCTGTTTTTCAAAGTTTTAAAGTTTATGTCCTGCATTCTGACTTGGTGTTCGTTTCGGGGGACAATCACTGTGAAATTCCTCTCTTCTTAAAGTTCAAAGAAAACTAGCTATTAACATATAATGCTACTCTTCGCTTCTGAACACTGATGCAAGTCAAACATTTCTTCTGTTTCATGGGCTGTACCCGATTAAATGTACTCACTATGATTATTTAAAATGGTTTACACTGCAAACTGTAACTTCCTGGATTAAATCTGAACATTGCGCACCATCCGTTCACTTTCCACATCCTTATTCAACAAATCCTTCTATTTCTGATGCCATTTTACACCAGACAAGATGGTAATGACAGGCCCCTTGCCAGGGGGGTGCGGAGGGTGCGAACGTACCCCCCTTCAGACCCCCCAAAAAAGAAGAAGCGCAAAAGAAAAAAAGAAAAAAAAAGAGAGGGGCGCGAAAGAAAAGCCCCCCCCCCAAAAAAAAAAAATATATATATATATATATATATATATATATACATATATATAAGGTATATAATGGCCGTCGCCAGGGAGCAGGTGCGGTGAGTTTGGGAGGGGGAGGGGTTACTACTCGGTGCCACTCGTTTTGAAATGTGATTGCGTATTAAGTTCTAGTATTTTGCTTTCCCACTCTTTCGTTGGAAATCATTTCCCAGCAACCGACCCGTAGGCCTACTCTCCCAAATTACATAATTTTTCTTGCCCTTTTTTTATTTCTAAGGATGACAACACCTTCATTTTAGATAGAATTACAAATAAAAACATTGTAGTCTCAACAACAAAAAAATAAAAAATCCAAGCGTGCTCTCCTATGATTTCTAATTCTATACCAGAAGATTATCATCAATTTCAGGAGATGCTTTAGCCGTTAGTTGCAAAATAATTTTTAACTGCCCTGCTTTCAGGTCAATATAACAGAAAATTTTGGGCATGCATGTACAAAATGTTTACGCTGTAAATTTTAAAAAATGAAACAAACAAAAGACAATGATTAAAATGATTAATACTTTACTTTCAGTTCTCTATGTAAAATTTTCAGCTCGCGCTTTGCGCTCGTATGTTAACAAAATTATCATCATATTCAGAAAGGGATTACAAACATTTATAATTCATAGACTATATTAATCAATGTGATTTTCACTCGCGCTTAGCGCTCACATTTCATCAAAGGACGGGGATTATCGGTTCCTATTAAAGGATTTTTTTTTTTAAGTTAGCGGCAAAATATATGTAAAATACAATGCCTTCATGTTGTTATATGGCAAAATTTGCGGCTCGCGCTTCGTGCTCGCAACCAAAAGTAACACAATGAATAAACAAAATATTCTTTCTTCGAATAGCTATAATTATGTAGAAAGCTTTTGTTCCCGCTTTGTGTTGGTATGCTTATAAAAGGAATGATTATTTCTTACAAGCATTTATATCTAGAACATTCTTTAATAGGATTTAATTAATTAATTTCGCTCGCGCTTCGATTTTGCTAAATGGCTACGATTATCAGCTCGTGGGGTAATTAGAAAAGAAAGTCGTTATAAGGCAAAATTTCCGCCTCGCAATTCGTGCTCGCAAACCAAATAGATGACAATGGTCAAACACAATACTCTGACTTCAGGGGGGGGGGGCATTTAATTAAAGGACATGTGTGACATTTCATCCGACAAACTGTTATAAGCTTCTGAAATGCTTGCATCTGATTTGCTTAGAGCAAATTTGTCGGATAAAACGTCCGACAATTTCTTTGATGAAATGCCTCCCAGGTCTCTAATTATGTAGAAAACTTTCCACTTGTGCTTTGCGCTCAGATGTTTATATCATAAAAAGACTTATCATCACGTTCAGAAAGGATATACCGTACAGACATTTTTTAGACCATTAATTAAAGGGGAATCCAACCCAAGGAGAGAGTCAACCTTATAGGAAAAAGGAAAATGAGAGGAGCAATCTAAAAAAAGTTTCATCAAAATGGGTTATAAAATAAGAAAGTTATGGAAGTTTGAAAAGTCTAGTTGTTCCTTCTATGGGGATCCTCAAATTGGCATCATCGGCTTCAAAATGGCCAATCTCATGGACAACTCTCCATTCGTTTTGTACACAAATTTTCAGGTTTTTCCCATTTTCTTTCAAAATATATCTTACCACCGTCTGAGCTCAACATATGTTGGGTGAAAAATATTTTCCCATGACATATTTTAAGCTCAGAAGTAAAGAAGACATATTTCGGAAGAAAATGGGGAAAATCTGAAAATTTGTGTACAAAACGAATGGAGAGTTGTCCATAAGATCGACCATTTTGAAGCCGATGATGCCAATTTGAGGATCCCCATAGAAGGAACAACTAGACCTTTCAAACTTCCATAACTTTCTTATTTTATAACCGATTTTGATGAAACTTTTTTGAGATTGCTCCTCTCATTTTCCTCTTTCCTGTAAGGTTGATTCTCTCCTTGAGTTGGATTCCCCTTTAACAGATCTGTTAATTAAGAAGGAAGGCGCACAATATGTGTTAAATACAATATGCCTTTATGTCGATATAGGGCAAAATTTTCGGCTCGCGCTTTTCTTCCAAGTCGCTATGCAGGAAGCTTTCCTCTCAGGCTTCGCTCTCACATCACAAAAGGAATTACCATTTTTATTGCGAAAAACGCTTGAATGTTTATATCATAAAAAGACTTATCATCACATTCAGAAAGGATATACAGTACGTATCAATAAAAACTGGACAGTTTTGAAAAGTCTGTCAAAATTTTGTTTCAAATTGTGATGTGTATATTTTCATGTCAATAGATGCTCTGAAGTCTTATCTTTCAAATGCAATTTAAAAAAATGAGTTTCGTTCATGCTTGAGCACACACAGAACATTTTTGTCAAGGACTCCAAAAACGGCTTGCGCACAAAATGGAAAAAATGACAAATATGATCATCAGACTTCTTTTTATTCAGAAGTCTTCCTCTAAAACTTTTCTTTATCTTTGCCATTATTTTCGAATTTCAAAATGGTCAATCTATCAATCGTTCATTCAATCAATCGATCAATTAATAAATCAGTCAAGCAAACAATCAATCAATTAAACAAACGAACTAACAAAGCGATCAATCAATCAATCAAATAATCATCCATCCAACCAAATCCCCTTTCTTGAGTTGACAACATTTTTTTTTTTTAGTTTGAACGAATATTCAATGCTAAAAGATAACATGTTAACATGTGAAAAAAAAAATAAATAAAATAAAAAATTCAAGTAAATAAATAGCTTTGTAAATGAATTTGAAAGCATAATTCGAAAATTATGGCAAAGATAATGAAAAGGTTAAGACTAAGTCTGCTGATTAGGAAAAAGTCTGATGATCGTCTTTCTCATTTTCTTACACTTTGTGCGCAAGCCTTTTTTGGGGCCCCCGACAAAAACGTTCTGTGTGCGCTCAAGCATGAACGAAACTTATTTTTTTAAATGGCATTTGAAAGATAAGACTTCAGAGCATCCATTAACATCAAAATATAGAGATCATAATTTGAAACAAAATTTTGACAGACTTTTCAAAACTGTCCCGTTTTTATTGATACACCCTGTACATACATTAACAAGTACAATATGTGTGAAAAACAATGCCTTCATGTCGTTACAAGGAAAAAAATTTGGCTTGTGCTTTGCGCTCTCAAACAAAAAACAAAACAATAAACAAAATACTTTTTCTTCCAAGTCGCTATGCAGAAAGCGTCCCTCTCAGGCTTTGCGCTCACATGTTTACATCATAAAGGAATTACCATTTTCATTGCGAAAATCTCTATGGTGTGGGAGGGGCCAGGAGACACCACCCGCTCACTCGCTAGGCTCACTCGGGCTAGCTTGGTCGCTTCGCCCCCTAAAAATGGACATATCCTCCGAAACACACCTCCCCTTGAAAAAAGCTGGTGACGGCCCAGTAATGATGATAAATAACAACATTGTTCTATAATGTCACTAATGTTTTTGGTACTATTTCACATATCTCTCAGGCGATTACGAACTAAGAGCTATTATATCTGTTACAGGAACCATCCCATTCGGCATCCAGTTCAGCATGAACAAAGACGAGCGAAGGCAATATTGTGTTAATGCTGTGTTTGGAGAATGCGACATCCAAGGTCTTCTATTCGACAGATCATCTGAGGCTATCTACAGGCTAGAGTTTGTCACTAGAGTCGACAGCATTGAGTACTTCAACATAACATGTGAGATATAAGATTAGTTTATGAGAATAATAATTTTTAATTGATTTTTAAAAATTCATTACTTAAGGCGTTAATGTAGCATATAATCAAAATTAGTTTATTTATTCAAATTTTTTCTCAATAATTTCAAGACATCAAACAACAAAAAATCATTAAATTGGTCACTTTTTGATGTTCATTATAGGTTGTTCATCAACAGAAAAAAAACGATAATAGTAAGAGTATTAATTTCAGACTGAAATTTCGTTCCTATTTTTTTGCACTTACATTAATTGGTTCAAAGTAACTTTATTAACATTCTTAGACCTGATACGTTGCTTCATTTTGTTCATCTTTCCCTACCTAACAATCACATCAAAAGAGCTTTGTGGGGCCCTCTATTGTCTCTTCGTTCTTCCCTTCAGATGACCTCCATGATAAACTCTTGTTATTACATAATGAAGCTTATAAATGATAACCTTGTTTTGGGAAGTATTAATGATGAATAGAAATTAATACATTTTCTCTTCTGGTTCATCAATTCTCGAGCATAGCACATAAATACTAGGCCTACATAACCAAATGAGTTTGCAGGAATTGCAGAGAGCAGAGCAAAATAATTAGCATTGATTGTGATATTGACGTCTCATCATCAGATATTTACCTCAACAACATGCTCAAGTTCAGAGGTTTCTTCAGGACCAAGATCAGTCTCCAGAAACAGCATTCAAAATCCCATTACTTTGACGTGCGCATACCAACTATCATTTTGGAGATCGACCAGAGCAGCCCCATCCTTGAAATATCCATGGACATTTCAGAGAGTGGAATCTTGATCAACGACATAGCTTTGGTCGGCATAGAAGACATCTTCAGGCTCAACGGTAAGAGAGCATTGTTTTGTTTATTTAAAGGTAGTGTCAGCCTTTTGCAGGCAAAAATATTAAATTTCTAGCTTTTAGAGGATATAGTAGTATACCAATGACTATATCTTCCCACAACATGATTAAGCTCAAATGTGTATGTTTGTCATTATATTGCGATTATCAAAATTCCTTCCTATTTTTTCGAACCTCGAAAAATATACCGTACAGTGCGAACCGATGACCGTTAGCGCAGAGAATAATGCACGCTGATGCGCCGTGTGTATATTGCTGTGTACGGTCCGTGCTGCACGCGCTGTAATATCAACGATGTTGATGGAGAGCTGGTCAAGATAGGTAGTCAGATTTTCGTTTCGTAATACTGATCTAGGCAACCTGTGAAAGTAAGATTGAATAGACAGTATAGGTCGATCATATTCTACAGTTATGCCAAGTTGCATTAGTTTTCGCAATTTGTGAAAAAGGCTGATACTACCTTTAACTGTGGAACATGAAATTTTGGCAAGCATTTAAATTTTACAATTTTTTTTAAAATTAATATTTTGTCATGGTAGGTGTATTGTCAAAGTTCCATATACACAAAAAAGGATGTTTCATGCTTTACGGTATCTGATGAAACCCTGATCATGTTCTCTCAGAAAATAACTAAACATGGTTTGAATGAAACAGAGATTGTTTATAGAGAAACGAGGGATGTAAAGAATCAAGAGGAAGAGACGATAGGCGAAGCCAAATGTGTAGAATTCTTAGTCTGGTATTTTGCAATTAAATGTTTCAGGTTAATAGGGATGTAAGCTGTAGTCATTCTTTGTCAGGTTGTTTGTATATAATAAGAATTATATCTGTTTTTCAAAACCTATAGATAAAAATGGTCAAATACGTTTGGGTTTACAGGATCTGCATTACTTGATCGCAATGTGAGGAGCATTAGCTGGTTATTTACTGTTGGTGGTGCCGACATCAGTGGGGTCGTATTAGGATCTACATCCTACTATGAGAATATGGTAACCTTTCATACCTCTTTGGCATCAGATCCATATTCAAGCAAGCCTGATTACAGCATCATCATTGATCTTCAGAACTCTACCAAAAGGGTATGTGGAATGTTCTGGCCATCCTCAAGGGATACTAATTACATCCAAAATAGTTTGTATACTGCAAGGATCGATGGAAGTCAGTCTCCCAAACTAAATGAGATGATGGTTAACCCTAATCAGACTGGGGTGTTTTGGTAGCTGTCAAGACTGGGGGGGGGGGCCATGATGGCCCCCCCCCCTAAGATCTCGGCCGCCGATCGCGCGACCGCACCAAAATTTGCACGATGGTAGTGAACCATGTAATCTACAAGACTGCGCTGTTAATTTTTCCAAATAATATTAATTTTTTAATATGAATTAATTATGCTAATTTATGCATGAATCATACTTTTTGCTCTAATTGAAAAAATAAAGCTCCTAGAATGCTATTTTGTGTATTATTATTCCTTATAGCATTCCTTACAATTGTACTAGAAAAAATCTCGTTTCAAAATTAATTTCTTATGTATTTTATTGTTTTATGAATTTCTTATGTATTTCTTTGTTTTTTCGACCTTTTTTTTTCTTTTTTTTTTTAAGCAAAAACATTTAAGAACCATTTTTAAGCATAAATATGCTAAATAAATTGATTTTCAGCCAATGAAAGTTAAAATAATCATATCTTTATGAATTAGGGTAGAAAACTCAATTTGCATTGACTTTGTACACAAAATCACGTTTTTGAGCTATTTTCGGTCTGACGGATATTTTTGAAATCGTGCAGCGTCGTAACGGTACGACCGATTTTTGCGAAATGGTTTCAAAAGATGGCGCGAGACTCGAAAGTAAAAAGTCAGCAAGTGGTGCGATCAGAAAATTTCATGCGGCGGAGTGGTCGCCGAAAAAGTCGAGGGGGGGGCCATCATGGCCCCCCCCCCCCCCCAGTCTGATTAGGGTTAAAGAGGAAAAGGGAATGTCGTAACTGAGTAAAAAAAAATTGCACATTTGTGTGTGTATTTTATTTAATTTATTTATTTATTTGTTTTCTTTACCCAGGGTAGCCTGTTCAGTGATTAAACACTGTTGTCAACCAGGGCCCTGCACATATATATACATAAAACAATCATAGGAACACAAAAGTATATACGAGAACATGTAAACAAAGATATGAAATTGACAATATTACGTTACAATGCAATTACAATAGACATGGTACAGGGGAAATGATATGGGTAATTGAAAAGAACCAGTATTGGTATTCAGCATAAATCAAGGAAATTTTTGAAGGTGTGCAATTTGTAAATTAAAAGTCATTATACAAAAGCTTAAGTTAGATAACCTAACATTTTATCCCTAAAATACTATTTGATTGTTATAAGAAAATAAGATGTACATACAAGAGGGTGATTGTTATTATTCAAAATTCATTAGACTTAAACGTATAATTCTAGTTAAGTAACAGTTATTTTCATTTACTTTTCATAACATATATCTTTAAACATATTACATAGCATAAGGGCAGTTCCAGCATTACGGACATTACATTTCAGACCAATTTTTGCTACTTCAAAAGGTCATTAAGATAACATAACTCTTCTATTCTGAACTCATAACACGGAATCATAAACCAAAAACTATAGACTATAAACTGTGCAAGTTTCAATCCATTTCCGTACATGTTGTGGGAGTTACACCATATATCGTAACCATTACGGACATTACATTTTTTGGACAAGACTTTTTACCTACCTTTACATTCATTGAAAAGTCTGTGAGTTTAGGTACACAGTAAGTCCAATCTCCACATAAATTTAAAGGTAATGAAATGTTTCATTGGATTAAAGTTGAATTTAATGAAACAAATGACGCATGTACCCGCTAGAGCCACAATTGTGGTGTTACGGACATTACATTTTAAGCGTTACGGACATTACAGATTTGTCCACTTTCATTAAGTAGAAGGGGTCACATGTTAGTGGTAATATTTTGTATTCTTTTCACCTGGATGGTAATTAATACACATTCTAAAATGTTGCAAAAGCATTTTCATGAATTTTTTATTTCATTGGTTGCCAATTTGAGGACTATTTTTCGGTTTAATCTGGAACTTTATTAGCTTGTTGATTTTTGCTATTTTATGGGAATCAAAAAGAAATATTATATGTCTACTATGGATAAATGATCCATAAAAGGACATTTAGTTTACCTTTTGACTTTGTATCATAATATTTTAACTCATAACATCTTAAAATGTAATATTAGAGAAGCGTTACGGACATTACACTTTTCATACAATTGAATGTACCCAAAGCTGAGCCTAACTCTATACGAATAAACAACTTTTATTCTTATTGAAAATAATGTATATTGTTCATCTAACATTCAATATGATTTTTGGATCTTGAAGGATGCTTTTCCATTCTCCTTTTTCACAATTTGTTGTATTTACAAAGTCTTGTAAATGTTAATGTAGTCTTCACAAGTGTCAAAAAAGTCTTTTTAGACATATCATTCATTCATTCTGCTTCCATGTCAGTTTGGAGGTAGATATTGTTACTTCTACCCACAGCAGAAGTAGGTAGCAATACTATGATTTTCCCTGTTCCACAAATGACTCCTCTTCTTCACTGTATAGAAAGAAATTTGTGAATCTTTGTCTTTTCAAAAACTTCGTTGTGTGCCCATCAGTATGGACCCTTCTTATTTGTGCGACAAAGTACTTTGCAAATTTTGTTTTGTCTGAAACCCCACATGAACAAAATATCCTTTAGGAGCAGTTGTCAAAGAAGTATGCATGTGGTTACACCTTTTCCTCATCCTCCTCTTGTCCTCCAGTGTCACTTTAAATGTGTCCACCAAGCTTGCTCTATTTTGCTTCTGAGTACAGCTTGTAGTGAATGCATACTGTGTTTACAGGTTTTAATTAATGGACTAAAAAAATGTTCAAAATCACCAGTAATGTCACAAACTAATGTTACTATTAAGGGCCAGCATCTATTTATTGATAGATTTCCATATTGAAGTATAAAATCAAAACAATATCCTGCAATCGTATGCATTCTCATCTTTGCTACAAATGTGTAATGTCCGTAAAGCAATGATGATGTAATGTCCGTAACGCTCTTTTTCCATGAATTATGAAAAATTTATGAAAAACCTCTTGATATGTTGTGAGATAACATATTTTAGCTTGGCATTTGAATTTGCAACAAAATTGGACCAAAACACAGGGTGCTGTAAGAACTTATGTATCTAAAACGTTACGGACATTACACTTCAAGCGCGATAGAAATCAAAAAGTTTGAAAAGGCTATTTTTCAGAAAATATTTCATTCCTTCCAAAATCCTGTTGGATGATTTATAAATGGGACCTGAGCTTTATTATAACATAAAAATAATCACCTGAAAGTCATTTTATGGTAAGATTTTTACTTGAGAACAAATATATGCAAAACGCACTGAATTTTATGACAATTTTTTGGAAGAAACACCTTTTTTCAACAGCTGAAAAAATATGTTTTCCGACTTGGTAAACAATTTGTTTTATTATATCTTGTTGATATAACCCTTCCTGAATACTTTCCAGATTAAAACAAATTTGTTTCTCTATTTTCATTTTTTCACCCTTGGGTTTCATTTTTCATGGAATTGCCCATAAGATTACATACAATTAAGATTCATATTAGTAATTTCACTTCATAATAATATTTTTTTTAATACATAAGGTTTGTCTATCCCTTCAGAAACGTTATATGGGCCTATGCACGATTACACTCACTAGCCAGCATCAGAGGACAAAATATATGGAATTAAAGCCCTTCATGAGTTTTTGCTAGTCTCCAGAATTAAGGCGTGAATGCTTCTTTAGTTGGTGCATTCTTAAGGGCTGAAGGAAGCCCGTTCCACAAAAGTGACCCTTTGTGGGGAAAAGCTTTTTTTCCCTATTTGTGTTTTGACCATTGGCACCAGCAAACCTTGTGAAGTGGCACCCCTCTTGCAGTGAGTATGAACACTATTACTTTTAGTAAACATATCAGAGATATAGTTAAGGCTTTCTCCATTGATTGCATTATATAACAACTTACATTTGTAAAATGTCCATATTTGTTCAATGGTTACCCATTTCAGTTGAGACAGGACATCAACAGTAGGTGTCATAAAATTGCATTTGAGGACCAGTCTCCCCATTTTTTTATGTTGGGTAATGTGAGAACGTTCTTTATGTATTGTGAACAGTTTACCCAAGAACAGCTGCAATGGTCAAAATGGGGTGTTATCAAGGCATTAGCTAGAAGTTTGGCACTATCGACAGTTAAGTACTTTCTCAGTCTAATAATAAGGCAATGTGTGAGCCAATTTTTTTGCTGATTACATCTACTTGCTTTTGCCAGGTTAGCGACTCATCCAACCACGTACCCAAGTATTTGAAATGGGAACTCTTTCAAGGACGTGATTATCAACCTTCACATTTAGGGGGTTTGCATTTTTCAATTTATGAGAGGTACCAAATAACATGAATTTTGACTTATCAGGGTTTAGTGTAAGTCGATTTGATATTAACCATTGACTTATTCTTTGGAGATCTGCATTGATTTCTGTTTCAATGCAGATCGGCATATTTGCAACTGAACACTAATACAGTGTCGTCAGCATGGAGCATAATCTTACATTTCTTCAGATCATTGGGCATGTCATTCACCATTATAGTAAACAGGAGTGGGCCCAAGATTGACCTTGGGGCACTCCTGCTTGTACTTCTTTCAATTTGGAGGAAGATGTTTTACAGAGGTACACTGCGAACGATGTTTTAGGTAATTCTCAAACCAGTTATATTCTGTTCCATAAATTCCATACAAGGTAAGTTTATGAAGCAATAGATCATGGTCGACTGAGTCAAACGCCTTTTTGAGGTCTAAAATCACAACTCCCGTCAGTCGACCATGATCCATTTGCTTGTACAGATGATCACTTAAATAGGTAAGAACAGTGCTTGTTGAGTGGTTCTTCCGAAAACCAGACTGTTCACTAGCTAACAAGTTATGTTCTAAAAAGTAGTCCTGAACCTGGGTGTGGACTAATCTTTCAAATATATTCATAACCACGGGGATAACAGATATAGGTCTGTAGTTATTAGGATTTCTCACCTCCCCTGTGAATGGGAGTGACTTTAGCACGTTTCCATTCATCAGGAATGAATCCAGTATCTAGTGAGCGGTTAAAGAGGGATGTGAGGTGAGTATAAATTATAGGGGAGGCTGCTTTAAGAAGCATAGTATCAAGACCATCTAATCACTTTGCTTTGGCTGTTTCAAGTTTCTTCATGATATTTGATACATTTTGTTCCCCAATGGGTTCGAAGGCAAAGGTAGTACCTGGAATAGGCTTAGCTATATGGGTAAGTATCAACTACATGTAGTTCGCTCAAAAGCCACTTGTACAAATACCTGGGTGATATAAACATTGAATATCCATGTGTATGTGCATTGAACTCCTTATATTCAGTGCAAGTGAAAGGCTTTTTGCGAGAGAACCTCCAACCCCATTTTAAAGGAATTAATGATGATATTTTTGACATCTGTTGTTTTTTATTTGTGATAATGACAGAGCCAGGTCTTTTTCTGGGATGGTTCATACAATACACATGTACAGACTGATGTCAGAAAAAATGCCCCATCATTTTGTAGTTGTCTTGTGAAAAGTATGAATATTCAAGGCTTTCATTGCATATTTTGGTAGAGTCATCCTCCTAGCATTTGCTGGTGCCATTTTCATTAGGATCTTTGCAGTCATGACTGAATAAGATAAGATAAGATAAGATTTTATTAAACTCTATCGACCCCCGATCGGGAGTATGAGAGTCTCAACAAGACAAATTTACAATAATGATATGCATATACCAATGAACATAATATCAATGATGAATACAAATGTTTGCATTGTGAAAATACAAGAATATAACAAGAACACCAATAACAAAACTATAAACTAATATATTGTTGTGTTTAGCACTATTACAATGTAAAAGGCACTGGTTGTTTAATCACCCTGCCACTTCTAGTAGTTACATTCACTCTGGCAACTGGATTATTATAAAGAAATCTTTCGTCAGTAAATGATTTAGAGAAGTGCAACATTACTATTCTAATGAATTTTACAAGTTTTTTTTAAATGGCACATTTTATCTAAACTAAACAATCTACCCATTTGGTAAACACATGGTCTTATAAAATATTCTGTGGGTATGTACATATATCTTTCTTTACTAAAATAAGGACACACAAATAAATAATGGAACTCATCTCCAACTTCCTTCAACGAGCATAATGTAGTACTACATAAATCATCATTTACTGAATCTCGAGAAAAGCGATTGTTATTGATTGGTAGCCTATGTGACCTGCATCTGAATTTACATAATGTAGTTGCATCAGTTACACTTAAAATTAAGAAATACTTCTCAAAAGCTAATTCTTTTTTCATTATTTGACCATATTGCTGCATGCCAGTCTTGATCTGACATGTCTTTTAAACGCAGCTTCAAGGCTTTTAGAAACCAATTGGTCCCAATTCCCTGCCCTTGTGTCAAGAATATATTACCATAACCTGCTTTCTGTCGTGTATCTTCAATGAAACTCATCCATTTTGACGTTAACTGTAAAGTAGGATCTTTGTGCATACTAAGAACCAAGCTATATATCAAGAAAGTATACTTGTCCTCCTCACCTTCACAATTCTGAACCAAAATCCAATCATTCTACATCTAATATGACTTATTAAAGTAGAGCGCCCAGTTTCTCCATATGCCATAGCATCTGGAGTAAACTTATTTACCTGTAAAATTGTTCTCAAAAATTTCCTGTGAAAAATTTCTATTTGAGCAATATCTTCATAGCCCCATACTTCACACCCATATGTCAGTATTGGTAAAATCATCCGATCAAATAATTCACATTGTGTATCAATGGACAAATGTAATCTTTTTGCTTTTGCCGATAAACTGTACAAAGCTTTCCTTGCCTGGGATACCTGCTTTGTGACTGTTAATTTAAACGTTCCATTATACTGAAATCTAACCCCCAAATAGGTAAAATCATCCACAACTTCTAAAACATCACCACAAAGGTTGAAAACTGGTATTTTCCTCACCTTCCCTCGAGAAAATATAACAATTTTAGTCTTGCTAGTATTTACGGTTAATTGCCACTTTTGGCAATAATCATTAACTACATTAAGAGCAAATTGGAGTTGGTCTGAACTCTCAGCTAGAATAATAGTGTCGTCTGCATACAACGAACAATACAAATTAACAAAAGTATCCAAGACCTTACTGCGCATCTCATTGGCCAGATACTTCAGACCTTCCTAAGAAGAACCAATATAGCTGTCAAAATCGTTCAGATAAATGGCAAACAATAATGGGGACAGATTTTCCCCTTGTCTTACACCAACATTGCAAGTAAAATACCGTGACAAATTTTCTTTAACGTTTACACATGACTTGGCATGTTGGTATATGTTCTTAATCACATGAAAAATTTTACCACTAACTCCATTTTTCAACAGTTTCTGCCACAACGAGTATCTATCAATAAAATCAAAGGCTTTTTTATAATCAATAAATCCACAATAAAGACGTTTCTTTTGCGGCAAATAAATATCAATTGTGGATTTCGACACAAATACATGATCAGTTGTGGAGTAGCTTGCACGGAAACCTGCTTGCTCCTTCCCAACCTGACAATTTATATTAAAAAATTAAGTTAATCTCAAATTTAATATAGAAGTAAATAGTTTTCCCAAACAACGAATTTAATATAGAAGTAAATAGTTTTCCCAAACAACTTAATAGAGTAATTCCCCTGTAGTTATCTGGATCAGCAGCATCGCCCTTGTTTTTGTAGATTGGAATAATTATGCCTGCACACCAATCTGTAGGAATACAACCTGTATCTAAAACGATATTGAAAAAACGGACTATTATCATGATCATATTTCTTGGGCAATTTTTCAAAAATTCATTAGCACTTTATCTACTCCACACGCTTTGCCATTTTTTTATTTCTTTATCAAAGACATAACTTCATCTTCTGAGAATTGATCATTTAATAGATGCTTACCATCAACAGCAACTTTAACCTGTATATCATCAAGTGTATAGTCACAGATAATTGATCATTATCATTGTTCCTATTGCCAATCTTGCTAAAGTGATCAACAAAATCAGACAATTCAACTGGAGCCTCAATCGTATTAGTACGTTCCCCTGATTTCAAAATGGACCAATATTGAGCCGGATTATTATTTTCCAATTTTCGCAATGACTCATTTTGCTGTTTAAAAAACAGCCTCCTTTTTCGTCTCAATAATCTTTTATAATATTTGCTGGCTTCACAGAAATCATTATCAGCTAAAAGAAGAGATTCTTTTCTCTTATTTTTGTACCTATTCTTTTTATTCAAATATTCCCTTCTAGCATTCTGACATTCTTTGTCAAACCATGGTTTATTTACATTGTTTTCCTTCCTTACCACCCCTCTGCAAGGTGGCAAATATGTACACACACCAACTTCCTCAGCGGTATCCACAAAAACCTTATTTAATTCAGAACAAAAATTATCCACTTTTTCACTTGTCACATCAACTTCGAGACAATCAACACCTGAGGAAAGAACATCTAATGATTTAGTCACATGCTTACTGAAAACCCCTCCAGAATCTGGGGACCATTTAAATGCAAAATGACCAGGTTTTAATTTGGATTGGTCACAGATCTTCTTTTTACAAACCAAGGAATTGCAAGGCTTCCCCAATAAAAACAAATTAATTGGACAATGAACATCAGACAAACACTTGTCAAAAACATCAACTTTGAAATCAGAAATATTTTCAAGAAAGGAATGAGATACAATAGCATAATCAGTGGTGCTACATCCTGCACTAGTATAGCAAGTCAGATTACCCTGATTTTTATCACCCGCAAAACGACCATTTACGATCGTTAAATCGAAACTCTGACAAATATCAATCAATAATTCCCCAGACTTATTCACAGTGGTATCGCTATTGTACCTATCAACAACAAAACCCTTGTCACTTAAAAATTCACGTAAATCAACATCATTTTGGCTGGAGTCAAATTGATCATTAATCACAGGTGTCAGGTGTCGCTAAAATGAATTCAAAACCAAGTATGTCATTCTTTACTTTGACCCAAAGTACTGAGTCAGAACAAGTATCAATGAGTAATTCTGTAGAATTAAAGATCTCCTTTTTTAACAGACAATTTTCAGAAGACAGCACACTTGCGCTAAAAGTGGTTGTGTGAAGAATAAACAAATTGAGAGTGTATTACTTATGTGCACGCACAAAGACATACACCCACACATACCATCATTTACACACACACCTGAAGCACACATATGGCCTACCCTAGCTATCTCATTCACACCAGCACACACACAAATACGCACCCACACCCTGACCACACACACACACACACACACACACCCTCACTCACGCTCCCAAACATTTGTTAGGGAATTACTACATTGTATGTCCCAATCATTCAGTGATGGCCTTGGTAAACAAAACATCAATGCTTATCAGAAATGTTATTATAAATAATTTTTTACTGTGTTTGTTGGTACATGTGTAATGATGTGCGTGTGCGTGAGGGAGGATGGGTGTGTGAGTGTGTGTGTGTTCTCATGTGTGTGTGAGGTTGTGTAGGTATTTGTGTACACATACTACTTCAATATTTGTTGCAATCTTATTCCGTCCACTTGGCACAATTCAGATTTTGTTCTCTTCTAAAGATTGTCTGTTACTCAGTCATGCATGCAAAAATCCAAATGAAAAGAGTTACAACACTAACCTTTACCAAAAAATGTCATGAAACCCATGATTAAGTTTTCATGCTTCAAACCAGACAACTTTCAAAATGATGGGACTTTTTAACTCGATACATTATTATACAAAAATAAGAATATATTGACAACCATTTTCACATGACAATATGAAACACAGCCGACATTGAAGATATACATGTCTCTTGTCTGTCGGTTTGATGTTGACAGGGTCAGATCTTTTCCTGGGATGGTAAGGTTGAACTGGAGATGCCTCATCATCCTGAACTCAGCTTCAGAATGGACACCGAATACATCCTCACTCCTGGACGCTCTACTGGTGATGTCTTCCGTCTGTGCTATGATGGGATCAATTGTACCTCTACAGACAAGAGGGTATGTTATTCTATTCATTTATTCAGTAGATTTTTTGTTTTGATCGTTGTTGGATGTGCAGAGCAATTTAGCCACATTTTAATCTGTATTCTGACAATTATGTAATTACGCAAGAACAGGCCAAGTAAGGTCTGATTTTAGTTATTACATTTATAGTTCTTGAAATGTGAATCGTTGTGTTGGAAAAAAAGAAAAAAAGAAAATGGTTACATCATCTTATGAAAATGCCTTATTTATTGTTCTAATTTTTTTTATGCAGTCATTAGAAAGGAGTGGTCATGGAGCCGGGGGGGGGGGGGCAAAGCCCCCACTTTTTTCAGCAAATGTGTACAAAAATGCAAAAATAACCATAGATTTGTGATTTTTAGCCTGTTCAGTCCTGGATTATCTTGTTTTCTACTGCTACACGTACCTCTTGTCAACCTTCTTTTCTCCTCTCTTTCATCTGAACAGATCACTTTAAGCCATGATGTAACCTTTGAACGTGACAGGTTCATGCACACTTACAACCATGACCTGGAGGTTACTTACACTCATCCTGCAGTCCATGAGGACATCTCTTTGGCATGGACTACCTCCTGTCAGCGAGGTGTCAGCTATAACATCACCATCACCATCACCAAAGACTCCATGGTCATCTGGACATCCAACTTAACCCAAGAACTTGAGCAGTTTGATCCAGGCTACACCTACAACTTCGCAGTTCTCGAGAATGTGAGTGGCTTCGGCACTGAGACCACCATGACTCTCTCCAGCATCAGCAACTCAAAGGCTTTCAATCTTCAGGTCCGGGAGAACAACAGAGAGACTATCTACACCAATTTTGCTCTAGATATCTTCCCAGGTCAATCTCAATTAGATGTAGCAATGGAAGCCAGGTCCGACTACTTACCTGCACACACCTCTCTAAATTTTCAGAAGATGAGGCGGGCCACAACCCTGAACACCTCATTGAGCATTGACGATAACGATGTGGTAGGTTGATGTATTTGACCCTTGTATTTTGCCTCTGTATTCCTGTTGTACATACTCCAAAGAGCATAAGAATAAAGGTCTTTGGATAGATCACATGTCTCCTTTTTAGTTATCCTCATGTCCATGTATTCTTGTGTAGTCCTATAAAATGATTGTAGAGAGAGTAGATAATAATTACATGTATATTCTCTCCTGCAGTTTTCCATCTCTTTCACCAATGGATCATTGGATGAAAACAGCTCCAGAACCACCCAGATAATCCTGAGACAGCCCACGAATCCTGATCCTCGCTTGATCCAGTTTGTCTTCGCTGACTCTGGCAGCATGAATGAAGGAAAGACATCCCATAACACCACTTTGATGTGGGGCAACCTCCTCCCAACCCAGTCCATCGCAATGCAGTTCACTGGAATCAGCAATGATGCTGGAGAAAGTGCAAAAGTCACGCTCCACAATGAGGGCCACATCTTTGGCTTCGATAGCTGGTACAACCTTGATCTTGGAAATACAAAGACTGGATCAGAAAGTGCAAGTTCTGTAAGTTCTGTACATTAGTGCATGAATTGTAGCCTTTATCTTGCAGTGGGTTGAAAAATTCCATTTGATGAGTTGAGTTTTAAACAATGTGCCGAGATGTATTGTATTTATTCATTACCAATATTTCAAAATATACAATATGCATTTGGTAGATGAAGCTAATATTTAGAATGTCTACACCTGAAATAGATTAGTTTTTATGCCTCCGCGACAAGGTCTCGCTTATGTTTTCGGGTTGTCCGTCCGTACATCCATCTGTCCGACTTTGTTCTCACGATAATTACTGTTGGGAGGATCATCTTCCTTCTTAGTACATGTATACTGGGATGATTATGATCTGATTAGATTTTGGGGTCACAAGGTGAAATATCAAAAGTCACAGAGGTCGATAAAAAGCTGATAATAGCTCGTTCTCACGATAACTCAAGAAACGTTTGATGGATCATCTTCATACTTGGTACATGTGAGCATACTGGGGTGACAATGATCTGGTTAGATTTTGGGATAAGGTCACAGAAGAAAATATATGGGCAAAATTAGCTTGCGGTGAATTATGAAAAGTTTGGGCTTGTATTCGTACTTGTAGTTGTTTGTTCTCTAAATAACTGTCATTACTTTACCAGGTATGTCTGAAGTGAAGATGATTTGATTAGATTTTGGGTTCCAAGGTCAAATGTTACAGAGGTCAATGAATAACACCAAAAAAAATGGTTTTTGCGGTGGTTTGACAAATAATCTTTATGCTAGGTTGCATGGGCATACTAGAGGGACTAATAGCTGATTTGGAATAACTGCAGAATACCCTACCACGATTTTGGAAGGTTACAAAAATTTCTGTTAGGGTAGTGATGCCAACGATTCTACAACGGACTTTACACATTTCAAAATAGATCTATTACCTTTCATACCAAGTACGGACTTCAATATATCTTCCTGGCCTACGGCCTACGCACTACGTCCTTTTATTTTTCAATATATCTTCCTGGCCCGCAGCCTACGCACTACGTCTTTTTGTATTTCAATATATTTTCCTGGCGTACCGACCTATGCACTACGTCCCTTTATATTTCAATATATTTTCTTATCCTACGGGCCTACGCACTACGTTCTTTATTTTTCAATATATTTTCCTGGCCTACGGACCTACGCACTCCGTCTTTTTATATTTTTATATATTTTCCTGTCCTAAGGGCCTACGCACTACGTCCTTTTATTTTTCAATGTATTTTCCTGGCCTACGGACCTACGCACTACGTCCTTTTATATTTCAATATATTTTTCTGGCGTACAGACCTACGCACTCCATCGATATATCCTTTTATATTTCAATATATTTTCCTGGCGTACGGACCTACGCACTCCATCCTTTTATATTTCAATATATTTTCCTGGCCTACGGACCTACGCACTCCATCCTTTTATATTTCAATATATTTTCCTGGCCTACGGACCTACGCACTCCATCATTTTATATTTCAATATATTTTCCTGGCCTACAGACCTACGCACTCCATCCTTTTATATTTCAATATATTTTCTTGGCCTACGGACTTACGCACTACGTCCTTTTATATTTTAATATATTTTCCTGGCCTACGGGCCTACGCACTACGTCCTTTTATATTTCATTATATTTTCCTGGCCTACGGACCTACGCACTCCATCCTTTTATATTTCAATATATTTTCCTGGCCTACGGACCTACGCACTCCATCCCTTTTTTATATTCAATATATTTTCCTGGCCTACGGACCTACGCACTAGTCCTTTTTATATTCTATTATATTTTCCTGGCCTACGGACCTACGTTCACATCCATCCTTTTATATTTCAATATATTTTCCTGGCCTACGGACCTACGCACTCCATCCTTTTATATTTCAATATATTTTCCTGGCCTTCGGACCTCCGCACTCCATCCTTTTATATTTCTTGGGTTTTAATTTTGGAGTTTTACGTAGCTTCATGTGGCATATAAGAACGCAGATATTTATTAGTACATTACTGTATTGTTTTATTGTTTTGTTTCTATTTTGAATTAGATTTAAACAATGTCATTAAAGACCAAAGATCTTTAATATTAATATTATTTTTATACTGATGGCAATTTTATTTGTCGATGAATTGATTTGCGAATTATTTATTTGATATGCTATGAACGCATTTATGATTGAAATTAATGCTGGAATCCGAAGAAGAAGAGATGATAGAGGAACAGATAGTAATAGAGAGAGAGAAAAAAGAAATTGTTGGACAAGAATAACATTTATATACGCAACGGTGGACGTAAATGTAGTTCTTTGTGACTGTAGCATAAGGTACTAATTAATATGTTTTGTGGACGTTTTAATTAAGAAATTACATTTTGTAACGTTTAACGAAAGTTTAATTTTTTTTTTAATCATTGTTTTTTTTGTGAAATTGAAAGTCCAACATTGATTTAATCTGATTTTTTTCTTAAATGTTCATGTGAGATTAAGATCTATAGTACGTGATCAAAACGTTTCAAATCGTTCTGAAATTGTTTGGTGTTTGTTAGATAATGACTTACTCAATTAAAATTAAACAAATGAAAAGTTATTAACTCATGTACTATGAAATATTTGCGTTCTTATAACGCTTAGAATGATGCGGCTATACCAGGCGTGGATCCAGGATTTTTAGACGGGGGGGGGGGGCCCAGCTTTGAAAAAAAATATATCTTGCAAGCGGAGCGAGCAAACGAGCGCGAAGCGCGAGTTTGAACATTCCGCAATATATTTATGTATAGGCCTACTGACCTAAAACGAGGAATTTAAACAATTTCTTTTTTTTTAATTTTACGAGAAGAAAATAATAATATACAATAGCAAATATATGTATATATATATTTATATTTATAATATATTTTATACAAAAACTTTATAGGTTTGAATATGTATTTTAAATTGCCACCATGAATACGATTTTGCCCATATAAGATGTTGCGAGCGCTAACCTTGCCATTTAATTAAATGGTGGAACGGCATGTTATGCCCAAGTTGTTTTACCACAGGCAGTGGAACAAATTTGAAAGTGGGAGTCACGATGTATTAGAATAGGGGTATTTTTCATGCAAAACGGAAAATTGAGACCAGAGGTATAAAGAGAAATGCATTCGGATGAATAGGGGGTGGGCCCAAAAAAATGCATTTTAATTGATGGTTTTAAGGATGTTGTATTTCATTAATGCAAAAAGCAAAGCAATCATGAAGCGCGAGCCGCAAATTTTTAGCGAAGATTTTGAGATAATTGCGCATTATAGACCCTATTTAGTATCGGCGAGCAAGAAGCGTGAGATGAAAACTTTGAGGTAAAAATATTAGTTAATTGTGCATTATCTATATACCAAACCGAATTGGTATCTGGGAGCGCGCATCGCGAGCCGAAAATTGTGAGCTCAAAATTGGAGTTTTATGTGCATCATGATTTAGTACTTGTGAACGCTTTAACAGGTATATGGAATAAATAAAGGGGCAGTTTGTAGTATACAAATTTGTAGATAATAATGTATATCATATGAAAACGTGAACAATCAAAAAGGACAGTGTTATTTTATACCAAACACGCACAGTTCCACTACAGTGCACTAACGACCAGAAAGGATCTTACGGGAAATGTGTGTACTGGGTATAGACTCTCTCTACGTCTGACCGTCGATATCGCGATAACAATGCCCTGAATAAAGACCGTGTAAAAGGAGAGTGCAAGCTGTGCAGTCAGGATCGAAGTATTTTATCATGATATTTTTTTTTATGATATCAAAAACGCGGGGGAAAATATTGACCAATCACAAAGAAGTTAAAATCATTGGAAAGAGAAATTAATATATTTACTTCACTCAGCGTAACTAGGAAATCGATGCGCTGCTGAATTTTACAGAAAGCTTTTAGTGACTGCTGTTTGACCAAAATATCATTTTCACACAGAAAAACGACCCAAAAATGACTAAAATGGGAGATTTTAAAGCTCAAAACGCGAGGGTTAGGGGTAAAAAAATATTCTTCCCAAGGTTTTATCTTGTTTTATATACATTAACCCTCATAAAACCTGTGTAACTAAGTAAATGATCTTCTCGATTTTTTTTAATTCCAGTATATTCAACAAAACTCCCGTTTTTCGGGCATTCCTTCCATTGACAATCGGTGCGTGAAAATGGTTTTCCTAGAAAGAAGCCCCAACGTTTTCATATGTACAGACCCTATTTAGTTCTGCTAGCGCGAAGCGCAAGCCTGAAATTTTTTGCTGAAAATTGGAATTATTTATGCATCATTATTTATTATCCGCGAGCGCAAAGCGCAAGCCGAAAATTTTGGGTTTTAAAGGATATAAGGAATAAATAAAGGGGCACTTCTTAGAATAAAAAATTGTAGATAATTGTGTAATATGAACCCTCTAGTATCCGCGAGTGCGAAGCATGAGTGTGAAATATTGAGGTAAAATTTTGAGATAATTTTGCGTTATATTCCCTACTGAATTAGTATCTGCGAGCGCGAAGCGCAAGTCGAAAATCTTGAGCTAAAAATTGGAGTTATTTGTGTATTATGATTACTAGTATTCGGGAGCGCAAAGCCTGACCCAAAAAGTTGGGGTGTTAGAAATATATGGAATAAATAAAGGGGCATTTTTTAGTATTCGCACGAGGCCGAGGGTCCACGAAGCCTCTTTTCTTGTAAAATTTTGAAAGTTTAGGTTTAAATATTTTCCTTGGATTTGCATTTCGTGAGTAATGTATTTTAACAGTATATTGTAAAATACAATATAACAAAAATCGGCCTCGTGGTTCCTCCCCATGTTAAAGGCTTTAGTGGTTGGGGGGCTTGATCGGCCAGAAAAACAAAAAGGGGCTCCAAAATGAGAAAAAATGAAAAAAATGGGCAACACGGGGGTTATAAAAAAGTACACCTAAGTCGCGTTTCCTGGGGATAGGACTGAGGGGGGGGGTGCTTGATCGGCCAAGTAATATTGAGGTAAAATTTTGAGATAATTTTGCATTATATTCCCTACTGAATTAGTATCTGCGAGCGCGAAGCGCGAGTCGAAAATCTTGAGCTAAAAATTGGAGTTATTTGTGTATTATGATTACTAGTATTCGCGAGCGCAAAGCCTGACCCAAAAAGTTGGGGTGTTAGAAATATATGGAATAAATAAAGGGGCATTTTCTAGTATTCGCACGAGGCCGAGGGTTCACGAAGCCTCTTTTCTTGTGAAATTTTGAAAGTTTAGGTTTAAATATTTTCCTTGGATTTGCATTTCGTGAGTAATGTATTTTAACAGTATAATTATTGTAAAATACAATATAACAAAAATTGGCCTCGTGGTTCCTCCCCATTAAAGGCTTTAGTGGTTGGGGGGCTTGATCGGCCAGAAAAACAAAAAGGGAATCCAAAATGAGAAAAAATGAAACAAATGGGCAACACGGGGGTTATAAAAAAGTACACCTTAGTCGCGTTTCCTGGGGATAGGACTGAGGGGGGGGGTGCTTGATCGGCCAAGTAACAAAAAAGGGGCCCCAAAATGGACAAATATGAAAAAAATGGGCAACACGGGGGTTGACAATTTTTTTTTTTGTGAAAAAGGTCTATGGAAGGGTTCGGAGAATGTCGAAGATATAGCCAATATCCCAAAAAGTAAAAGCGAGTACAAAAATATTTAAGAAACTAAAGTCAGAACAAAATCATGTAGCTATAGCAGGAAAAAAATATCTACCTTTATGACAGACAGTGTATAAAAGAAAATAATAAAACTGTTAAACCTATACATGTTTTGTCCATCAAGTTTTTAAAGTTTGATTACATTGCTTTTCTTCGACAAATAACAAATAAATGGACATGTTAGAATTCAATACAACAAATTGATGTTTTCCTCACCAATTTAATGAATTTGTTTTTCTGATCGAAGACCGCATGAATAATGATATTTACGATCAGTGCAATGCACCAAATTTTTCGATGGTGTTTGACGCTGGCCATTGTTATATAACTTGTATTACTTTTGATGTCTAAACATAATGCAATGTATGCTCGCGCTTTGCGCTTACACAATTATTTTTTCTAAAAGTTTCATTATATTGTATTAGTGTTTTTATTGGGGGGTGGAGGGGAGGGTGGATAGGGGTAGAGGTGGCCTTTGGATCGATGCCTCTGTGGGTTGTTACGTCCCACCGTTGAGATACCGGAGTCGAATAAATGACGCTCGGACACAGGATGGTTGAGTTTTATTGGTGTTTAATTTGGTATTTGAGAAAAGACCGTGACCCCTGCATTTTACAGAAGACAAATAAAAATAACATCGTGGTTATAATCAAGACTGGCTAAAATGATCATAGAATAAAAAACATTCACCAAAAATAATTGCCTTAAAAAAATGATTACAATTCTGTAAAAAATGCAGTTTCAAAAGATGAGTTATCAAATTTAGATATTCAACTAATATAAGAAATATGGTTCATTTAAGTAGAGTATTTATTTTATATTCTCATGCGATTAAATTAATGCTGTATAACAACTTTCATTACAACAAGTGCTCGTGTAACGAAAATTAAATGATATACAATTAAATACTCACAATATTTAATACATGATAATTGTTTCAATATTAACTGTAAATTCTTCGGAATATGAAATACACAATTAATATTTCAATTGTATTAATGTTATGATAACTCGGATTTACTCACCCTAGGTTTTTAGGGTTGACATTTAAAATATTTACTTCACAATGATCTCGCTGCATCACGACGAAGACTACGCGTCCACGTCAGAAATGGTTCATGCAGCTTGACCTCAGTAGCTACAAATGGACAAAAATTACATAAATTATCTACTTTGTGTTTTATCATCTAGAAATCAATATTGTCTTGTTGATAAAATTCACACTCTGAATTACTGGTCTGATGCTTGAGACTACGCATCGTATCCAAAAATACGTATATAACAAAACACATTACTCGCTAACATCCTCAACCACTCAAGCATCAAAGTGATTAAATATTACCGGCATAAATATATCAAGCAATCTTTATTCCTTCTAAATAATATATATTTCTGGTATAAAATTATGTCGCGTCCAGAAATAAAAAAGGCAGTCCATATGGACGTCAAAAAGACAGTAAAGATACCGCTATAAATTTGCTAATAAATTTGCTAATAGATTTGCTAATATCACCATTGTCGGAAACTCAAAAACAGTATACTGGATCTTGACGTATAAATGCCTAATTAAGGAAACTCAAAAACAGTATACTGGACACAAATATAAAAAGTAACCCGAACAAACTCACTCTATAGTACATATATACGTATTAAAAAAAAAGTATTTGTTTCTTTGACGATACCTTAATAATAGCTCCGCATTGATCGAGACATGTCGTCGATTTAATGAAACTGTGTCGGGATTTTATGTTGTTAATTCATTAATACGTTATCAGAATTGAAAATAAGAGACAGAGAAGTTAAAGGTAAGTTCAAGCCTTGGAATTCATGTATTTGCAGTTAATTTATATTCCTTGTATAATGATGACTTGATATAAGATGATCTTAGAAAGACCAAACAAGACCTCAGACGTCTGGAGCATAAAAAACGATCTTCAGGTCTTGAAGTTGATAATCAGAATTTCAAGGCTCTTCGTGGCATCTACTGTCATCTAGTACGAGAAGCAAAAAAGAACTATTACGTCGGCCAGTTCAGAGATTGTGATTCCCGTGATCTTTTCAAGAAAGTTCAGAAGTTATGTGATGCTGAACAAAACAGGAAGCTTCCGTCTTCCGATTCAGATGAACTACTTGCCGAGCGTTTCTCACATTTCTTCGAGGAGAAGATAAGCCTCATCGCGGATAAAATGCTTGCAGCCTCTGAAGATTCAGACTCTGATGACCAACGTGACAATAGCAGTGTACTGTTGCTCTTGAGAAGTTCACCCAATTTCAGTGCAGCAGACATATAAGCTTATTGCTGATTCCCCTCGTCAAACTGTGTACTTGATCCAATCCCCACTAAGCTTCTGAAGCAGTGCAAATCTGTGATCGGTCCAATAATTGCACGAATCGTCAATTTATCGTTTAACCAAGGATTGTTTCCAGATTCATTGAAGCATGCTCAGGTCAAACCGGTTTTGAAGAACAGTAAATTGGATGCTGATGACCTGAATAGTTACAGACCAATTGCTAATTTGAAGTTCCTCTCCAAAGTGCTTGAACGTGCAGCAGCCTCACAAATACAGTCCTATCTGACATCGAACGACTTGAATCCCATCATGCAGTCTGCATATCGGAAAAATCATAGTTGCGAGACAATTTTGCTGAAGGTTTGCAATGATCTCCTCCTTGGTTTGGACTGTGGCAAAGAGGCAGTTCTTCTGATGTTGGATTACTCAGCAGCCTTCGATACGCTATCCCACAGTGTCCTTCTACGTCGGCTGCGTAACAGATTTGGTTTCACTGGTGCTGCTTTTAATTGGATTGAATCATACATCATGGGACGTTTTTAGTCTTTTGTCATTAGAGACAAGAAATCGGCTAGTCAATTACTGCTACAAGGAGTGCCGCAGGGCTCAGTCTTGGGCCCTATTCTGTTTACGATGTACTCCTCTCCGCTCGAAGATATCATCAAGGCACATGGATGTGGTCATGCTATGTATGCTGAGAAGTTTGCTTCCTCCTGTCACCTTCAATCACTCGAGGCTTCAACCAACGAACTGTACACGGAACCTGGGTTTTATGATGGACGATCAACTCACAATGTCAAGTCATATAAAGAAATTATGTCGTTCTGCTTCGTATGGGTTGTATAAGATTGGGAAAATACGAAGTTATCTTGATCAGGGCACTACAGAGAGACTTGTTCATGCATTTGTAATTAGTCATATTGATAATTGTAATGGTTTACTGTATGGTTTGTCTAATAAATTGATTAGTAGACTGCAGCGAGTTCAAAATTCTGCAGCTAGGCTCATAACTAAAACACAGTCTCGGGAATCGGTCTCTCCTATTCTTCGTACTTTACATTGGTTACCGGTGAAAGATAGATTGATTTTTAAACTTCTCGTTACGGCATTCAAATGTAAGCAAAAAATGGCCCCTCTCTATTTACAACATCTTCTCAATGATTATAATCCAGTTAGGCAGCTCCGTTCTAGTTCTAAACAGTTATTCCTTCCATATAATGTATCTACAAAATCATACGGTTACAGAGCATTTCAACATGCAGTCCCTCAACTTTGGAATAAGCTACCCGAGAATATTAAAGAATGTACCACTGTTGATTCATTTCAGTCCATGTTAAAGTCTCATCTCTTCAAAATATAATATTGTAATCTAAGTTTTTTATCAAGTATTGTAAAGGTACAGGTGAAGTTTCCTTGTGACTTTATATATCTTGTCATTACATGTAACGGGTTGTATTAATATTTCCTTTCTCTATTATTGTTTCTTCTTATCTTTTTTTCCAAAGCGCTTAGAGACTTAATTGTAATTTGCGCTATATAAAAATGGAGTATTATTATTATTTTTATTATAATAGTGAGATTAGACCAGAAATCTGATATTTAGTGTTGCAAATTTACTACGAACTTGCCAAATTCAGCACAAAGTACCTTCCAAAAATGGCGTAAAATTCCACTTTTTTTGCGCCACACAATTCCAAACACCTCAAATATATAAACTTTAATATTCATTCATTCTCTACAGCGAAAGAAAAAATCTTTAACGATATTAAAACCTCTTAAACAAGACTAACAGCCGTGGTAGGGTATTCTGCCATTATACCGCTGATTTGATTGAGGGATCACATGGTCAAAGTCACAAAGGTCAATAGTATGGCAAAATAGTTCATTCTTGCTCGGGGTTCCCAGCCCATCAGGGAAAAATATTTTACTTTTTCAAGTCAGGGAAAAGTCAGGGAATTTTATAATAATGCTTCAAAATCAGAGAAAAGTCAGGGAATTTTGATTGGCCCAAAATTTGAAAGTTCGGTAGTCAGTCAGACTAGAGTTTTATACTGCAAATAGTTGACAGCAACAACAAAGAAAAAATGCAAAACTGGAAGTGGAAATGGGTTTAAATAATTATCAGGGAATTTTTAAGATTTTATCAAGGAAAAGTCAGGGAATTTCGTTTTCTCGAAATGTGAAACTGGGAACCCTGTTGCTGGAACCGTTTTAATTTAATGCCAGTTGCAGTTTTGTTTAAGTAGTAAATCTTTTTATGTTTAATATGTGGCATTAGCGGAGGCATTAATTTTGACTGTGCGGAGGCGACTATCCATTAAGTTGGCCATGGCTCATTTTTTGTGTCTAATCAATTATTGGAACGCAATATTTCATGTCGAAGTTCAGTCTCACAAATTTCATTAATAACTAACCCCCCCCCCTCGACATTTTTTGTGATAACTTCACAACGCGGAAAAAAAAATTGCCAAAACTTCATGACTATTTTCTTTCAAGTCTTGCGCAACTTTTGAGACCAAATTTGCGAGGCCCGGGTACACGGTTAAAAAATTACACAACTGTGCGTCAGACCCAAATTTGCTCAAATACGTGATCTTGTGTACAAATCCAATGCAAATTGTGTTTTTAGCGAAAATTCATAAATGTATCATTATTTTCTCTTTAACTGATTAAAATCAATTAATTTAAGGTTGTTTATGATTAAAATGGTGTCACCAATGAATTTCATCGAAAAAACAATAAAAAACAAATAGTAAAAAAACAAAGAAATACATAAGAAATTTAAATAACAATAGAATACATAAGAAAAAAATCTTGATACAGATTTTTTTTTTAACTCTTTGCCTGCCACATTAATTTTAAGCAGAAAAAAGAAGACTTTTCTCTTTAGTTACTAAAAATAGTATAACAATATTTGCTTAGTATGAACTATAAGAAATTATGCTGCAAACCGGGTCCTAGCATTATCAGTGATTTCAGATCTTTTAGCCCAGCAGCCATTACAGAGAAAATGAATGATTACGATTGTATGTGTAATAAGTACATTTGTGACTATAGTCAAATTTGGCAGGCAAATTAAGAAGCCTTTCTTTCACCAGAAGCCTAATAAAAAGCCTGTAAACCAAAAACTTGCACTTTTAGAACTTTATTTAAAGTCCCCGACCGGACCAAAAAATGAAATAGCCAAAAACGAAAGCTAATATGCCCTATAATACAAAAATTCCAAATTTAGACATTTTTATTGTCCATCTAGAAAGTATTTCATTAAAAAGATGATCGAACCTCAACCAGGCCACCCCTCCCAAATATTCGAAAAATTACCCCTAATTTAATGACGTGGGTGATGACGTCAAAGGATATTAACGGAATGCTACAGCCACCTGGCAGCCAGGCATGATTGAATTTGCCCTTTCATTCCATAGCAATAGAATTCTAGCACACAGGGGGTCTATTGTCAAGACATAGCAATACAAACATGTTTTCTAAAGGCGAAACCCAATCATGCCTGGCCGCAGGACTGCTGTAGCATTCCATTAACATCCTTTGACGTCATCACCCGTGCCATTAAATTAGGGGTAACTTTTCAAATATTTTGGAGGGGTGGCCAGGTTGAGGTTCGATCGTGTTTTTAATTAAATTCTTTCTAGATGGACAATAAAAACGTCTAAATTTGGAATTGTCGTATTATGTAGCATATTAACTTTCTTTTTGGCCATTTCAAGTCGGGGACTTTAATTAATTAGAGCAAATCTTAGATTTTATGCATAAATTAGCATAATTTATAAGTGATGAAATTTTACGGAGAATATAACTCTTGGAGAGTATGCCGTGGGTAACGCGCGTGCCAATTTTCGGCGCGATCGCACGCTCAACGGCCGAGATCTTAGGGGGGGCTGAATGAGCCCCCCCCCCAGTCTTTATGTGTGTCAAAATAGCCCAGTCTATTTAGGGTTAAACTACCCAGTATCTCTAATTTTCAAAAGTGAAGACTCTCTCAAAAACACATTTTCACATGCCACTATCCTTAGTTATGCATCTTTAATGAAAGTTGCCATTATTCTATGAAATGTAAATTGATTAAAAACCATTCATGAACCTTTAAGATAAAGAGAAAAGAATCATAGTTCAAGCTACAAAAAGAAGATGAAAAACGCATTAAACTTAATCAGAATTATGCACATTTAATGCTTTAGATTACTTTCGCTGGTCAGAACGGGAACATCGTCTCTCTTAAAACTGAGGTCACAAACAGCAGCATGAACTACATGAAGAATTATAACACAAGTGTCTCCATGACGGTACTCGATAAACAGGTAAATTGGAAGTTTATGAAATGCTAAAAGGTACAATTTGTTTTTTAAACTATTATTATTAATTTTCTTTTCTAGCAGTCAAGTAAAATCAATCATGATGCAATATTTCATCAAATATACTATTGATGACAAATTTACTACAGTGAGTCCCACTATTATTCACTTTTGAAATGGCTACCAAATGTATGGTGAATGGGGGGAAAGATTGATATGTAGAAAAAACTCATATCCTCAACTGTCATTTGACACCAAAAAGTCCAAAAATAATGGATGCTCTAGTGAGCAATGCCCACTTTTGTCAAGGATACAAAAATGAGGTTGCGCAGAAATTCGCTATTCATTTACCACCTCCTTTTGGGCCGTCAATGGGTCAATATCAATATTGGCATGAATCGGCTAACAACCACAATAAACCAAAAGTTTAAAAAAACATCAATGATATGAAAACAAATAAATTAACCATGACATTTTTGCATAATAATGAAGTTTATTTCTGATTTTTGGTTTATTTACGTCTTTATAAGCTGATTTATTCCATTATTAATTTTGACCCTTTCGGCGTCCCAAAAGCAGGTTATAAATGAATAGTGAATTCCTGGCAGTCTCGTTTTTTTGTGTCCTTCACAAAAGTAGGCATTGCTCATTGAAGCATGCATCATTTTAACTTGTTGGAGACGAGCTGATTTGGCTATAACACACGTTTCCCATAGACCTCAGCCAGAATATATTCGGGCTCAGTCCTCAATGGGTTAAGATATTTTGTGTCAAATAATAGTTGAGGATATGAGCTTTTTCTACTTATAAATCTTTCCCCCAAGAACCATATATTTCTTATTTGGTAGCCATTTCAAACGGGTCTAGTTTTTTTTCTTGGACACACGGTATAATAGTAACTCTTTGTTCAATGGGGCCCATGCTGTTTGGTTTCCTACTACATCAATTGGGCTACATTGTTGTTCTAGGCCAGCTCTACCAAGATTTATGTTGAATACTCCAAGACAGTGTGCTTTTGCATTTGCTTTTTCAATGCCCAGGTGACGTAATTGGGTAAAATATCAGTCAGGAAATTGAAAAATGCCAAATAATGGCAGCCATGCTGAAGCTGAGGAATAACTGAATAATAAACTTAGAATTTTTTATGTTAATGAGCACATTACAAATTCTTAGAATAAATTTGTATTCTTTCTGATTTGGCCAGCCCATCAAATTTTCAAGCAGTCTGGTCGAAAACAGTAGCAACATAGTACTGGATGCTGATGTGACTATCAACTATAGTGATGACGAATGTCAAGAACTGACAGGTGGTATCGAAGTCACTCAGGAGCATGATGGAAACTCTATAATGCTGAACTTTCGTCATTCGGTCAACACCGCTGACGTCCATGATATTGGGTGAGTAGTGGTCATTTGCTGTCATCGAATGGAGAACAGTATAAGTCATGTATTAAACGTATAAGTCATATATTTAACAGGGGTTTTATTTTTGTGAATATTTAATTTCTTGCGAAGATCGTGAAAAAATGTTGAGGTTGTACCTCTGTGGCATGCTCTCATGTGTCTGTACAAGCCAATTTAGAGCAGTTCAGACTCAATATATGCCTAAATTCACAAAGGGTCTATTTTTTTTAAACCAACAGTTGACTACATTATCTGTGTTTTGGCGGGGGGGGGGGGGGGGGGGGGTTAAATCAAATCTGGGATTCCCTTTTTCAGTCTGCACTGAGCGTGCTCAGTATCATGAAAATAACCCAGCACATTCCCTTTAAAAAATCTAATTAAAAAGATGTGCTACAGACAGCACCATCTCCCAAAATCGGTTTGCTGCTATGTTAGTTGTGGTTTTATTTTACACAGAGGCACACACATGCACACACCCACACCCACCACATACACACATCTCCATCTCACTTAAACTGACCGTTTAATCATCTTACAATATGACTAATAAATTGGCAAAAATCTGAAAATGATTATCTGATAGAACTTAATAAAACTGAAAACCATTGAGAGATTTGCAATATATAGACAGCCACCAAAAAGCGAACAAAGCAAAGCAAATAGCCTGGTATTTCATGGAGGATCGGTTTACTTCAAAGTTTGGCAAGAGATGGACAATCAACCAAATGAAGGATTTGTGGAAAATGCAGAGAGGTGATGCCAAGGAGGAATACATGACCTTTAAAGTAAAACAGAGGTGGACCAGTGGAAGTCCTCCTCCATCCCCCAACTCAGTTTCTACCCCCATCAAAGGCATTTTGCCTGGAGACTTCATTCAGCTCCAAAACCTGTAAAATGATGATGTCTTTTTGGAGAATGAACAGGCCATCATGGCTTTGGAATTAATCACAGAGTAACAAGGAAAAAGGATTTAAATGCAATAGTTTTCATGTTTATGATATCTAAATCTTACACCTTAGATCTGCGCAACCACGACAGACTCGTAAGATGAATACACATTGTAAAACCCTAAATCCATGTTACATTGGATATATCACTTAAAAATATGCTAAATATGACTGCATATAAAACTTACCCAAAATATTATCTGAATTCCCACAGCTTTCTTCTTTTTGTCCTTGTCAATCCTAAAATTTATTTCAATTTGTTTGATTTTGCTGGACTCTGAAATGTCTATATCGAATTGAAGGGTGGCCTGAAGCGGTGTTATATAAATAAACAAACCATGACGAACCAGTCCGTTTGAGGACAGTATACCCCTACTTGCAACTCTATTAGTTCTCTTTTCCAAGTGTGACCAGGGACGTGAGAGGAGACCCTGGTGTGACAAACACCTCTACCAAGATATCTATCTAAAACACATCTGTTCCTTGATCTCGGTCCAAACAGTGGTCACCCAAGGTCACAGCTGGGGGCCAATATTGTTTACATTAAACGATCAAGATGTTTGTATTGATACATTTTTATTAGTTTTTTATTCTTGTACTTTCCTTATTCTGAGGTCGATTTTCTTCGTTTGAAATTGAAAACGAATTAACATTTGATTTCTAAATATAATATGCCTTTGAAAAACTTGAAAAAATATCAAATACAATCATTTCATTCTCATGGGCCGACAACAGGCAGAGCTACTCTTACGTAATATCACAGCTGTTGTTTATCATTAACCCTGGCTCAACGCTCAGGCTAGCCAGCAGAGTTGAAAAGTTAAATAACAGGGATTACCTGGCCATATGCAGGGTCATAGTGCTTGGAAATGAATATCTTGGAGTTTCAAACGAGGTTTTTTGATAGGGGGGTATAGGACCTGAATTCGGCTCTGATACTCCGGTAGGCTTGCAAACGAGGAGTTGACGTAATGCCAACATTAGTTATGTCATGTTCATCACAATTAAGTTCATTTATACACATTTACTTTGGTCGATCAATTTTGAGAGAGAGGGAGAAAGAGGGTGGTAGCTACATAATTTAGTGTGAAAAATTAAGAAGAAGAAGAAGAGTGTGCAGCAACCAATGTCTGTGGTTATACCTTAAAGAATGGCAAATTCTGTCTAGAGGTTCTCCATATGTTGGCTGATGAAGAAGTTTGAACAACATAGTATCAAACCTAAAACATGAAAAGTGGGAATCAAATATTTAGTCAAAATAGAATTTGTGCATAAAAAACTAGTTAATATAATAATATTAGGGATGGCCACACAAAAGCAAAAAGCCACTGTACTTCACTGTATGGATGTAGTCACCCATGCATTTACAATAACCCATGCACTAAGTGTTCTGCCTATACTCAATAATACACAGGCAGAGAAATAGCAAAATTTTCAATAAAAAAAAACAGCTTTTTGAAATTTTCTTTTGGCCAGTGGTAAATATCAATCATTTTTATTCATAATTAGTCAGTTTCTTCTTTAAAAAATACCTCAGCAGGTGATCAACTTCTGCTGTTGAAAAAATTGATATGAAGAAAAGTAAAGCAGGTTCAATGTGGTGCTTCTGAGTGATGTGTGTTATGACTGGAATTTCTCATAACTGGAATAGATTCAAATAAGCAGAAGTAGGTATCTTTAAAATTTAACTATTTTTAACAAAAAGTGTATTGGGGTGAAAAACAAAGAATGATGTTTACCACTGGCTAATTAAGTTTTAAAAATACTCTACCCTCTTCAACACTCAGCTCTGAGCCACACCACCATGAAATAGCCTATTGTCTAGGGTGTTCCTATTGAAACATGCCCTATGGAGTATTTTTCCACGGTGGTCACATTGGATCACATACGGTTAACCTACATGTCAAACCATCAGTTTTGTACTGCCATAACTTTTTGTATAATCTACTCATGCGCCTGTTACTATAATCTCATTTCATGTTGATACACACATAGAAAATGTTTGGTGTAATTTGGTTTAATAAATCAAAGAAAAAAGGACCATAAACTTGAGCTTTTATTGCATTTTCTGGCTTTGTCTGAAACTTGTAAAAGTGTTCTCAGCAGCTCATTGTTAGTCTGAGACACTCATTGGGTCATATCTTTGAAATGGAACATCCAATTGTGATAATTCAAGTACCAAAATCTTTCTTTTAACATGCTCTCTCCAATAAGCCTAGTGAAAACAACTTAAAAAGAACATGAAATTTTAGTGAACATCCCTAAATTAATATCTAATACTTTAACAAAAATGAACAATCGTTTTGTCATTGTGTTCCACAGTTGTTTTTTTTTTTATAGTTAGCTGCCTACAGTTGTCCGCAAAATTGTTCATACCCCTGACATTTTTAAAGTTTTTTTAATTTTGCTTTTAAATAAATGAGTTTCATCAAACCTTTTGGTGATCGAATGTTACCAACATCTGGACTATTAGGAAAGTTTGACATTTTGAGTAATTTGGTAGTCCAGGGGGATTTTATTGACAGATGTACAAAAAACGCCATGTTCATGTTCTGGCGCTGCTCAGCGACTGCCAAGCCCACGGGACAAGGGCAAAAAGAATATCCGATTCGGACAATAAAATTTGGAGCATTTGGACCATAATTATTCATACCCTATAGGGGTGCCAAATCAAATTTATTATCTTATCATCTCGTTTATAATTATTTATCTAAATTTCCACATAATATAGTTCTTGAGAATGTCAAGAACCGTCATTCATGTCTTCCATGGCTTTTGACCAATGCGTCCTCTGGAAAACATCCAGGCTGTGTAAGGTTGCATGGTCTTTGAGCAATTTTGTGAGTCTTCAACTTCCCAGACACATTTCTCAAGGGATTCTTGTCTTGTTATCGAATATTCCTCTCAAGATCATTCATTATGATTGTCCTTGAACTACTACATGACTAACTTGGCCGTATGCTTCTGAATTTCGTCCTGCTGACAGGTCCAATGCTGTCCCAGGTAACATTTACAAGCATACTTCTGCAAGTTTTCATCCAGGATCTTTATAAAAATGCCTTCACCGGGATGCCTCCTATTCTGAACAGATTCCCAGTGCTACCAGCAATGATAATCCCCATAGCAGTTCTATGTGAATAACATGTGCCAAGATCAGGACACTGTTCTTTAGATTGAAGGATTCATCTTTATTTTGCCAAATTGAAGAAAGTCCATATCACCCGTAAAGTCTAATTTTCTCTCATCAACTTATATAATTGTGGTCCAAAAGTTAAAATTCAGGTTTAAATAAGCTCAAGAACTGTCCACAGGCCTCCCTGTGGGTCTGACTGCAAAACTGGAGCCCGGAATGGGAAGTGTATGTATATATATATCCTCTATGTAGTATTCGCTCTTGGCACCTTCGTCTCTGGCTGGTCAGTGGTATCCATTCCGACCTTGATTGTGATATATATCCGTGGGTTGTTGTAGGCCTCTCAGTATACTTATTTGGCAATTCAAGGAGACACATTGCACTTTAAGTCATGCCCATGGTAGCTTTTTCCCAAGTGTCTTACATCTGGTGCTCATGAAAGAAGCACTTGGGTGTTGATTCAGGGACTAAAAAGTGTGGGTAAAGCGGTTATTTTATTTCAGTAACATTGAAACGAATGTTTCTGAGTGAAAAATTCAAAGTCCTGACAAAAAACCCATAACAAAGGGTTTGGGAAGCTGAAGACTCACAGGATGGCTCAAAGACCATGCAACCTGACTCAGCCTGGAGGTTTTCCACAGGAAACATGGGCCAGACCCCACAGAAGCCATGAAGAAAGACTATAGACTCTTGTAAAAACTATTCCAGATGGTTATTGAATTAAATAACAGTGTGCCCCTGGTTATTTAATAAGAAATTAAACTAGGTACCCCTAGGGTATGAATAATTATGAACATGGTGTTTTTCGTAAATCTGTCAATAAAAAACCCCTGGACTACCAAATTACTAAAAATGTCAAACTTTCCTAATAGTCCAGTTGTTGGTAACATACTGATCACCAAAAAGATTGACGAAACTCATTTATTTAAAAGCAAAATTCATAAAACTTAAAAAATGCCAGGGGTATGAACAATTTTGCGGACAACTGTATGTTATGGAATCAATCCAAATAATATGATAATAATATAATAATATGTTGATGATTGTAGTAGAATTAGGCCTAATAAAAGAGCCTCGTAATGAAAAATAATAGGCCTAATAATGATATTTACATTGATAGTCATAAAATAACAATATAACTGCTACCAATTAAACCCCCCCCCCCCAAAAAAAAAAAAAAAAAAAAAAAAAAAGGAAAATGAAGATGAAGAAGGAAAAAAGTGCCATTATAAACCAGAAAGGGTAATGAAACCCATATAATGCATTCAAATATTATACATGTATATCGGTAAGAACCTTTATTACGCCTTGACACTATAAGAAAGTGTGTTGTGCAATGTAATAATGATTACATTGAATTGATTTATCTCTACAGATCAATTTCAACAAACCACGGACCTGGTGCAGACGTCATTTTGAGAGATCGCATGTGGATTGGAAGTAAAGCATTAAGGTAAGTAAACCATAATAATGGCTGCTTCTATAGACAAATTTGGTTTGGGTGATGTTTTTGTCTTGTGGCGGCCATATAGCTAGGGGGCTTCCAGTATGCATAACAAAGGAAAATGTACGTAGAGGGCACACTTCCGTGCTGCCTTACATATTATTACCTAGGTTGTAGCTTATAGAGACAAAGTATGTAGTGCTTCAGCATATCAGGGTGGAGAGAAGTAAATGGGATAAAATGCTTTGCTCAAGGTCATAAATTGCTGTGTGGGCAGTTGAACCCCTGACCTTTGCATGACATTGTATCAATCAAGTGATACAACCACTAGACTACAACACTTCTACAAAAAAGAAGTTAATGCCTAACAATCTACCCCAAGAATGAACTCAACCTTTTTTTTTCCCTCCAGAGCACAAACCACCTTTCCGATCTGTTCATGAGGTGCTTGTGTCTATTTATTTTTTGATAATCTTCAGGAGTCAAACCTTTTGTGTCAAGTGGGGTAAATAAATGTGCAGTATGCTCCCAGAAATTTCCCTATGAAATATTCAGGCAAGGTTCCTGGGTGGTGTTTCACCAAGTTGTTCATAAATTTAAAAATTACTTTATGATCAACTGGAACATGTTCTTTGGTGCTCACATTTTCAATCATTTAGCACAAGAACTGATCAACAGTCATTTGTTAAGTTGTTTGTTACTTACAAATGACTTTGTGAAACACCACACTGATTAAATTGTGAAGTAAACATATATTTTGACATTAGAGACCAATCAATAGCTTTTTCATCCATATTATCTTTATACTGTCTCAAAATTTTTACCAAAGACAATATACAATGTATCAAGCCATACATGTATTTCACTTGGCAGAAAGCAAGCCGACAATCAACCACTCTACAGTCTGTGTCAAATAAAATGGTACAGTTGGAAAACATTTTTTATAGTATGAGGATTAACAACAACCTGGTATTGTTTAGTATTTTCATAAAACAGGAAAATCAGACTATCTTCTGCAATTTTTTTCATCACATTTGGTGTGCACAGTATTTTTTGAGATATGACTAATTTTCTACAATCAAGAAAAATACATTTTTTGCACGTCGTCCCATGCCTTTGTGTATGATTTTGCATAATGACCATGAATTTGACGCTCCAGAACAATAGATGTGCGTAATTTCGATTTGTTCCTCGTCGCACAAAACTTAGCATAACTTTTGTTTTACGAAATCAAATTACACAGGACAAAGCGCATCAGCAAGAAAGATCTTTTGGCTTTAATTTGATACCACAAACACACATTATATGAAAAGATTTTATACCTAAATGATTTTTTCCCCGACTGTACCATTTTTTTTAACACAGACTGTACAATCCAAAGTTAAGCTTAATAATTCAAAGCCCAATCAATCACACTCAATAATAAACACCAATTTAATATACATATTTATATATAAATTTTTTTATTATGATTCTAAAGGAAACATTTTCACACAGTTACCACATTTTACACATTTAATAAACAATGATTATATAAATTAAGTGATGTTCATAGCAATTTGGCTTCATTACAAGGGATTATCATAACAACATAATCAATTTCAACACATGTGTTTAATTTAAAAAAGTGATTTTGTCATTGTACTCCTGTGATAAGCAAATCTAATAACTTTTAAAAATTTTGATTTGATTTTTAAAGCACTTCAGCATCTTCTTTCGGATTTCCGGAGTATTCGCATTTCCAAGGGATTGAGAAAAGTCACCTGACATCACAAGAGGAGGAGATGCTTGAAAGAGAATGGGAGGAATATAGATTAAATATGCGAATGTACAGAGAATCATTAGAAGCTTGGTTAATGACATCATCACCGGAGGAGATATCTGAATTCGCAAGGGAAGAGCACGCAGTAGAAACACAACCTTAACAAAGTTGGGCATAGACCTAGTAATCACTTTTCCTGTTTGTCTATTGGTCTGTTAGTCTTATTAGTTTAGCTGTTACGAAAATGTTGAGTTTAACTTACGCAGCAACATTTCTTTATTTCTGCATCAATTGTGTTCAGACCTTGGTTAATACCATGTTTTTTTATGAGGATTTTGAGGTCAAAGGCCTAATTTTTAGGCTATGTACATCATTTTTCCTAAAGTTTTCCTAAATGTTATTTCTGCATCAATGATCATTGAGTAAATGCCACATGTTTGTTGATGAGGATGGTGAGGTCAAAGGTCATCTAGGGGTCAAAAAGTCATCTTACTTTTTGACATTTCTTTATTTCTGCATCAATTTTCAAACTTGGAACAAATGATCAGTGCGTATATAATACAATTAATGTATGTTTGTTAATGAAGATATAGGGGTCAAAAGGTCATAGTGCATTACGTATTGGTCACGAAACCTGGCGAGACTCGTGGTTCGCCGACCACTTTGTTAAAAAGACCAATCCGTCAATATATATATATATGTATGTTTTCTCCAGATACTTTGAACAAAATTATTGATATTGAAAAAAGTTCCAGATATGACAGTATTACAAACTTTCTTTCAAAGAAGATTACAAATGAAGTAGTACCGTAGGAGCCAAGGGCCTTTAATCCACATTTTTGCTGGGGAAGGTTTGAAGGTCTTATCTAAAGTAAAATTTTTCCAGTTTTGAGGGATTTTGCTATACAGGCCTATGTATTACACATGTATTACAGTGTATACATGTGTATACATGTATACACTGTATAAGGGTATAACAAATAGAGTAGTGCCCCCCCCCCCAAAAAAAAAACAAAAAACAAAAACAAAAATGAAAGTAACAATATGTAAGAAAGGTACTGTAAGCATGATATCGCAAATTATCATCCCATTTCTCTTTTAAGCTCTTTCTCCAAAATCCTAAAGAACTAATATGTTTTCGAAGGCTCAATTTAGCTTTAGAAAGAAACATTCAAACATTCATGCATGGAAACAGCCAAGGCCTTCAATAAAATAAATTACATTTTTTTTTTTTTTTTAATTATCATATTTGGACTAGGGAAGCTATAAAATTCAAGTTCTACTTTTAATAGTTGCCTTCATATTTCACCTGTCAATTTATGTCTGCAAATCTGTATCTTCTATGTTATTACCATTGTTTCATTTCTCTGAAATTATTGTAATTTATGCATCAATGTTCTACTTCATTTAAAGAAGGGAATTTTGTTTAATATATTTTGTATTATAATCATTGTGTTTGAACAAAGAGGGAAACTGATCAGAATATATATGTTTAAAAAGGTGTAAAGCGCTATGAAAATCATCATGAGTAAAAGCGCTATAAGAATGTTTATATCGTATCGTATCGTTAATATATAAAATATGAAAAAATGAGCAAAGAAAATAGGATTCGTGATTGCTAGACAGACACTCTAAGGACTGAGCTATGGCAAACCCTTATGTCGGTGCTTCAGATCACTCGACCATTGAAAGCTAAGGGGTTTTCTGAGTAAAGGCTTTACCGCAGCTCAACCAGTAGAGCACCTGTCTTGCCATAAGGACTTCTCTAGTCGAATCCTGATGAAATTATATTTTCTTTGCTTATTTTTTCATGGTTATCTTGTGTGAAATATGAAATAAACTAAACTAAACTGTGTTCATACATTATTCATTGAAAGTACTTTAAGAGTAAGACTTTAGCCTACTTAGATTATTATATTTACTTTGAAAGTAGACATTGTGCAGTTTGAATAACAATATACTAGTCTTAGTTTCTTCCCACTCGAGTTTGAATGGTTTCAACATTCTTCTATGTAAGGGAAAGATGACTAAATTACACAACTTATGCATAATCATACATGTACGTGTTAAAATATAAAATGTGAATATTTAAGTTGACCATGGTAATGGATACAGCATATATTTTGTTCGGCTGTATGATCTAAATATGTCAGAAATAAAAAAACTCATTGAATTCACTTTCACTCATAACTGTATCTTTTACCACTTATACTTTAAATCTTCATGAGATTCATTCAATTTGATGAGAAAATAATAAGATCTTAACTTTCAAATAAATTGTGCATCTGGTATTATTACTATTGTGTAGTTTAATTGGTAGTCTCTTGCCACTCTACCTAAAGCCAACACAAACCTTACAACATAAGGAGATAGTCGCCAGAGTAGTTGTGAGCCTCAACACCGCACACCTTGTGACCTAAAGTCTTCCGACTGTGTGGGGTACGCTTGTTCGCTCTTTTATTTTGCCGAATGAGAAAAAGAAAATACCATGATAGGTCTATATTTCAGTACTGGTAGCATGCATCTACTGCTTCCACAGGTCATCCAGAGTTGTCGGAACTAGGGTTGGGTATTGGTATAGCAGAGAATAGGTTGGTGGAGTGATAATAAGATATGCTTTGAAGTTTCCGTTATAGTGTTTTGAGTCCACATTCGATGTAGTCAATTATGGAAAAGCGGTATGCCAGAATTATGCAATAATTATAAAAGTGAACAAATTGAATTTAAATTGAGGTATTGGTTTGAAATGAATGTATGTTATGATGTCCCAAGATGAATGTTCCAGTGGACTTTGAGGTAGAGTGAAACTTGCTATGATAATAATAATAATAATACATGGTACTTGCCCTTATACAAAAATAAGCTTATCGCAAGCTAGTTACTAACTTGTCACAATCTTATTAAGCGTGTTTTTCAGAAAATAAGCGTGCTGCAATCTAGCTGCCACCTTAAAACTAGCTTGTAACATAATAACCATCTTGCAACTATCTTGCCATAGAGACTGACTAGCTTGCGACTAGCTTGCGACTAGCTTGCAGGATTTTTTCCAGTTAGTTGCAAGCGTGCCAATATTTTTACTTTCCTGTGACTAGCTAGTGCACTAGCTTGCAGGAAAACAAGCTAGTTTGCATTAGAGGGCTAGATAGTGACAAGCTGGTCATAAAATGTTCAAGTTAGTTACAACGCCATTATCCACTTAGTAAAAGTGCTCAATGCGCAATGATGTAGTTAAAAATTACACAGAATGTGGGAATGTTTGTTTTCGACAATATGAGAATTGGAAACATGGGGATGACTATGTTCCTGGTTGTTTGGAGGTGAGAGGATGCATTACCTAAGGGGAATGCACCCTCTCACCTATTGACTTCAAATCTGAAATGATTGCAAGCCTAGTAAGGACCTAAACCACGAAATCGCCGTTGATTTTGTAATGTATGTGCGACAGCGTGATCGTAATGATTACATTTACAAATTTATAGTAATAAAAAATTTAAGTTTACTTTAATACAAACACAACAGATTACTTTCATTTCTCACTTCTCTTTGATGCCTGTACTTTGTACTGTCGAACATGCGATATGCATCAAAAGTGCACATACAACAATTGCCCATAGACTGCGTTGAACAGATAGCCAAGCAAGCAGCGAGCAAACTCTCAGCATTGATTCAGAGAGCGCTGATTGGTCAATCGCACACATCATGCAGTTGTGGCATGATCGCCAGAGGCCGCGTGAAAATAGCGTGCGAGGGTATCGATAGCAAGAACGATATTTGGCCACCTTAACTGCACGCGAGATGGCTTTGGATGTTGATCGGATCGCTTCAGTATTGATGAAAAATTATCGAGTTTCGGCAATTTCATGCATCCACGTGTCGCTCCGTGTGTGCATGTTCAATTGACTTTGTACACGTTGCAATAGATTCTAGAAACACTGACGAACACGATGCGACATCGTCGCTATTTCGAAAGATTTTGATGGAAAAACAAGAAATAATTTAAATTTGCTTACCTGTGCGGTATCAGTAAGTAAATGGATCCTCCAAAACTATCTTTCATATAATTTATATAAAATATAAGAAAGTGGAATTCTATGTCGATTTTGGTACGAGGTGATGGGTAATCGCAAGCTTGTTTTGATGGAAGGTTGTGCATTGTACAGTGTAGTGTTCACTTAATTGTTGTTGGTTTAGTGGCGTGTTCTCGTTGTTCGTTTGCGTATAAATCGCCCATTGTTCGTTTGCGTATAAATCGCCCAAAAGATAAGGGTTTATGAATAGCCAATGATTAATGGCTTATAAGTCGCTTATAAGGCATTCCGGGGAACTGTGCGTCCAGACTGAAAGTACATCTTCTACTTTGACAAAATATTCAACCATAATCTTACCCATTTATTTTTCCAAGTGCAGAAACAACGGGCGGTTTAGGTAATAAGCTTTGGCAGTTTAGCTGCTGGCATGCATGCATGCTTATAACGCTGAATCGGCATATGCCGACATTGCTTGACAATAAGAAAACCATGAATTTTTAGTTTTCTTTAGTTTTCTTAATTGTCTTTTTGGTGTTTATTTTGTAATTTTAGGTTGAGGGATACTTGAAGGGAAAGGGTCACACTTACAAGAAGGGTTAGGGTAAAGGGGTTTGATAGAAAAAATTGGTAGCAAGTCAGGAATATTCCCTGATTTGTACAATGCCTGCAAATATTACAATGTCTGAAATAATCACTCATAAACATTGGATCACATTAATTCAAATGATTTATTCACTGATTTAAAAAAAAAAAAGATAGTACATGTATGTACAAATTTAAATCTAGAAAAGAAAAAAAAAATCTATTATACAAATTTATAAATAACTTATAGGAATGATAACAATCCATAGCATTTTAATACAAAACAAGTAGAGTCGACGTTGGGTATTCCGTGACAAAAATAATGTATGACATTTGTAGCACTTCATACAACATTTCCAAGTGATGTAATGTAACAGCTCAGTCTCATATTATAACAATGTGCTCTGGACCAAGTCAATTAACTCATTTGATAAAATCTTGTTATTTTGAACATGTACATCTACATGTAGTCATCTGTAACACATCATATCAAAATGAGAGACAAGTCGCCAGAAAAGAGTCAAATATATTAGAAAAATAATCAATTTTTAAAAACTTTCCTCTTATCATTTTCACTCAATTGTTTAAGAGAGATCACATGTTGAAGATTCAGAAAATAAAAAAATATGTTCCCCCAGATTAGACAATTTTTTATTATTTTGCTGATTTCCTTGATATGTGTTGATTTTGTTTGGTGACTTGTCTCTCATTTTTATTTGATGCATCACATCAAAATCAGACACAAGTCGCCGGGCAAATTCAGCACAGTGTCAAGGAAACAGGCTAAATAATAAACAATTGTCTTATTTGAGGGAGAAATCTTAAATTATCTGAATTTTCAATGTTTCTTCTACGCTCTGTAAAAAAAATTGAGTAAAAATGATTAGGGGAAAGCCTTTAAATAATGGATTGTTTTGTTGCCATTTTTAGTCTTTTCTGGCGACTTATGTCTGATTTTGATATGACGGGTCACATATATATGTGCAAAGGTAGGGAATACAGACCATTTAAAAAAAAGGAAAACTAGTGAGTAAGTAGTACCAAATAAAAAACCATAAGATTTCTTGTTTATTTTGTATAATTTACTATTGTACACTTCATTTTGTGCAACGAGAAGGTAATGGAAATCACAAAAATCTATTGTTCAGAGCATTGAGTCATGGTTCTATCTGTGTGAAACCTACACAAAGCCATAGACAGGGTATGCACAAAATGGACTTTTCTTGAATGCAGAAAATTAATCATACATGTATCTCAAGATTTACCAAATGACTAATGAAAAAGCACCAAATGAAATGAAAACAATTGCAGACGAAAGTCCATTTTTCCTGCTTTATGGAAATATCTATTAGATTGTCATTAATCTTCATACCATAAAAAATGTGTCCTACTTGTACCATTTCATTTGATACAGACTAGAAAAATGCAAAGTCATGCTTAATAAAATGGGAGTATAACTGTACTTTTACCCTGCTTAAGCTGAGTAACTGTAAGAGGGTGTTCAAGCGTATAAGGCATTTTTTCATACCTCACCTGGGTCGAGAATAATGTCCCGCAAAAAGGACGATATTGATTTATAACTTCATACAGTTGATACCATTATTCTCACTGCCCCAATCTCAAACACATGTGTCTACGTTGTATTGTATTCAGTATAGACGAATTCAGGCAACATTTCATTGAAGTGAGCCCTCTACGTGCCCGCCATATAGCTGGGGGTTACCCAGGGGACTACGCAAGCGCCATGTGCGCGTATGTCTGCGCGTTTGTAAATTTTCCTTTGTTATGCATACATGCGCACACAAGGAGCATTCGTAGTACATTGGAAGCCCCCCCCCCCCCCTCCAGCAATGGCTGCCATCATGACCCAAACCGAATTCATCTATAGTGAGATCTTATTAAAGGGGCTTGAAAGTCGGAGATTGTGGGGAATGCGCACTTTTCTTGAGCTCCATTGACTTGTACATAATCGACAGTGAGGCTCACACATGGGCCGGTCTACTGGAGATTAACATTCCGACAGTGAACATTACGAAGTTGACCGAATTCAGTCGATCAATAGCTTCGGGTTCTCAAATTCCTCAACAATCCTTAGTTTCTAGACTCTCAACGGGTCTCATCGCATAAATTCAAAGAGAGGACTTGTATAATGCTCAATTTCAAAAACAAAACATAGGTCAGATTTACTTCATAATTCTGGTTAGTTAGTCTAGCCATGAAGGATTACCTCCAAGGTCGCTCTCTTCCTTGACCAGACGTGTTATCGGTGAAGATTACGTAACACCCTTCAGGCTGTCCATGCAACGTTATCATTTCGTCGGAAATAAGGCAATTTCCCCATGGTTTATCAATTATAAGTCCCTTTAATTATAGAGAGGTAATTGGCTTGGTCCAAATCATCTTGATATAACATGAGTAGACTGTACATGTACCTTATGATTGACAATCCATCACTAGAACACACCTTTGGCCACAAATGGCCCCTATTATTATTCTTCTTCAAGAGATTATTTGAACTGTTAAAGGTACAATTATTTGTGGCCCGTATTATCAAAAGCCGCCTAACTTTAAGCCTAGCTTAAATCTGTGGTTTAACTATGGCTTGCTAAAAGGGAATCAATCGGTCTATGTTGCATGTTTTTATCACTTTTACTTCTGGAATCCTGTTTCAATTGTTAGGGAACTTTTGTACTTATCACTCTCAAGCAGTTTTTAATAATTTCACTACCAAAACTTATGTTGAATTGGACATCTACTTTTCAGGATTGAGTCCCTTTTAGCAGGCCATAGTTAAACCACAGATTTAAGCTATGCTGGGTTCATTCTCTCTATGCGACTTCAAGGCTTGAAAATTCAGGGATCCTGCTGGCTTTAACATAGTCATTAACAGGATTGTATGTAAGTATAGGTCAAGTGAACAGGAATCGAATAGTGTCTTCTACATCACAATCTCAACAATCGTATATTTAAAGACAAAATAACTTCATATTTAATCAAAATTTTATCAGCAGTGTAATGTAATAAGAATTTAATTGATTTTTATATTGGAGGCAAGAGCATAACCACATATTTAAATTTTAGAAAAGTACTTAAAAATTTGATGTTTGTGCAATGATGTAGAATATTGTGATATAATAACAGGAACCATTTAATAACCTCATCACAACATATTTATCAAATGCAGAATTTTTATTTTAAAGATGACATAAATATATTTTAATGCTTCGATAATGATTATAAAAATAATATTTCTAATAAAAAACATCATTAAAAAAATGTTATCAGCCTCTTGAAAGTAAATGAACTGAACTCATTGATGGACATCCCTTGAATATGATCTTTGCAAAGAGGTGATGTGTTATAACTAGAAATTTTAATACAACTTTCAGTTATGTGTAACGCTTTGAAACTGACCCCTCTATGAACATATCATTAATTTGGTTTCTAAACTTTCTCACTTTCCTTCCAACACCCCCCAAACTTGTTGCCCGACCAGCGACCAGTTGCCCAAGGGTAATTGACGAATTGCGTAGTTGTATGGTGGGTGACAAAATTTAATTTGACTTGGGTTTAAAATGCAAGAATTCCATTACTACCAACAGCCAAAAAAATATGAAACTTTGTACAAGGTAAAAATAAGTCACAATTTATAAAATGCATTTTAAAGAGATACATGTACATGTAATATTTTTATTAAAAATATATGATACCATTAGATATAAATGGTACACAAAGAAATAAACAGGAAGTATTCATGATTACTACAGATTCATCAAAAGATCCTTAAGACATGTGTTATGCAGCAGTCACATTGAAATTTAATTTAAATTGCAAACAACAAACACACAGCATATACATAGACAGCACATATCAAAATATGCAATGAATGCACATCGTTGGTTAAGCGCTCTCAACACACACCCAGCGTAAGACATTTTCGGAATGTGCGTTGGCCTAGCTGTGTCATTCATATGACTGCACCATTACAGTATAAGCCAATGTTTTTGCGTACAGATATTTCTCAATTTTGGACCAGGTAATGGGAAATTCACGAGAGCTTAATTTCACAATTTTTGTGATGTTTTCATTACTATAAATGTTTACGAGTAGAGACTCGCGACCAACGTGAAAATAACCACTTATAAAATATTTGTGATTCATAGTATTCTTCATGAAATTGCTTTAGTATGGGTTACAGTGTAATCCAGGTATATCATGAATACAATGAGATTTCGTTATAACAAAGCAAATAATCCCATCCCAATTTTTATGATACATACATGTGTGAGATATCATGTTTTCTGTACAGTGAGATTTCTTTATTTTATTTGACTTGATCATGAGCATCTTTTTATAACAGGAGTGGACTGTTGTATTTAAACCTGGTGTATAGTTTTGGTAACAAAAAAGGAATTGGCACAAAACCGATCAAATGTAAAACTTTACATGTTGTCCACATTGCACTAAAAGATATGTGTGAGAGATCTTGTGACATTCCTTTCATTATTTCCGATGAATTTCATTGACATTTTTTGAATGAAGGGTAATGTAACTGCCGTTTAGACCTCTGCTGAGAATTTCGCACGCCGGAGGTTACGGCGTGAATAATGCGAACGATCTGTGTGTAACACGCACACAAGAGAATCTCCATTGGTTTTCCACGTAAGCGCTAACATGAGTCGGATCCCCGACTTAGCTTTTTAATACTGATATTATGAAATAAAGACACCAAAACCAGATTTCAAGTACTTTAATATGCTTTATTATTGTATTCAATCTTTCATAATTTATCTAAATGCGAATCAAAATTATTTTTTTTTACTCCCGAAACTATACACCAGCTTTAAAGTCCCTGAAAGTGTTGATAGGCAATACAAAAGTAGCTTGCAGAAAGCAAGTGTTTGAAAACCTTCTTATTTCAATCTTACTTTTGATCATGTACTAGATGTTGTACTGAATATCTCAATTTCTATGTCTATTTTTGTTATCTTTCATTCTATTTTTAATTTTTTTAAAGCGCATAGGGACTTACATGTATAGTGATATGGGCTATATAAAAGTGGTATATTATTATCATTATTATTATATCAGGGCATAAAAATAACCATTAATGGGAACTTTGCCATTAATGGAAATTTCCAAGGAAAATGGATTTTGATTGGTTGTTCAGCAGTGTTACCACACTAGTTACCATTGATGGTTAGTTTTATGCAATATAGTCCCAGAACATCTAAGATCAGTGAGATACAAGACACCACTGTTGACTGACAAAATGAATTTTATCAAATGGCAGTTTCTATTGCATGAACATTTTCAGTATTATTTCAGTATTATTCATTTAGTGGTAGTGACTGTTTAAAGTCTGGACCACTTTAATACACATTTGTGATTTTTAAAGTAAATCACTCAAACTCTTAAAAAGAAAAAGGCTAATAAGATATTGAATGGTTGCTAATAACATACTATGCTTGTATATTTTTGTAAATATGAATGTAAATTTTGTTAGACAATTTCAAAACAGTACAATTAAAATGGTAAAATTCAGCAAATTTAATAATCGATTGCACTGGACAATTCTTCATGACATTGGGAGTACAGACAAATAATGTGCATCAGGGAGATTGGCAGATGAGATTATTGCTCAAATTCTCTGACTGGCTACATCTCGTAACATCACATGACATTGGGTATCTAGCTGAACAGATGGAGTTCCACTTCAATAAATAAAATAATTGCTTCACAATCATAACTCCTCACTATACCTCGTGAAGTCAAAACTAGCCTCAGTGTCCTCGTCGGACGAAGATATATCGATACCGGCCGACCTCGCACTGGTTGGCTTCACCCGATGGCCGTCTTGACTCTCCTCGTCCGTCGATTCCCTGTTCAGTTCTTGAGTACCCTCATCATCGACATCATCCTCTTCGTCATCGAGGTCCTCGTTGTGTGCGATGCTGGCACCGGGAATCCTTCGAGGCTGACTTTGCTCCTTGGCCATCAGTTCATCCTCTTTGTCCTTGAGGTAGGTGAAGACGGATTTGAAGCTTGTCCAGGAGGTCTCTGCGTGGATCTTGGTGCCTGCTGAAACTCTCTTGCTATCGAGGGTCTTAGAAGATGGAATGGGCGTGTCCAAGGGCTGACTGGATGATACCCAATTCACAGTGTTCTGAATCATAACAATAAAAATAATCATTAAATATTTATAATCTGAATGATATAATAACAATAATCGTAACATTCACTCTAAATTATAGAATAAAAATATTAATAATCCTTACATATTTTCTTAATCATAAAATAACAATGATCATAACATATATTCTGAATCATATAATAATAATAATAGCATATATTCTGAATCCTATAATATTAATCAACGTATATTCTTAATCATTTACCAATAATTATTAGATATATTGTGAATTATTAAAGAACAAAAATCATAAAATATATTTTGAATCATAAAATAATAATCATACGATATATTCTGGATAATACAATAACAATAATCATAGTATATGGATACAGTACCGACTGGAATCAAGAGTCACAGTGACTGTGATAATGTGAGCTTATCTCTATTCAAATAGCATACAGCTGAGCTGAGATGGCACTACTAGGGTTCTCTTTTACAACTGGGGAGCCATGGCGAATTACCCAAATGATGAATATTGAATTCTTTTTTTTTCCGTACATCAAATCAGAGTCAGAGTATCTTCCACCAATTTAAAAAAAAAAAAAAAAAAAAAAAAATCTTTTACCTAATGAATGAAGAATAAAGAAACTCTTTTAATCCAGTAAAGCGATAATATTTTTGGCTTCATTCTAACAATAGCCCTTTTTAATGATGTACAACAAACAAATTAATCCCTTGTTTGGAAGATTTACAAAAGTAGAAGCTTGCATGGTGTTTCAGATAATGTTAATGAGGTTTACAGAATTCCATGCAAGTCCCAAAAAGGACTGGTGATACATTGTAGAGAAGAGATTGAAAAAAAAAAAGAGAGAGAAAAAAAAAGAAGAGTTGATAGAAGAAAAGGCTTGATGTTTCAGACAGCTGGACTGATGATGTCTATGCTATGCATTCATGTTAGTAGTTGTCAACAAGTTAAAAAAAAATTACAAGGAAGTTAACTTCATAACAGGTCTTTCTCAAGCTGGAAGCCCTTCCATCCATATGCTTCATGAAGACATACAAGCTACATGTCTTTGTTTCAAAACAGGTCTTACTTAAACATGAAGCCTTTCAAACAATTCAACAAAACAATGCCAATTAACCCTCTTTGTGCTTTGTAGCCATATGGCTACATAATTATTATGTAGCCATATGGCTACAAAGCACAAAGAAGGTTAAAACAAACCAAACAGTTGCAAACCAGAAATAGATTTAGTATTGTGATACTGTTTGAAATGTACTTTTTTTTTAATGTTTCAATATTTTTTGTACTTGTTCTATATATTGTTTGTACACTGTTATATTAACTTTTCTTGATAAATCTATTGGAAACACGACGGCCCGTATTCTGTTACGGGTTTTAGAGTTGTACGGCAATTGACAATAGAATCGAACAATAGCACCGTACGAGAAAAAACTCCCAGGACGAAAAAAACCTCCCAAACGTGTACAACTTCCGTACAGCTGGAAGTTTCTAGTGCACTGAAATGCACTAGATAAAACCGGAAATCCATTGAAATAATGACGCAACAATGATTGTTTATCCTTTGACTGCCGAGTGTTGTGCATTGTTGCTTGTCATGCATTTTCAAATATCACGTCCCATTCATTAACAATTCAGTGGCCTGGGATGGGAACAATTAACCAGGGAGGTGGAAAGGGAGTTTTATTCTTTTGAATTAATCTCCTAAATAGCTCCACGAATTTTTTCTTTCACAAATGTGAAGTGCCCATATTTGGCCAAAAGCAATGAAACGTTGAATTTGATTCCGATATCACACTACATGCATGCGCAAAAGTCTCACGTTAGGTGCATGCGCATCAATCTTTTTCTTATTACTATTTTTTTTTTTTTTCTTTTTTTTTTTTTCTTATTTGGGAGGGGCAAAAGTTGTAATAATGGGAAGGGGTAAAATATAAATTTTCCACTATTTAAATATTCAACTCTTTACAGAGCCATACACATAAACAATAAAACGTCAATGTTCATTAACAATATCCACTCGGCCTCGAAATCCCTACATCTATCAAATAATTGTCCCCGCCGAACGAGTTCGAGCAGGGGACTATGAAACGGGCTCCGTACGTGTGTATGTGTGTGTGTGTGTTCGTGCGTCCGTATGTGATCAAAATCTTCAATTTGCTACTCCCTCACCATTTTTCATCCGATTTCGTTTCCGTTAGCTTTATATGATAGCACTAGGTGATGGCTTCAAAACTTCTTCACAGAATTTTGACCTTTGACCTCTGACCCTGATTTTTGACCTAGTATTGACATTGCTTACAAAATGCTACTTCCTTCGCCATTTTTCATCCGATTTCGATTTTGTTTGCTTTATGAGTATAGCACTAGGTGAGGACTACAAAACTTCCTCACGGAATTTTGACTTTGACCCCTTTGACATTTGACCTTGATTTTTGACCTATATTGTACTGTTGGTTACAAAATGCTACTCCTTCGCATTTTTCATCCGATTTCGATTTTGTTTGCTTTATGATATAGCACTAGGAGGACTACAAAACTTCCTCACGGAATTTTGACTTTTGACCCTTTGACCTTTGACCTTGATTTTTGACCTACTATTGTCATTGGTTACAAAATGCTACTCCTTCGCTATTTTCATCACTCAATTTTGTTTGCTTTATGATATAGCACTAGGTGAGGACTACAAAACTTCCTCACGGAATTTTGACTATTGAACCCCTTTGACCTTTGACCTTGATTTTTGACCTATATGTACATGGTTACAAAATGCTACTCCTTCGCCATTTTTCAACCGATTTCGATTTTGTTTGCTTTAGATATAGCACTAGTTGAGGACTACAAAACTTTCCTCACGGAATTTTGACTTTTGACCCCTTTGACCTCTGACCTTGATTTTTGACCTATATTGTACATTGGTTACAAAATGCTACTCCTTCCTATCTTTCATCCGATTTTCAATTTTGTTAGCTTTTATATGATACACTAGGTGATGGCTTCAAAACTTCTTCACAGATTTTGACCTTTGACCCTTGACCCTGATTTTTTAGCCTATATTGTACAATTGCTTACAAAATGCACTCCTTCAACCTTCTCTAGAATTTTCTTATTTCATTTATTACATAATTACATAGCTGTAGAGCATTCTTTTTAATATTAGGCCTATTGGAACATTTTCTGTAGCTTTTTACATATTTTGGTTGTATAATTGTACAGGAATACAGAGAATTGACTTTTCGTTTTTCTTTTATCGATATAAGGGAATTTATATTATTGGCAGGGACATATATTCCGCAATCGCGTTTAAATACTATCCACTTGTTTAAATAATATGGACCTTTTGAAAATGGTGGAATTTGTTTCCATTCTTTTGTGTGTATTTTGTACATGTTGTATGTTATGTGATGCTCGCTATATTTGAAATGGAGCGGGAAATCTTTTTATTTGTGATGAAAAAAGGTAATCCATGCTTAACGAGGTATATTATCAAAGCGCGGATTATCTTTTCTTTGAAGCTTAGCGGTTCCAGGTTATGGCTGACATAGCACAATGACAACGGACAAAGGTTTCAGATTCAGGGCAGAACCAATTGCCTGAATGAACTACTCGTTTTAGTATTTGAATCCAATTTGCATAACTATTTGTTGCTATGACTGAAAACACGTTTCTTGTCTCACATAGCAACACACTAATATATGCAAAAAGAAATCGAGTGGCGCGTATTTTATGTCAAGTGGCCATTAATAATTCAATAGTCTTTGAAAGAAAACATTAGTTTACATTCTCAGTTGAAATAATGGTGTTGTTTTTCTCTGTAGAATTAATGGACGTATAGGTGGTATCTGACGTCGCGGAGATGTCTCTGAGACTCGAACACTCGGAGAGTCCCCATAATTGTTTTATGTATTCATCAGACACGTCTCCACGACAGAAAAAACACACATTCGTAACCATGTCTATTTTCGCCACCATAAAGGTGGTATCTCACTTTGTCCCGGCGACTCGGATACTCCAGGACGTCTCCGATATATATATATTTTTTCTGTCGCGAGCATTCGCGCGATCCCGGGGAGACGGGGGGGGGGGGGGTGGACGTGTCCCCCCTCCCTCGATTTTTATGGGGGGATCGTCCCCTCTTCGATTTTTAAAAATGAAACAATTTTTATGTAGTGATTAGCTTGTGAAGCTAATAAAGAGGTAAATGTATGTCAAATAAGATTGCTAAATGTTATTATAAGGCAAAATTTCCGGCTCGCGCTTCGCGCTCGCAATCAATTTCATTAGTTTCTGCATAATGTGCGAAGTATGCGAATTTTTGAGTGTATTTTTTTTCACTTTTGGGTGTTCTGCCCCCCCCCCCCCCGCCTCCCCGTCGTGACATGAAATCGCCGCACTTGGTCGTGGAATATCTCGGAGACGTCTCTGAGACGTCTGCGGACAAAAAAACATCCAAAATCATTTCAAACCATTCTCAATTAGTCTCAAACTAGTTCCAAATCCGTTTTCCAGTGTAATGACAAGTGACTGGCCACATTAGTTTATTGTTGGTTTTAGCGTCAGTTGTCCTCTCTACAATATGTCAGTCAAACTAACACTTCAATCGTGTCGGAAATGTCATTTTTGATGATTAACATGCAATTAATCTAATCGTGTGGACAGTTCTTATAATGCACCTAATTCTTAACAGAAGTTTTTAACAACCTTTAACTTCAAGTTTACGAGAAATAGATAAATTAGCTTCCTCCGACATAAAACTCGCAAAGCCATATCAAATTCTAAACCACCTATACCCTAGTTTAAGAATTCTTTAGAAATGGTGTGTACATAATTGATTCCCGAATGACGTCATCTGAATCTACTTCGTACGATAGGACGCACGCATCACTGACGCTTCATAGAGAAGCGTGCAAATCAGCGTTGCATTCTCGTCTCATTACCCTTACTATTTTCGTGCGACAGCACAACTCTAAACCCCGGAACAGAATACGGGCCGATTAGTTTTGGTCCTTGGACCTTTAAATCATGTATATCTATAGTCTTTTTATACTGTATTAAATAAATAAATAAAATGAATAGATTTTTGTTTTTACCTTGGCGAAGAAACTCTTGATTTTATGTGAAATGCCAGACATTCCAAGGTTATGGATGGAGTCAGTGAAAGCAACAACAAATACCTTCTTCAAGAAAGATTCCTCTCTCTTACGTGCCTGTAGATCAATCATAGAGAATAACATCACAGCAATGAATGAAGTTACAAGAGACCATACCAACATTGAAACAATAATCTGAGGGAAAACCCACTTGACCTTAAGTTCTCAAGGCCAAAAATTACAATAGAGAGTAAAAAATTGAAAAAATTAATTACAGTATGAACCCATGGGGCTGCAGGCCCACACTGATTCTTTCAGCTTGATTTTCCCCCTTTTTTGTCCACTTCAGAGGTTTAGGGTTCCAACCTTCAACTTGGCATGGACCAATTACAATAAACAAACATATCATGAATAATAAATAGCACATTATGTTAATACAGTTTTAGTAACACTAATAATACTTTGATATAAAGAATATTATACATAGGAATTTACAGTGATTCCATTTGATTCAATAACTTACGAGCCTGTACAAACATATCAGATGCAACAGCAGATTGAGCAAAGATTTCTACATACAATATACCCATTCATACATCATTCATTCTAAGCATCAGGAATTAAGAAAATTAAATTAATCATTAAAATTTGGCAATATTCTGACACAATCAAAATCAGAGTTTTTATCCCATACAAATTGGCAATCGCAACAAATTCAAACATAGATAATACATCTTTGGTAAATAATTTCAGGCACATTGCTTTTCATATAAAGTCTTTTTGACGAAAGAAAAATAATTGTGTTCAAAGTTGCAAAAGAAAATGTGATAGAAAAAGCCCTTAAATATTTTTTGTAATTTCAAAGAATCTATATAGATTTACAAAACATGATTGAGTAGGAAGTCAGATCCTTATAATATCTTTCAGTCTTACTTACTATGTGTTCTGTGACGCTACCACCCATACTGTGTGCAACTATTGCAACTCGTTTGACTGGACGATTGGCTACAAATTGATCCCATACGTAGACACCATGCTCGTATGGACTAGCACTTTTCTGGAATTACAAAAATTATTATCACAGAAAATAATAACTACAAATAAATAATAATTACTTTGAGGAATTCATATTTTGAATTTTTGATGATGTTCAATATAATGCAAAGAGGAAAATGGAAGAGATAGATATCAGTAATGCCAAGTACATTCTAGCTTGCTTTAATCAGAAAATATCTCTATAAAAACAGCCTAATCTAGTAATTTTCCGCTAGTAAGTGCAATAAATGATCAATATTAATTTAGTGTAAAGTATTGAAAGCAAAATTTATCTGAAAAAATTTGAGAAAAACTGAGCAGTTAAGTCACATATGTTGTTAACCCTTTCCACACCAAATCAATTTGTAGCACACATAACTTGATTCTTCTCTTTTAAAGGGGGGGTATAGTTTTGGTAAGATTAAAAAATATCAATTACTAAGTCACTTATGATACTCTCCAACTGTAAATGATTACAATGACTGTTACATCAATTTTTTACACATTAAATCTTTGCGGAAATTTTAATTTGACCGTTAGATTAGATTTATCGCATTTATGCCCTCTATATTATTTCCCTTAAGATAAATCATCCGAATAATTATTTCATAGATTTCGCTATCTCTATCTCACATAAAATTCTAAATCTGAGAGATTGTATTTTTAGATATATCAAAACTGTTACCCAGTTAAAATCTGTATAAATTGTGACAAAATTAAAATAGTTAATAAAAAATACCTTCTTCTAAATTTGAAAATAACCTACCCTTATTGGAAGGCTGACCCCTCTAGAGTCAGGACCTCGGTTTTCATTGGTGTTCATGACAAGCACCTCATAGCCATCCTATATAAAAAAAAAATATATAAATCATTTAATATTCATTAAATGTGGAGAGGAAGAGACCATGAGTCATCCTCCTGGGATGCCCACTCTTGCCAACCCCCGTTCCTTTATAGCTGACCTAAACTCTCTTTCGCCTGATGGGGTCACTTGCATGCAGTACTTGATAGGTAGAGTCTAATCTCAGTACAAAAAGAAAAAGAAAAAATGCATTTGTAGGTGTGCGCCTAACAGGCGACCGGCTGGAATACTTCCCCAGGGAGTGGAGAATTCGTGCCTTGTAAAGTTGCGGATCGAAAATGAATCCAATGACCGGCGGTAATAATATTCACTGTAAGCCGCTTTTGGTCTTTAACAGATAAAGCGCTTTATAAGAAACCGGATATTATTATTATATTATTATTATTTAAAAAGAAGAATCAAATTTGAGAGAAAGGACTCGCATAAGAAAAAAACAAAGATTTGATTCAGAGTGGACCTCTTGGAGAATATGAAGGGGGAGCTGATTGATTTTTATATAAATCTGGGGGCGTTTCACTGCGACAGATGTTTGTAAGTTACAGCAATCACAAAAATTGAATATCTGGTATAATGGGATGCTCAAATGATTTTTTACTCATAATTTGATAAGATCCAAAATATGCATTTTTAGGGTATATGAATCATTATTGATGGGTGCATGTTTCTTGCAACAAATTTATTGAGATTTACCGGGATAATACTTTGCACCTTCTTCAGGAAAAATTATTGCGCCATGTTCAAGTCTTTCTAAAATAGTGTAACTTATAAAAGCTATTGAAATCCCTTAGCGCTCCCTATGCTCATATTCACTCTGTACGAGCTCTCTTGATTATATGGCAGCTTGGGTGCCACTACTCTAAACAGTCATTGATATCAGTCCTCCTTGCCCATCGTCGGCCGCTCTAACAGCACGGGCCCCCATTGATCAGGGATTAGTGCTTGTCCCTACGTAGTCAAGGCATTCTTACTGGCAAACACAAACCCTTTAAGTGCTCATTGTTCTCGTAGACTCTGTTCTAGGAAGATGGAAAGAAATGCGGAAATATAAAACAATTGAAATAATTGAAAATTGAAATTTTTGTTTTGCCTAATTGGTCTTAAGCCCTGCCAGGCCAGCTGAGCAGCGCTCGATCAACGTTACTTCATCCCTTTCTTGTTGAAATGCCAAAACGGCGGGTAGCAAGCAACTCCAAATTTTTTAACATCTGTCAGTTATGACGTGCTTGGGGGGAATTGAACCTACGACCTTCCCTTTTTATTAGGTTATTGCCTCTATCCAACTGCAGCCAACAGCATCGATTAGGCAGCTTTTTATCAAAAGTGTTGTGTATTCTGGAATTCCGCTCAGAAACTAATCACTGCAGCTTGAAAACCCTTTAATGGATCCATTGCGTAGATATAATTACTTAAAGTCCATAACAAAGTCCAATATTGCGTCAGATGAGACCCCCCTCCCCTTCCCCCTCCCCCCCCCCCCCCAAAAAAAAAAAATATGTCTTACAGTACTGCCCTAAAGGTTAATGCTTACCTGTTTTACAACACTCCCTGCAAACCTTCCATATCGCGTTTGTGTGCTAATGTTTCACGAGTGTGTAAACAGGTTAACATTAAACTCGGGCGGTAATGTATGTAAATTCAGTAAAACATGTACTTCAAATAAGTCAAAAGTTCTATAGTAATATCCAATTTAAATCTATAGTTATGTCTTTCATAGCTTTCACAGGAACATCACACAGGTAGTACAGACTTCCTAACTCATCCGGAATATCAATTCTCTTAGGTTTGCCTCTGCTCCAGGAGTTTATAGACGTGCTGAGATGATATGACTTTTACCTAAGGCCTATACCCTCTGCGTTATATGTAGGGATTCCTTTCTTGAATTTCAAACTCATACGGCTTCCCTGTGATCATGTGCTCAGCTGACCCTTCTGCATATAAACAATCATGTACATTTCCAATCTAAATCCATATGCTTCCATTATTCAATTTAAATTTCAATTCAACGCAAAAAAAAAAAAAAAAAAAACAGAAGAAAAAAAGGGTACTATTACAACAGAATTTCTAAAATACTATTTTAAAAAATGCAAAGAAAAATACATATAAATGCAAATTAAATTAGGGATTCTAAAGATACTTGTTGTTGCTGTTGTTCTTGTTCTCAGTTTTAAAGGAGCTGTTATAAAAAAGAAATCTTTTAGAATAGAAAATAGCTTTTTAGTGACTTACAAAGTTCTGTACTCTTCATTAACGGCCAAAGCCTCTATCATGCAATGAGGAACAAAAGATTTTAATCAGAAGTACAATATACATGTATAGGCCTAAACTGAAAGGTAAGAAATTTGCAGTATACAAGCATTGATACATAATACCTTCAATAAAAAACAAAGTCCTTGCTCCTAACATACCAAATCTCTGGTACTATGAGCAAACAGAGAAAAGAAGAAAAAAAGAAGGACGGATTGCATATATCTCTACTGTGTAGACATTGAGGGTTTAAAGGCAGGACCTCACAGGGCATTAGGCATAATGAAAGATGAGATGGTTAGATGAATTCACAGAAAAATTAAAATGTAGCAGTTGCAGATCCAGACCAGAGCGCAGAGGACACAACCCCCACCCCCATAATTTGAAAACCACTCATTGAATGTAATTTATAGTCATGTTAAAAACAGAAAATTTGCCCCCCCCCCCCCATTTTAAAATCCTGGTCCACCACTGTACAGTCAGTCAATGTTCTGTACACAGACAAAAAAATAGGGAGATGTTTTATTTATAATCACTTTGCAGTAACATAGTCAGCATTTATATCACAATCAAATGATTCAACATTTTTAATATAACAAAATTGCATGTTCTTTCGTCAATAAAGACACCATAAATACTCTGGTTTCTGTACTTGGTCCCATACTTAGCACAGCTAAAGGAGACAAGCATGCATATCTTGTCTGTATGAAGTCAGGAAATGTAATATAACTCCACAAGACAATACTTGATATGAATGCTGGTAGGGAAGTGATGATTGTATTACACACTAAACAGGATCTAAGCCCGGCATCAACAATCCCAAAAGCTAGATTTATGGAGTGCTTATGCATGCATGCTATAATAGTTGCCTACATACACTCCTCTATACTTTTGCCAAGATCAACAGAAAATAGGAGGGGCAAATTATTCATTGCAGTTGTCAAAATGTTAAATAGTAGGCCTGCTACTAAAAGAGCTAATTACTGATTTGAGTGTAGGAGACTGGAAATATATGCAAGTAATGTCACATGTATAGTAACCACATTGGAAACAAGGAATATACCCGGAATAGGAGTTGCTCATACATACTTGGCACACAATTTACAGGAAATATATCATGTTTATGGTCTCAAACAAGAACTAAGAAAATGGGAATACTTTCCTTTCTATAGTATATTATTAATGACCTATTAAAACATGATTGATAAATGTGGATAATTGTCCCATTTCTAATAAACAAATTTTTATATTGAATTGTGGATATATAGATCTCCTCTGAGTTGCTTAGACCAGAATGACCGACCCTCATTGAACCAATGCTTTTACACGATGCTGGTCCAAGAGGCTTGTTGGCAAAGTGATAATAATAATATATAGCATTTAAAGTACGCCATCTATGTAGTTACCTATTCAAAGGCACAGAGGGAAGTACAATGAAGGGAGAGGATTATTATTAAAGTAGGTAGATATTAATGAACACCAACTTTTGACATAAGAATCTTTCATAAGTTTATAAGACCTACTCTCATTAAACTTGTACTTGAAGTCTTCTAGTGTTGTTGGGAATAGGTAGGATGATGATTGTTCCATGCGACTCTTCTTTCTAACTGGACCATCTCCGTTACCTGTAATCAATCACAAAATAGTTTTATGAGTACTAGTTTTTCATATAATATTAGAACCCCTCCCCAACTAAAAAATGATTTAGCAAAATGTATTACGTAGTATAAATTAGGATTAACCTCAGTCTTTCTAACTGGTAGACAGATCTCCGCTGGAGACCAGAAAACTTCTTGCCCTCTCAACATCTCCATAGCTTCTAAAAACAGATTGATAAATCTTACTTCCTGCAGACTTGGAAAACTTGGCAACACACTACATAGCACTGCCTACTCCAATATACACGGCAGAGGATAGCAAATTTTCAATAAAAAAGCTTTTCGATTGTCATTGGCACAGGGTAATATCAATCTTTTTTTTCTTAATGATGGCAGTTTTTCTTAGAAATACCTCAGCAAGGTGATCACTTTTTCACTTGTGAAAAATTGATAGTGAACAATACGGTGTCAATCTTCTTTGTGTGATGGTGTTTGACTTAGGATTTTCTCATGGTCGATTCAGAAAGGAAAGTGGATATTTTAATGTAACTATTTTTTGAACAAAAAATGTTTGGATGAAAAACATAAGAACGTTTCCATGCCATTTCAGTTGTTACAATTTCTTCCCTATCCACCCTCACTCTGAGCAACACCGATGAAATGCACTATTGTCTTAGGTGTTCCTAATTAAACTGCCCTATGGAGTTATTTTCACCGGTGGTCTATTTGGATCATACTGGTAACTACCTGTCACATCGTTTGCTTTTGTCGCCATAATCTTTTTGTATAATCTACTATACGCCACTCATTATGTCTACTATATCTCTTTCCTGTTGTCATATATAGAAATGCTTGGTTGATTTGAATTGAATAAATTCAAGACAAAGCATTAAACTTGAGCTTTTAATTCATTTCTGGCTTTGTTCGAAACTTGTAAAGTAGTTAGCAGTCAATGTCGGTAATTCTCCTCCTT
>CALNVZ010003425.1:36292477-36354645 GCA_940671915.1 Paracentrotus lividus | reverse complement strand
TTGTAAATGCATGGGTGACTACATCCATACAGTGAAGTGGAAACCGTTCTAGTGGCTTTTTGCTGTTGTGTGGCCATCCCTACCATTAGCTCCCAAAGGCTGTTTGTAACAAGGTAGCTTACTCCACTGAGCTAGCTGGCAAAATGATTTATTCTAGACATGTAGAAAGTGAAACAAAACAAACTTAGGACTGTTTAGGGGCTCTGATGGACACAAATTAGAAGAGTGGCTAAGGGCAATTTGAGGAGTAAGCTATTTGAATGATAAAGTTATAGGTTCAGGTTACAGAAAAACTGCAACCCTCACTCTAACTGAAGTGCTTCAACAAAATGATTTTAATATCTATAGGTAATGTTTTATGATTTCTTTATTTCGCATTATGTCACAGGGCACATGTACACGCAATTCATCAATGTATTTCATTTTGAAATCAATCATATCATTTGAACAATTACCCTAACATAACCTTCACTTCAATTACAATACTCCTGAGAGTTCAAAGAGGATAATTTTGGGGTTGCGTTTCAAGCAAGGCTACATTCTTGTACACGTCTACAGCAAATAAATGCAAATGAAAAAAATAATGAGATTGTTACCAGATGTTTTGTTTGTTATTATTTTTTTTTTAGGAAACTTTTTTCTAGAAACCACGTAGCGATTATGAACATCAAATCTCATGATTTTGATGGGGGCTTTGATACACAATTTACACACAATTATTGTTAAGAGGTTTAAATAATTCTTGGCCTTTTGAATGTTGTATATTTATTTCAAATTTGATGATTAAGCTTACCAATTGCACAGAACTGATGAGGCATAAAATAATGACACGATGATAGAACCCAAATGAAACTGGTAAAGATGCCTTGCTGGTACGACTATGGACACTCATTCCCTATGCTATGCCTGATGTATACCTTTCAGCTTCTGAAAAGATGAAAAAGGCACTGACCACTGTCAGGACCCCAGCTAAACTTTAAAATTGGTTATTGTGTGAAATTAAATTAAAACAATAATTAAGTTGTTGTGTGGAATTAAATCGCTATGGGGTTGACCTCAATTAACCTCATATGTATGACTGCATGCAATAAACTTTCAATCTTAACTTTAGCCTGTAGTTTACATTCCTTCAAAAATGAGCTAGACATATTCATATAAAAAAAATGTCTGATTATTGCAATTTCAAAGCACGAAAATGCATTCTGAATAAATAAAAAAAAAAAAAATTCAACTAGAGGGTCTAAGTCAGGAAAAAAAACATATTTGCGTGAAAAATTCCATAGGCCTACAGTGGCAAGTAAAATACATAGTGCTGATTCAACTTTTTATTGGGAATTTCAGATTCTCGATCTATTAGCATCTCCCAAGTAGCAACACGATAGAGAGGGGGGATATTAATCATGGTATTGTATTGTATTGAAAAGGTTTTTATTAATAATCGAACATAGCAGCCCAAAGGCTGAATTGCATTCAATGTACAAAGTAAAACAAACAAAATATCTTAACAAAACATGATACATAAATTATTCATATTCAAACTAAGACTGAGAAATTAAGAAATCATAGGTCTGTAAAACGATGTTGTTATTAAACAGAAGAAAATAAGTCCGAAAACACAAAAGATAGCATGATAATGTTCCAGATGCAGGCGAACACAGCACCGACACGCTCATTCACACACTTGCACACTCTCGTGTGAAACATAGCCTCGAGTCGAGGCCCGCTAGCTCCTCAAAACCGTCGCTTCCCCCGAGACCCAGAGCCACGCACTGCACCGCGATCCCCAAGACTGCAGGCCCGCAGCCATGGGGAAACGCGATACACCACACAGCTCAGAGTCCCGAGAACAGCGACGATCCAAGTGGGGAGAGCGGGCCCCGACCAGAGGCTATCCGTTGCTCATACAACCACATTGTATTACACACACAGAAGTCACTCACCCTTAAAAAAAGTCATGCACAAACAATAAAGATGTGCATAAGTTTAATAAGGAAAGCACTCATACACACTCTCTTACATCAGGGATATGTAAGGGGTTTCCCTGCTTACATCATAACAACAACAATGCAGTACATTCACAATTATAAAAAGATCTCGTAGATGTGTTCGCATGCACCTGGAGAGTCATGTATACTAATGTGAAAAAATTTAAAAAGAATTTGGTTCTATTTTTGTTTTTGTGTTACTTAGTTACAAAGAAAAAAAAAATGTAACATGTAAGTACATAGAAATTGTAGGATCAACCTAAAGGCCAAAATGTTGATCCAAAATGCTTCAAAGCTGTCCTGAGATATAATAGACTATGGGATGGTTCCCGATAATGTCGCTAGTTTTCCATTTCCGCAGGGTTGAAAAATCCACAACGCTCCTGTCATATGAAAATCCGTTTTAAAACAGGGCAACATCAATGCGATATGTCGCAATCTTCTAATTTGCAATACAGCTAGAAAACAAAAAAAGATATCACCGCTCACTCCCAATCTGACTCGGCTGAATCAACTGGAAAAGGCCGGCATTAACTGTGTGTTTACGTATATTAAAGCAAATGCACGGCATTACCTGTCATATTGATCTATGCGGCCTCGTTCAAAACAATTCACATTTCTTTACCCCCTAGCGATAGTGCGTATGTAAACAAACGAGATCAAACCTCGACGTCTTTGATTCCCAATGAAAAAATGAAAGTGATTTTGAGACAGGATTATTGGGGCCCAAATTAGTTATTATACTTCTAGCACATATAGAAAAACATCATAATCATGATCTTTTACCTAACAACTTTCAAAATATGTCCCAACATCAGGAAAATATCCATCATAACTAGTAACCAAACATTATCAATGATTGAGAGAACCACAACCAAGTTCGAATCACTATTGTTAAATGAAAAAGTAATGAATCGGAACACAACTGAATCAATTTTTGCAAGAAAACAGGTGCGGCTTGGTCTGGCATTTTTCAACGAAATTACTACTCCCTCAATTTATTTCTCCCTATATAAAGAAAGAAGGAAATGTAATCATTTGATTCATCCAGAACTACAAATTTAACAAATGGTCTCCTTAATTTCCACTCGCTTTGAACGCACCCACACGCTGCTGTCTTTTAATGGCAAACTGGAAACAAGTGGCATAAGTTTATTTTAATTAGTATCTAACTCTATGTGTCCCTCATGTAGGCTAAAATTTCATTTTGCACTCCATTGCTTTTGATGCAACAGGTTAGGCAGTGCGGTATCATGGTTTTGATGAGTAACGTACAAAAACTTGATTCCTTTTGCTATTTGATGATTAAGAAAATATGCAGTTTTCTCCAATAACATAAATAACACAACAAAAACATATTCAAATAGATTGATTTCTCATTATCTACAAGATATGGAAAATATGCAACTAAATGCTCATCATGTACCACCTGTACCACCTCTTCCCCTTCAATGGGGGAGGAGAAGAAGAGAGAGAGAGAGAGAGAGAGAGAGAGAGAGAAGAGAGAGAGAGAGAGAGAGAAGACATAGGGGTGGAGGAGAACTTAAAAAGCAATAATCATGTACCACTTGAAGGCTTAAATTTGACAATGACAACAGAGTTCGGAAGATTAATAATGTGTTGATACAGCTCTGCTGTCATTGTCATTTTGACCCTTCATGTGTACATGATTATCGTTTTATAAGCACATTAACCGGAATCCTGATCAATCGGTGCCTTCGAAATGGAACATTTCAGACGCCAAACTGAACGAGGTTGAGAATGCCTCGTGCATTGCACGCACTTATTGAAAGTGGCGAAATGTGGTAATACACGCAACAAATGGGGACATTGCCAAGTTGATCGATTTTCGTAATGTTTATTATTCTTAAATTCTATTTGAATGCTGGTGCAAAATCTAAATATGCACATTATAGAATTGCTTTAATATTATATATACAATATCATATCCCTAAAGTGTTGTGGAATGGCTAAACCTGGGAGAAGTCACAATTTGAGCAACCATCCTATAGTCTATAACTTGAAAGTTGATAAAAGAATCAAAACCGAAATTTGATATTATTGCACAGTTTAAGAGAATTTTCGGTATCATTTTCAGGAGCTCAAAAATCAGGCGGGCAACCACGTAGGTGCGCACACTAATGAATGAATGGGAGAGTATGAAACCATTAAATAGCTGGTCATTAAACTTTGAAGCCAAGTTAACTTTGAGAATACAGCGGAGGCATGTAATAACAATAATAATAATTATAAATTTATAACGCACACTTTTCTGCCTATAAAGGCACTATAGGCGCACAAAAATAATACTTGAGCATAATTAACAAAATTCAAACAAATCAACAATTAATATACCAAACTTAAATTACAAATTAAATGACAATAGTTGTATCCACATTAATTGTGAAATAATAAGCAAACGATGAGAATGAAGATGTGTCCTGCAAATTCTCTGTGAATTGCTCTTCAAACTGCTACCAAACTTGTGAAAATTGAGTCAAATATCCTCAAATAATTCAACGAAATTTGAAGAGCTAAAATGAGTGCAACATGCGCGCAACCCATGTTAGTGCAATGTGCAATCAAGTACCGTAGCCATGCTATACCCGTCCTACATGTACATGCCAGCAAGGCAGGAACACTTTATAATCCATAACACGTAATTCAGTTCACAACCAAGTTAGTACAGTGATCATTTTAATAATAATAATAATAATACATTACATTTATATGGCGCTTTATATGGATGTTTCTCAGCACACAAACAGAATTCTAAATTTACAAAAAAATTATGCAAATCTAAATATCATTTAAGAAACTCAAGTACATTATGAGCTGTATTAATGCTAATTGCGTGTTATTTCAGTGTAATAAAGCGCTACTGCCCTGATGGCCGAGTTTTCCACACACACGTACATGTAGGCCAGGTATTCTGCTTAATATAATACTCCTCAACATCCTGTCAGAAACCAAACGAGGAAGATATGTGAGAGAAACTTCAGAAAGGGAAGTGTTGAGTGTTGTAATGACTGAAATTGAGAACTTAGAAGGGGTGTTTATCTTGAAGAGAAAATAAATCGTCACAATCATTTGTCTAATTCAAAGATGTGGGAAACATTTGTCTTTGCAATTTCAAAAAGACACACCGAGACGCATCTTTTTTGGTTAAAAACATCTCAAAACAAACCTAAGTCACAATTAACACCGCTGCTTGTTGCTCCCGCTTTTTGTACAATCTAATTTTTTCATATATCCATATCACTAATAGAGATAATATAAGGATAATTTTACACTAAAAACAAATTCTGAGACAGTCAATACAGACATATCGACATCATGGTATGAGGTAATGAATTGATGGATAATGAAAAATTAAGTGTTTTAAATTTAAATTTTATATCATCAATGTCAAGACATTGCCAAATCTTGCTCAAAATTTTAATGAGATTTTTCGTTATGCTTACTCTACAGAATATATGGAATATCACGGCAGTAATTATTACAGGAATAAAAACACATTTCTTGCTCTCTTTCTAGTAGAAGGATGCAGACAGAGACCAGAGGGACATATTTTTTTTCAATCATTCACGCTCACAATGCAGAAAGACACACACTGACACAGGATACATAACGTGGGACTACATACTATAAAATGAGCGAAAAAAATGTAGATTTACGGGATATATTACGGCCAACATCTTGTTAATAGTTATGTTATTTATACAGAAAGAAAGGCTTATGCATTTTGTAAAGATATAGAACGGTATGTATTTGAAAATTCAGATAAAAAATGAGCATATTTACCGAAAGTCCGGATAAGCTGGTTGGCGGTGTGGGAATGCAAATCGTCCGCTCAGGAATATCCGCCCGTCGTACTCGTGAACATAAACATGAAGTTTTTTCAGGAATTTGTGTCCACACACAAAGTTCACAATCATATTATCACCTTCATCTTCATCGCCGTCATTAGAATCACAAGCACCATCGATCTAGTCAATATCATCATCATAGTCCCATTATTCCCATTAAGTACAAATCAACAATATCTTCACTTTATAATACATCATATCACAAAAAACATTGCTCATTATCACCATTATCTTAATTGTAATTGCCTCCAACATCAATCATCACTCTAAGTATATTACTCATCACCAATATCAAGCACATAGTGACTCCAAATTGAAACTTTAACCAATTATACCGTATATATGTTGGGGAGCTAGGGGCCGGGGGGGGGGGGGGGGGGTGGTCGAGAGTTTTACTGTGTCAAAAGCAGAGCAATACCATTCATAGCCTGTTGTAGGTCATAGTCTTGTAATCATTGTCCTAGTCATAATCATAATAATCATCATCGTCATCACCATAACCATCACCTTTACCATCGTCACCTCCATCACCTTCATCATTATCACCACCATCATTAATCATCATCACCCTCATAATCATCACCATCAAAACCAATATCATTTCTTTCGTCACCTTCATCATCACCAAAATCATTATCATCATCCTCATTGTCACCAATATCATTATCATCATCCTCATTGTTACCAATATCATTATCACCATCCTCATTGTCACGCCAATATCATTATCATCATCCTCATTGTCACAATATCATTAATCATCATTCTCATTGTCACCAATATCATTATCATCTCCTCATTGTCACCAATATCATTATCATCAATCCTCATTGTCACCAATATCATTATCATCATCCTCATTGTCACCAATATCATTATTATCATCCTCATTGTCACCAATTAAATTATCATCATCCTCATTGTCACAATATCATTATCATCATCCTCATTGCACATACATTATCATCATCTCATTGTCACCAATATCATTATCATCTCCTATTGTCACCATACATTATCACATCCTCATTGTCACCAATATCATTATCATCATCCTCATTGTCACATATCATTATCATCATCCTCATTGCCACCAACATCATTATCATCATCCTCATTGTCACCAATATCATTATCATCATCCTCATTGTTACCAATATCATTATTCACCATCCTCATTGTCACCAATATCATTATATCATCCTCATTGTCACCAATATCATTATCATCATTCTCATTGTCACCAATATCATTATCATCGTCCTCATTGTCACCAATATCATTATCATCATCACCTTCATCACCATCATCTTTATCTTATTCATTATCATGATCATAATCACCTTTATTATCATCATCATCACCTTTACCATCATCACCTCCATCAGCTTCAAGATCATCAGCACAAATATTATCCACCAGCTTCAACATCATTATCATCACCAATTGTCATTTTTATCAACCATCAGTCAACAACACCATAGCACTAATCATCCAAGTCTAGCCTTTTCCAGAGCTGCTACATGGATTACTACGTCAAGTATCAAGTATCACCATCCTCATTATCCACATCATCACTTTCATCATCCTTATCATCACCTTTATCATTATCATAATCATAATTATTATCACCACCTTAAGGGGGGGGGGGGGGCTATAGGCAATTTGTTACACTTCTATTTGGCTCATTTCTGAAGAAATGAAATGAAATAACTCTCCAAAACCATATATCAGAAGAGAGGTTATGTATCAAGGAATCTTATGGACAAAAAAAAAAATCACTAAAAATGCCTAATTAGCATAATTTATGCAAATTAGCCCTTTTCCCCCAAAACAAGATCTACTGAATACCTTACTCACAAATGACTCCATTTTTTGCACAGACGTTCTCTAAACATATGTCTGGAGAATGTATGGATTGGATTTTTTTTTTTTTTTTTTTTTTTTTTTTTTTTTTTTTTTTTTTTTTTTTTTTTTTTTAATGATTTTTTTTTCTTTTGTATTTTATTGGTTTTTTTTACCCGAAAACTAAAACTTTATTTAAAATTCTAATCCATACATTCTCCAGAGAGACATTTCACCAATAAGCATGCAAAGTTTGAACAGCAACAGACATTCCATTCTTGAGATATTTTGTTTTGCAAAAGAATAACTAATTTGCATAAATTATGCTAATTAGGCATTTTTGGTGATTTTTTTTTTCTTCATCCATAAGATTCCTTGATATATGGTTTTGGAGGTTTATTTCTTTTCATTTCTTCAGAAATGAGCCAAATAGAAGTGTAACAATTCGCCTATAACCCACCCTTAATCATCATCACCTTCATAATCACCATCCTCATCTTCATAATCATTATCATCACGTCATCACTTTCATCATCCTCATTATCACAACCAACACCATTACTTTCAATATCATCTTCACCTTCATCACCATCACAATCATCACCACCATCATTACTGTATCATTATCACTATCATCATCATCATAATCACCTTTATCATCATCACCAACATCACCATCCTGATCAACAACATGATCACTTTGACCATCATTATCGTCACCTTCATCATCATCATTATCATCACCAACATCATCACTTTCATCATTACCATCATCACCACCTTCATCATCACCATAATCATCACCATCATCACCTTCATCATCATCACCATCATCATCATCATCACCATCACCAACACCAATACCACACCTATGGCTGATATGATGACCTTCTTGTTCAACATCACCATCATCACCAATATCATCTGCAACATCACCATCCTCATTCTCATCATCACCAACATCATAATCATCATCATTATCATCATCACCACTTTCATCATCACCTTCATCATTACCATCAAAATTCTCACCACCATCATTATCATTATCACCAACACAATCATCACCACCATCATCATTATCATCACCATCATCATCACCAATCATCACCTTTATCATCATCATCATCATCATCATCATCATCATCATGACCAACATCATCACTTTCATCATCATCACCATCATCATCATCACCATAATCATCATTACCATAATCATCATCACCTTCATCATCATCATCACCATCATCACCTTCATCACCATCACCATAATCATCATCACCATCACAATCATCACCACTATCATCATTACCATCATCATCATCATCATCACCAATACCATAATCTTCATTATCATCAATTTCTACATTTAAAAGAGAATACACTCCCAAAAAAGGATGGATCAAAATTACCAAAATGCAACAAGAAAAAAAGGGTTCTGTTTTATCCCTCCACATCAGTTTATTTAATAAATGTTACACGTTGCCTCTATGACAGTACATGATTCTAAATAGCATACTCACAAATAAAATCATTTAGGATATTAAAAGGAATGACGGAAGATACAAATTGAAATCATGACATATATTCATACATTAAAAACATCACAAAAGACGAAATATTCTTGCATGTTATATAACTAAATATGATTAATAAAGTGGATTATGACACAAACTATGTTATATAAAAATCATGTATTTTCAATACCTCTTTAACTTCTAATATTTTGTACAAATGATAATAATATTCTAACAACATTGCAATAATTTCTAACATATACTGGAAACATGAAGAGTATCAATCATTGAAAAATTCATTTTATTTATCATTTAGGAATATTAAATCACCATTATGTATGATTATTCCTAAATATGAAATGTCTGTTCCTGCTACCATGCAGTTAATTAAAAGAAACATGATATTCAATTAAGGAGTGCAACTTCTTTTTATAAGGAACATGATGCTGCAAGTTATACTCACTGATCAGAATGGTGAATTTTTTTACTATTCTTGTTATTTCATAAAATACCACCGTATGCACCGAATAAAAATAATATTTTTGATTGATTCTTTACTCCATTCTAAATATAATATTTTATCATACACTGGTTACAATTTTTTTTTACAGGAATATTGTATCATACAAAAAGTATCACCCCTGTCACTTACACAAAATTCATTAAATCAATATTCAAACCCTTTATAAAGTTGGCTGTTACAAAAGTATTTAATATTAATAAAAAATTGTCTTACCGTTTACCAATTCAGCTTGAGTTTTATTTTTTACTAGCACACAAAATGAGTTAACTTTGGTCAAGCACAGAGTTGTGAGATAATCTGGTTTTCTTTTTTGTTGCTGTTGAAATAATTATAGGAGCATCAAATCCGTCTTTTAACCTGTTGGGGACGAGCTGATTTGGCTACAACACACATTTTCCATAGACCTCAGCCCGAATATATTCGGGCTCAGTCCCCAACGGGTTAAGAGTCAACTTGAAATTGATTAAAACCCATTTGGTTCCTTATATTCGAAAATTTCCATTCCAAATGGGACAAAATCCACTTAAGATGAAAACTGAGTTATTAATTTCAGTGCATTGTTCAGGTAGGTACAGTAGCGCCTGAGATCAATGTCACAGCTGATTGCAATTGATTGAGTGAAGTTGTACACAAAATGAATTGAGATGATGACATTTGATTGCAATCAACTGTGACATTGATCTCAGGCGGTACTACATGTATACCTGTATTTATACAAAATCATCAACCTAAATTTGGGGACAATTATAACAAAATATCTTTCCTTTACATGCCTATATAAAATTTAGTTTGCACATTTTTCTCTGAAACTGCAAAAAGGGATTTGATCCCTTTTGGAATGAAATTCTTCATTTGGTTCAAGAGATGTGGAACCTTTCTGCATATAAACTCATTACAAGATCAACCATATACAACCATGCAACATTAGGATGTTGTAAAAAAACACACATATAACAAAAAAGATAGAAAAATAATTTAAGCTTTACAAAGTAAATACAAATGATAAATATTAGTGTGAAACGTATAAAACACAATATCACAAACACTTCTGTTTATGAAACAACAAACAGACAAAAAAAAATGCATCCTCAATGTTCACTTTGGATGGATACAACTTTGCATAAATACACAAAACCATAAATTCATGAGAAACAATAAATAAACAGAAACATTAAAGAAAAATTGAATTGGCCTGTTCATAGCAGCAGAATATGTGTTATAAGAGAAAAAATTTGTTTGATTATACCAACAGCCCTTGAGACTTGAGTTTAAAATAGGCGGCATGCGCGATATAGAGGAGGAAAAGACACCCCAATATACATCAAATATTATTCCTTGCTCTAAGCACCCCATGCTTTCTAAAAACAGTTATATTCTAAAATTTCAACTATTCTTGCCACAAGACAATGACATATAAAGTGCTATTACATGATCCTAAACAACAATTTATGAAAGTACAGTAGTACAATATAAAATATTATTATGTACACACAAGGAAATAATGATAATATAATGTACAGTCTGTAGATTATACATGTTCATGAACATTTAAAAAAGCACCAAATTTAACCAATCTTTCCATACAGATTGCTTCAAGGAATATTTTCTGCACACAAATATAAAGCGAGAAGCACCTAGTTATTCTTACTTTCGTACACACATTCCGAATATTGACAATGCGATGTAACCCCTGATTAAATTGGACCCAAAGTTGCAAATTTCTCCTTTAAGTGATGCTTTGGCATTGTAATTGAAACCAGAATGCTATGTACTACATAATACACATCAACAGAAAGTGCAAGATGCACTAACAATTTTGAATTCATTTCTGGTGCAGTATATTTATCATTTCATTGAATCACTCACTTTATAATATAAAGTGAGTTACACAAATTTTACTTGGACAATTTTTTTTATAGGCAATATATTATATTGCCTATAAAAAAAATTGTCCAAGTAAAATTTGTGTAACAGCTAAAAGAATGAAGATTAAATGCTGTAATAAACGCTACTATTTAATTTCCTTACATGGCTGTAATCAGACACTGTATTTTTATCGATGGTACTGTGATAGCAAATTGAGTTGCATATTTTTTTTTTATATATTAATAATAAACATGCTTTCCTTTTTCTTTTAAAAAAATTCACAGAGTATATAATCCAAAGTAAGACAAACAAACATACTGAGCAGTACTCAATGACTTTCATGGTCCTCCTATTGCAGCATTCTGGTTGGTATAAGCTAACAAAATTAACACATTTCCTGGCCAAATACACAAATCAAAAGACAATAATGTTTCAAAGCCATTAAAGCGCTGATATAGGCTTTATTTATCCAAACCTTTGAGAGAATCGAGACATGAATTCTCCCTCCAGAGTTCCCTTTTTCTTTTCTTTTTTTTAAGAAACTGACAAAACTATTTGCAATATGACCATGACAAATGCAATTTTGTAATGGGAAAGTGCATGGAAGACTAGATTTCATATTTCATGCATTCACTTTGAAATTTTCCATGAACACAATCTAATTTGTACTAACACTTTGCATTGTTAGATGTTTCTTTGTATGCTTTTACCAAGCATTTAGACCCTAAATTGAGCAGAATTGGCACTATTTTAATGAATTGAATATAGTCTAATTTGTTTTATTTTGAGGGCTGGGGAAGATAATAATTTGGAAATGAAATATTTAGGAAGGGACGACACACACTCAGAAATATGCAATTACCATTTGAGAAGTACCAGGGCTTTGAACCATGGACCTTGTGATCAACAGTCTGCAAGTGTTCCACTAAACAACAAAACACAATGCTGACATCTTAACAAATAAAAATATATACTAAAAAGTAACATCACATTTGTGATGTTGGTGATGATGATGAAGGTGATTATGATGATGATGATGATGGTGATGATGATGAAGGTGATTATGATGATGATGATGATGGTGATAATGATACAGTAATGATGATGGTGGTGATGATTGTGATGGTGACGAAGGTGAAGATGATGATATTGAAAGAACCAATGTTGACTATTTCTATGCACATTTCAAACTTGGCCAGATTCCAAACAAAAGAACAAAGATAGCGTCCTTTCCCATGATGCAGAAACAAATCTTAGTTGTTTCAATACTTTCTTTGGGGCTCTAGAAGCAGATACTGGACAAAGAAGAAATTTATTCCACAAAATCCTTATTTTCAAAGGCTTTCAACAAGAAAAAAATCCATCTCCATGTTTTATTCATGGAGCAATATTGCATTGGCTAGATGTTATGACTGACGCAAAAAAAAAACAGATTTGTGCTAGCCTGCAGATAGTGTTATACTGAAATGCCAGGTAAGGGTATGAAGTACAATAGTGTGCATGATTGCACTGCTGAAAATTGGAAGTTCTTGCAATAGTATGGGCATATTTTGTGATAAAACTAGGAAAGTAATGAGAGAAATGCTTCAATGCTTGACCACTGAAGAGGGAGGGATAAATATGTATTTTTATTACCTAGATAATAGTCATAAAGATACCCATTATTGCGTCGGTTTACACTGCACCTTACTTCATTGTGTCATATTACTTAAAATATTCAGCACCTGCAGGCATTATTAATGGTCATATAAATGATGAAAGTATCTGTAAAATACATTTCTATGACCTTGTAAATAATTTCCCAGGCTCAAGTTAAACTATTCTGACACCAACTAGTATGGCAAAATGACAGATGTTTGAGGATTGGAGACTACAAAATAAATTCAGTGTGATAGCACTTTGTGATGTCAAATAATATCCATGAAAGGCCATGGGGATGCCCTTTTATGACATCATAAAAACACTGAAAGAATCCCAATAGGGCGATTCTTTGAAAAGTGAACCTTTTTTGGAAAAAATAAAGTTTGTCCTTTTTGTTTGTAAGCTGCACATTCATATAGAGCATTGTCTGAAGTTTCATGAAATGCATTTTTTATTTTAATTTTACAAATTTTTCATGCTCATTTGCATAAATTAACATGCAAAAAATTTGAATAGAAAAATAGTACGTAAAATATCATTTGTTTGACCCTGACTTGATTGTATATGCTGGTCTCCTTACTTTGATTATTGTCATTATACCATTTTTTAACTTCATTCCTTTTAAATTAAATGAAAAATAATAGTGTTGAATTGATTTTTTTAAAGATAATTAACTAAAGAAAATAATTGCCATCAAATGTCACACACGTGACCCAAAAACACGAAAAGTTAACGCCCCCCGAAAACCATGGTTTCTGATTATTATTACAATTTTTTCTCCAAAGCTAGATATATTGTGCCTTGCATCTCACCAAATATGAAGCCATGACAGCTTTTAATTTAGTTATTTAATTAACTTTGAATTGGTCACACACGTGACCCACGGGTCACGTGTGTGACCAACTATGGTCATGCCTTAAAAAAGGGACCAGGCTATTCGGCCATTCTTTGAAAAGTTAACCTTTTGGGGACAAATAATTTTTTGCTTTTTTATTTTAAGCTGCATATTCAAATAGAGCAATGTCTGAAGTTTCATGAACTGATGTTTTTTCCTGATTTATGCAATTGTTCATGCATCATTTGCATAAATTAACATAAATGATAATTAAATGGACAAACGGTAAATAAAATATCATTTTTTTAAACCCTAACTGGAATGGATATGCTGACTTCCTTACTTGGATTATTGTCATTATATTATTATTTACCTCTATCCCCTTTAATCTCACCCCCCAAAATAATGTTGTTAAATTGATTATATTAAGATAATCAACCCTGAAAATTAATTGCCCTCAAAATGTCACACACAAGTAACCAGAAAACACAAAAAGTTTATGCCCCGTCTTAACCATGGCTCTGGTATTATTATTATAATTATTTCTTCAAAGCTAGATTTAATGTACCTTGCATCTCACTAAATATGAATCCATGACAATTTTTAATTTGATTATTAATTAGCAAACAAGATGGTCACACACGTGACCCGCTGGGTGGGGGCGGTCATAAATTCTGATTATTTTCACTTTCATTGGCTGAAATTAATTTATTTTAGCATTATTATGCTCCAAAATGGTTCTGCAATAATTTTTGCGGAAAAAAACAAAACAACAACAACAAAAAGAACAAACAAACAAAACAAAAGGTCGAAAAAACAAGGAAATACATAAGAAATTCATAAAACAATGAAATACACAAGGAATTTAGTTCGATATCAAATTTTTTTAACTAAGTACAATGGTTAGGAATCCTATAAAGATTATGCAAACACAAAATTAGCATTCCAGAAGCTGTAGTTTGTCAATTAGAACAAAAATTATGACTTTATGTAATGCGTAAATTAGCATAATTAATTCATATAAAATAAATTATTATTATTATGGGAAAATTCAACAGTGCTTTCTTGTAGTTACATCACACACTACAATCGTGCAAATTTTCGGCGCGCGCGCGATCAACAGCCAAGATCTTATAGGGGGCATCATATGGCCCCCCTCCCTACCTGCCCCTCCCCCAGTCTTGACAGCTACCAAAACACCCCATTGACTGACTAGGGTTGATTTCATAAATTATTTACCACAGCGGATATTGTAATTGCTCAAAATGTACATTTATTGCATAATACATTTATATTCATTTTTCTGTACAATTTGCCATAGGTCACACACGTGACCCACTAAAATGTCACACACGTGACCCGACATCACGATATAAAATAATAGATAAAAAATTTTTTTTAGAGATGACTCCTATCCAGTGGTATTTTTTGGTTTACAGGTCCATAATGCATATCTCACAGCAATAAGAACATTTCATCATTTTAAAACTCACAGGAATTTCAAAATGAAATTGAACTTTCAAAATCATGCCGTTCTGTGAAGTCACACACGTGACCCACTTCTTTTGACCTCTGACCTTGAACATGCATATTGTAAATATCAAAAAATATTTACAAATGATAGCCAACAAAATATATTAGCATGATATAAACATTAAATCAGTATATTTTTAAAATTGTTAGAGTTATAGCCATTTAAAGTCAAGATTTTGCATAATTTCGGTCACACACGTGACCAAGAATGGTCCAATAGGGAATAAATTTGTATTCTTTTATAACCTGGTATCCCTGACAAGCTAATCTTATTTCTAACCCTATCCAATATCACACCCAATGGGGACAAGGAAAGACTTTTTAACTGCATATACTTTTTTTTTTTGGGGGGGGGTCATTGTTTAAAAAAAAATAATGATAATATTTATTTTCTTGGAACACAGGAGACCAAGTCAAAGGGAAAACTCCTGGAGTTGGAAAGATGAAACAATACTATTGTGAGCTTTCAAATTATTTATGTAAGTAAAAAAAAAAAAAATTAAAGAGATTCACTGAAAAATGCCCTCGTAATTATAATAAGATAGAAAACAGTTTAAATGTTTGGGATGTACATTTAAGTGTAGTTCCATACATAGGTTTCTATGTACAGTATGTGTGAATCAGCAAAGCAGAATTGATACAGTTAATTTCTTTTTATTTTGGTGATTCCTCAACCTTACAGCATATGACAATGCTTAAAAAGGCTCATAAAAATCAACCTTTCCCAATCACTTGAGGCACTTTCTTCCAAAATTCAATCTTACAACCAGAACTTCAATTTACCTTAAAATTACAGTAAATCAATCTTGAAAATGAAGACCTTCTCTGGCTCGTAAATGATGTAAATCACTATTCATTAAAATGTCTAGAATGATTTATTGTGTGTCTTTGCATCACCCCCACATGGGCAGTATGCTCAGTATTAATGTTAACCAGGGAACAAATGTACTTTTACAGTACACAATTCTCTGTTGTCATGGTGATTATAATTCCTGAGAAGTAGGAAATCCACATGATCACATAAAAGCTAGTATATTTCCTATCATTCATGTATTGGCATAATCATAGAATGCATATATCTGATTGGCAGACCATTTGAAAGGATTTAAAGTAAATTCAATTATAAGTATTAATTCTATAGTAGTCTCATATCTACTAAAGATAGCTACAATTAATTCTGATCATTTATCCATTAAATCTGTTTATTGATTTTTAGTTTCCAAGGAAAAGGGTGCGAGTGCGCACATGTTCCTATAATTGGACATCTACTGTAAAAGTGGAAATATTCGCGGTACATTTATTTTCGCGGATTTCGCGCAAAGATTGTACGGCGCGAATTTAAAAACACGCGAATATATGAGCATGATTTCTTATGCATGCCTTGAATGGGGTTAAATGCGTTCGTACATAAATTCAGCGCGAATTTAAGAACCCGCAAATATGTTTTGCGGCCTCTGAGCGCGAAAAATTAATCGCGCGAAAATAACAGCGAATACAGTACTTTGAGCATTTACCGATTTAATCTGCCTTTGTCTTTGCCACTGACATCTGGACAAAGCAAGACTTATTCTTCAATAATGATATACTTTCATTTCAATTTTTGCAGTAAAGGGGGTTTTTAAATCATGCATCACATTACCCCTCACTACCTTTTGCCAGAAACAAAAATGCAAAAATGGATTGTCTTTACGCACTCCCACCCTTTTTCCCAGGCACACAACGGTGTGTGCATCTTGGCAGAATGATCGACTTATTTTTTTTGGTGATTCAATTTTTTGGTGAATTATAATAAACTTTTCTCACTCACTTTGAGACAGTTTCTTCCACAATTTAATTTCATGACAACATCATTAATTTTTCTTTAAAACCGGGAACCAGGTCCTTCCTGTATTAATCCTATGGGGATGAGAGAATTCAGTATTAATGGGTAAAAGGAAAACCTCCATCTTTATTTGAAATGCAATACATTCTTATAGCTGTTCCATAAAAGGAAATATAGTCATTACAAATTTAAACTGAAATCCCAGCAAATGATAATTATCCTCTCCTCTATGAGAACTCTCTCTTCTCCAGAATACATTTGTATGAATGATAAAAACGTATTATGCCTCATTAAAGGTAAATATAATCCCTCAGACAATCAGATGGCTATCTTCTTGCATTTGACCATGGCGCTTTCTGTGTAAACAAGCTTTTTATGGCAAGCATATACTTTTTATAACGAGTCAGGTATTATATTAAATCGGCCATACAGACAACCGCTAATTCTTTAGGCAAACCTGACTAATCCGGCCATTACGGAAATGGCTGATTCTGGTGTTATACCATTAGCTTATAATGAGGTGGTTGAAGACGATGCATTGTACTCTAGCATCGCGTATTACTATCCAGCTTTATTCTTATGCCCAAACCCCATCACCAACTCAAGAGAAAGAGGAGTAGTGTCAGATCCAGAAGTTAGGGGAGGGGAAAGTGCCTAGCCTGATAAGGGGGAGCGCCACCAAAATTTTAAGATTTTAACATGTACAGTCTGTTATGATACCATAAGCTGATAATGCCGTGGTTAAAGATGGAATCCCGACATTTCAAGTGAGTATAGCACCTCAAAGTGATTTTTATATTACAGGGGGAGCTGGGGGGGGGGGCACGTCCCCTGCTCCCCTACCTGGATACGCCACTGAAGAGGATGTGAGGAACAGCAAACCAGCAGGAAGATGCGATCCCAACATCTCAAGTGAAAAGCATCTCAAGATCACTTTTAGAAGGTGACATGTTTATATCTCTTTGGCCCATCTCATCAAAATTCATGCAAGTGGAGGATGGCCTCCGCCGTTTATACACAAACGTTCCTCTTACTATCATCACCCATCCTCCGGCAAACATCCCTCTCTTCCTCTCTCATATTCAATGAGAAGTCTCTCTGTCTAGCTTGTATATTTATAGCATCTCATATCTTAAATGATATTGGATACCCCAGCTAGAGAGGCGTTAATTATATGAGATAAACATACATGCAACAACAGGAAAAGGGGGTTGTAGACATCTCACTGAAAATTTAATTTAGGAAAACAACTCAATTTATTGACACTTCCTTTAAGATTGTAAAGGCTTTTATCTTTTTAAAAAGTGATGTGGAGGAGAGGAAAAACACCAATGCTTGCCCAGCCCCCCCCCCCCTTGAAAAAGAAAAATAAATGGAGAAACTTTGCTGTATCTTTCAAATATTGCCAGATAAAGGGCTGTGTAAAATTACAATGAATTGTGACAAATGTATGCATAATACAAAACAAACAAACATGGAGTCAAGGCAATAGATGACATATTTACACTTCACTATGAATGTGCTGTCAATCGAAAGACATGTGATGTAAATGAATGTTAAATGACACAACAGCTAGCATACCCCTCTCCCTAATTCCTGTTCTCTGGTATTTGACATGTTCGATGTTACGGCCGTCACTCCCACCCCAGAAAAAAAATCCTTCCCCTGACAACAAACCTCGGCAAAATGTGACAGATGGTTTTTTAGGGAGTTCCCAACTTTTCTGGCTTGGTCAAACAATCGAGGATGAGAAAGCCGGGGGCGTCCATCCGTGCCAGAATCTTGCTAATCTGTGTAACAGTATCATCGGCCGTGTCTGCTCTAGTGAATGCACTGATCGTTTTTGAAGATGGTGCGTGTGAGTACCTGTGTCAGATGACAGACTTGTCGGGCAAGGTTGCAGCAAGGACTTTTTCCACTGCAGGAATCCATACAATATGAATGAGCAATGGATCTTGCATGTTACTGGCCATGCTTCAAGAAGCAAAGAACTCAAAGGAAATCTACATGTATAATACTTCAATATTATGTGTATCAGGACAACTACCCCCAGAAGTAGGGTTAGGGTTAGGTGTAGAGTTACGGAGTAGATTTTTTGGTGGGGGTGGTTGACCAGGGGGTAATTGTCCAGGCAGTAGTTGTCCTAGAAACGATATTATGATGTACTAGAAGAATTTGTAATTTTCATAGAAACATTCCAGTCTTTTTATGACCAACAAAATGTCTAATTACTTTAAGAATTAGCTGGGGTGATATATGTATATTTCCAAATAAGAAAGAATTAATTCTAATTCTAATTTTTGTATGCTATTTGACTGGTAACATACAGTGTATGAGAAAAGGACTGAATAAAAATATTCTTGGAGCCATTTCAAAAAATATTTCTTGAAAAAAGGTGTTGTGACATAATTTGTCCTGTATTTTATGAAAAGGAAACCTCTTTACGTCCTCCTCAGTCCTGAAGAATCAAAACAGAATCATAATCACTACAGAACTCTTTAATTTGGCAACCACATGCGCAATCACTTTCCTCACTTGCTTAATTATGTGAGGATTGTGTGATGCTAATCTCATTTCACATTTTACAGCTCATGCCTAGCTACTTTAATATGCATTCATTCCACACCATTTAGTTTAATAATTTTATGGACTTAAAGAGAGCTTTAGGCATGGTTGGCTTTGAGCATTTTAAATACAATTTTATAAAACTATTTTTTAAATAGTTTTCATCATTTCCATAGATTAATACAGGCGATACTTAATCAAAACCAACACCATATAGATCGAGACAAAATTACCACAAAAAGCTAGGTATTACTGGTTTGATATTGTGGTGCCACATAAAAACACAGAAGAAAACTGCCTGTAAATTATAGTCAATATTACTGGTTCAATGTCTGAAAATCAAAATAACTCTTGAGAGGTTTCTTCATACATAAACAATTTTTATAAATAGCTTACTAGTGAACCACTGATTAAAGAAAAAGAAAGTAAAAAAAAAACCAGATATATAAAAATAACCCTAGGTCTACATTATACTGCAAACCCTGTTTATTATAAATCTCAGACATGCACTCATGAAGGTAATTAAAAATTCAAAACGGAAATTGCAAAAATTTGAATTACAATCTTGCTGTTCCTTTAAAGGTTTGTCAACCAACCCATGAGATATAACAAAATGAAGCCCATGGTAACAAAATATGCAGGCAGATACATGTATAGCCTCTCCCATTAATGATGCCTCCAATCAGATTCTAGGATGAATGGTAAACTCATTCGACAGCCCCGGTACCCAATGTTTATGTCTAAGCAACCCCCAAATGGGTTTCCATTGAAACCTACCCTATGAATAATGAAAGCGGCACCTTAAATAGTAATTAGGGTGGCTATGAATTAAGCAGGTAGGTAGGGAAGGAGTTGAACTTAGAGGGGTAGATGACATGTCGGGGAAGGGGCTTGATGATTAAGATAGGAAGTATGGGTGAAAGGGGAGGGAACTAGCAGGGGTAGGGGAGGGGCTTGTGGGGGTACAGTAGTAAGTATTGGGTGAAAGGGGAGGGAAATTGCAGGGGTAGGGGAGGGGCTGTGGGGTAAGAAAAGAAGTATGGGTGTAAGGGGAGGGAATTGCAGGGGTAGGGAGGGCTTGTGGGGTACGGTAAGTAAGTATTGGTGTAAGGGAGAGAACTTGCAGGGGTAGCGGGAGGGGCTTGTGGGGGTACGGTAGTAAGTATTGGTGTAAAGGGAGGGAACTTGCAGGGTAGGGGAGGGCTTGTGGGGTTACGGTAGTAAGTATGGTGTAAAGGAAGGGAACTTGCAGGGGTAGGGGAGGGGCTTGTGGGGTACGGTAGTAGTATTGGTGTAAAGGAGAGAACTTGCAGGGGTAAGGGGAGGGGCCTTTGTTTGGGGTACAGTAGTAAGTTTGGTGTAAAGGGAGGGAACTTGCAGGGGTAGGGGAGGGCTTGTGGGGTACGGTAGTAAGTATTGGTGTAAAGGGAGAGAACTTGCAGGGGTAGGGGAGGGGCTTGTGGGGGTACGGTAGTAAGTATTGGTGTAAAAGGAGGGAACTTGCAGGGGTGGGGAGGGGCTTGTGGGGTACGGTAGTAAGTATGGTGTAAAGGGAGGGAACTTGCAGGGTGTGGGGAGGGGCTTGTGGGGTAAAAAAGGAAGTATGGGTGTAAGGGAAGGGAACTTGCAGAGAATAGGAGGGGCTTGCAGGATATGGTTGGAAGTATTGGTGTAAAGAGAGGGAATTTGTAGGGGGTAGGAGGGGCTTGTGTGGTAAGGTAGGAAATGAGGGTGTAAGGGGCAAGAGCTTGCAGGGGTGAATATTGTGCAATTGTCTCTTGTAAATAAAAATGTTTAATAAAATACTGTCATCTTGATAAACATATCTGATACACTTAAAATCTATACAAGGCCAATGCATTTTGCTAAGGCACTGTTTCAAATAGCCAAAGTCTGGTCCCAGCAATGTGTATATGGTTCTTGGCTGGCGATTAGCTTCACATGAAAAAAAAAAAATTGATGGGTCTCATTTCAACATGGGTTAAGTCCTTTCTGCTATAAAGGACTCTCCTTATACAACAAAAAACATTTTCAATACCATATCTTAAAACAGCAAAAAGAATCAACGCTCCTAATCAGCCAATACCAACAAAATTGTATTATACATCTTACCTTAAAAAAATTAGAAAAATCACTTTTCTAATCAGTTTACATTTCCCTCTCCATCCCGCCCTTGTAAAAGAGAAGAATTAGAGCAAAATGTTGATTTCAGCGGGAATGGTATCAGTTCACATGGACAAATAAATCAGTGACCCACTTATTATCATTCCTAGTGATCTCGGCTTCACTACCGGTCCTCGGTGGTCTATCTCTGATAATTATCATTACAGTGATCTCGTCTACACTACCGGTCCTTGGTGTTCTATCTCTGATAATTATCATCAGTCATGTTACATGTATTAACCCACTTGATACATGTCTGCTGAATTAACACAGAGAAGACATGAATACCAATGAAAGGAAATTACCAAGGGGGGGGGGGGCACCATAATATTACCATATTACATGTACATTATGCCAGAGAATATTACCATATTACATTATGCCAGAGATCTTTCAATGAGAGGTATACAATTATGTGTATTAACCCAGTTGATCTGGGTCACCTGAATATAATATAGAGGAAGTGAAAGCTGAAAAGAAGATAACCAAAGATACATGTATTAGGGGAGGAGGGATCTAATACCACAATGTTGAATTTGACAGAGGTTTAGCATGATGGTAGGCGAAACAATACCAGTACCCTATTTCATTAAACAAACACTTTTTTAAAAAATAGTACATACAATGTACATGTATTTACCAGGAATTTTCCAAAATTATAAATAGCATTGATAGCTTTACAAACATTTCCCATTCTCGCTCTGTTAAATACTTCCCCCAAAGAAACAAGATTATATGTGATTGATGTATCCATTAAGCATGGTTTGGATAGAGGAGATAAAGGAACATAGGTTTGCAGATAGACGTTCTGAGGAAGATAAACGCAACTTAAAAGGGCTCTTCACACACACACACACACCTTCAAAATAGCACCTATTATTTTGAGGCATAAATTCACTGATGTATAAATTGCATGATGAGACTGGTATGTTTAGATTGCAGTAAAGAGAGTGCAACAAGAAAAATATAATATTCATATCTTAAATAAGATAACCTCAAAAGTGATTCCCAAAGAAAACTAAATACACAAGTTACTGACAGGCCTACAGGCAACTTTTGCTCTGATCACGAAAGCATGGGGCCATTCGTGTACCCTTCATGTGTTGTTTGAGTGCAATCTTGTAACCTTCTGTAGACATCGTTCTCGTTTTGGGTATTGTTTGGCTGTTGATCAAGTTCAGGTTTACTTTGCGCGAACCCTAACACTTCACATTTCATGTGTCCATCTTTGCATAACTTCGGGACAGTGTGAGGCCACGTTAAAGAGAAAGGGCATGGAGGCAGCATCTCTGAGAAACAGGGACTGCATCTATTCATGAGTGAGACTATCTTTGACAGGTCTGTGTAAGCTTGGCCACCTTCTTAATGACTAACCACACATTGTACCTCGGAAATGGAGTCGTGCGACGGAGATAAAAAGAAGCGAAAAGCGCAGTTTGGCGTCTTCCCAGTGACAAAACATTTTTAATTAATCACCTCGTTAATGGATCAGCAGGAATGGGAAAGAGGATAACCTAACTACAAGCATCCTGTCATCTTTTAAGCCGAGATGAGGGATAGGCATTCCATTATCGAGGTTCTTGACACGATGTCCCAAACACCAATAAAATCCCAGATTTAGGAGAAGGCTCAAAATAGAGTGTTGGAACATAATAAGATGATGTATCGCGTTTTAAGATAATTGTGTGAATATTCATTCCTGAGGTAGAATGAGGATCGATAAGAATTGAGTCCTTGAAAATACTTGCTCTCTCTTATATATCCATGCTCTATGTTAATAATCAATACATACATGATACATGCCTTTAGTTGTGCAATTGCTATGCTTCTGGAAACAAAGGCCCATAAATCTAAGTCTGCAGACAGGTACATCCACCTTTAAACCTCTCTGAAAATGTACATGAATACAAACCCATCACTCACACTGTCGTATATTTCTTTTAAGGCCTTAACATACAGTCTGTGTAAAAAAAAATGGTACAGTCGGAATAAAAATATTTAGGTGTGAAATATTTTCAAATAATGTGTGTATTTGGTACCAAAATAGAGCCAAAAGATTTTCCCTGCTGATGCCCTTTGTTCTGTATAATTTGCTTTCGTAAAACAAAAGTTATGCTAAATTTTGTGCGACGAGGAACAAATCAAAATTGAGCACTTCGTGGCCATTATGCGAAACCTATACACAAAGGCATGGGACGGCGTGCAAAAAATTGATTTTTGTTGATCTTAGAAAACTAGTCATATTTCAAAAATTACAACACCAAATGTGATGAAAAAAATTGCAGGTGAAAGTGTGATCTTTCTACATTATGAAAATACCAAACAATAGCAGCCTGTGATTAATCTTCATACTATAAAAAAATGTTTTCCACTTGTACCATTTTATTTGACACAGACTGTATTTCATGCTTTCAATAAACCGCTGTGTCATTAGAACATTTTTAAACATGAATTGGATTGTTTGGCAGTCACTTCTTTACACAAGGAATATCCCTTTTTTTCTTTCTTTTTTTTTTGTTGCTATCATTGATGCGCACGTACTCTAAGAAAATATGGTTCCATTGAACACCTTTTTGCCAGAATAGCGGCACCCTGTAGGATGCTCATCATTACCTTAAGGATTTCATGGTGCTGGTGAACATCCTTAAGGTTCTAATAGGCACCCAAAAATTGTTAATGGGCACCCTAAAGGGGGCTACTATTGTAGCAAAAACTTAAACTAAAGGATTTTAGAGTTAGGGTATAAAGGTTTAGGGTCAGTGTTATCATTAGGGCTAAGGTTAGGTTTAGGATGTCATCACGGGTGTCACCTTATGGAACAATCTGGACAATCTAGGCACAAAGCCAGTCATATACGGTAATGTTTGCTCTATGCATGCTGCATCCAATACAACCTTTCCAGCACATGTCTCATTCCGAGTCCTTAGTAACCAAGTACAAGTGGAATGTTGCCATCAGAGAGAAACATCATGGCCTGCTACGAGTGCCACTAATTAATCAATTACTTCTCAGCCGTACCACTCCATGCATTCACTACGTGTTCAATTACAGTTATTTGGAATCAATATTTTTCATATTTTATGTCTCCATCACACTTGCCTCGATTCCCTGTCATTTTTAGAGGCATGATGAGTTCCTATTTCAGAACATTTTCAAATGAACATATTGTTTGCTGTAAATTCTTCTAGTGAACATCCTGATGTAGGAAATAACAATGAGCAGTTCCAGTGCCACTTTCAAAAATAAACTACAATCACCCAAGTTTTAAATAATTAGAAATGCTGCATCTAGTGCCTGAAGTACTTTAATTATAGTACTTTAGCAAATAATACACTGATCACACTTTATAGCCATCTTTAGAATTACATGAAATCAAATAATCCATAATTTTTGTATGCCAAGAGTCAGACATATTCCAACTGCAAGGCTGGTATTTCCCTGTAAATTTGAGGTCAATAAAATTGTTTTACAATAAGTTGCTCGCAATATGTCGCCTACACCTCGGTGAATTATTGAATGTCTCACATGGTAATTTCCCATCGTCTATATGTTAAGTAATATTTTTACCGACCGCAAGCCATTTGACATTCATGATGGCAATGCGTGAAGAGGAATTTATTAGACTAATGGAAGAGAACCTCTCATTGGTTGCTAGCGAATGAAGAAACATGAATGTGTGCTTTATCAACGGTGAACAATTAAATGTATGCCTTAGTCACATCGGTGAGAGTTAATCCAAATTTAGATTAAATGTGACCTATATTACTATTATGGTTGATCTAAAGCGCATTGAATATTCTAAATATGTCTGCCCTGGATGTGACAGTTTTTCTCCGGCACAGATGGGGACTTTTTTTCTTCAATTACAGCCCTAAACCTAAACCTTATTTTTTCTTTCCCATATTTCCAAATATATTATTTATCATGAATGTCTAGCAGTGATGTAGCACACTAAAGGTTTACAAACAGTTAAATATTTTTTTAGACAAAACACGGAACCATGACACTCAGTTTTGGAATATTTGTCTTGATTTGAAGCACTGTAGAAATGGTTAAACACTGGTCAATATTTAACTTTCCATTTCATGTCAATTCTGAAGGTTACATCCAAGCCCCCCCCCCTTCCCTATAGTGGACACATAATCAATTATCCCTTATCTAATATCTGAATGTAATATGTACTGGCACATCAGATTGCGACATATTTGGCAAATTAATGGAACGGTCGAGAGTAAATATGTATAGCCAGGCATTTGTTTCGTATTTGTTTCAAACAGCTTCCGTGAGCCAAACGAAGAGTGGAGCGTCACTCTGTTTGTTCACATGCCAAGTGTTTGGATGTATATGAGGTCTTCATGAGCTGAATTGCCATGCGTAATTGAAACTATCTCTTTCTCATGTACACACCACTTTCCAGTGGTGGCCTTCACATACCCCCCCCCACTCACCTTGGGCTAAGGGGAAAATAACTTGCAGTTCGAATTATCAAATTAGTTGTATAAAGTGCACTATTGATGACAACAATGTAAATTCTGTTGCCACACCCCCCCCCCCCACCATCCTCATTTTCTTTTATTTAAACAAATTAATGTAGAATGACTCCATTGCGGGAGTGCTACCAGCAAAATAACCCTCAATGTACAAACATTGTATACTAATAAACTTTAATGCATGTATGCAAGGCTGGTGAATTGTGGTCTGCAATATAAATATTTTTCCTCTAAAGCTCAATTCCTGGTTTGGGCAAAACAAGAACAATTATGTAGATGTTCTATTGTTCAGTTCTGCACAATGATGAGACAGAGTACCTCATGAAACCATAATGAACAAAAGTTTTTGCTACAAAATCAATCTGAAGACAGAGTTTTCACTCCTGATTACAATTGCTTCCTGATCTGAAATTAAATGATATAGGATTAACAAATTCCTTGTGGAACTTTGCAGAAATCTACCAACTGGTCATAATATGGATAATTTATTTGCACTCAATATTTGAATTAGTGCAGGGATCATGCTAAAAACAGATCTAGAGGACTAATAGCTCGGTGGTGTTTATGGCCTACTTGACCCATTAACACTTTGTAATAATCAGTGATGCTAATTAGTCAATAAATGAGTGAATCTAAATTCTCCATTATCCTTATCGACCAATTACAATCTAACCATGACAGATCTGTAATTACCGCCAATGCAATCCAAGGTAGATTGGCTATTTAGGAACCAATTCACAAATGTGATTTGGTCCCCTATTTTCCATACAGTGTCTTCCATACAGTGTCATCAGGTTAATCAGCGATAATTTTGAAGTATAGTAGAAGTAAATTGCGCTATATGACATATCTTGGGGGATTTTAAACCATGGTTTATAAAATCCTAGCTTCCTAAACAGAAGAACGTTATCCCTATGTTAAGGGATACAAGTTAACCCCATTTTATTTAAGGACATTTCAGAATAATTCTCATTCATTTACAATAGGCATGTCATAACATTCTAAGCAGAAGTTAGTGATGTATACTACATTAATTGAGTCTTCTATTGTCTTTTGTCCTTGCATCCATGAAAATTAATGGCAACAATAAAATAATATCAATTAAAAACAATAAAAGTTCAAACAGAAAAAAATTAATGCTTTTTAAATGATGATGGTCACTGGGAGTCAGGTAGTAGAAGGGATGTGGGGAAATAAAGATGGGAGCAAGTCATGAAAAGAGGTGAAAAACAGAAGGAACGAAAGAGAACGAGAGAGAGAGACAGAGATCATCTTTTTTGATTATTTTTAATATATTGAGAAAAAGAAATTTCTTTCTGTTCTGTTTTGGTTCTGGGTGGATTTCAGGGAGTGTCCATGATTATACACATTCAAGATGAAATCATGTACCAGCAACAAATTCTCATGTTTAACTCAATTTGGCCAAAAGTTGGATTTGGGCCGTTTACAGTGCGTCTCAGATAAAAGTAAACCCAACTTTAAGAGCCTTGTGTTACATTATTTTACTTAAGTGTCATTATTTATTATATCATATCAAAGAGTAACTCAAATTCTATCCAGTGATACCTTCGGGATATCATCAAGGATGACTGACCACCAGAGTTCTAAAAAAAATTGGTCAAAAACAAATTGTTCCAAGTTTTATCAGAAGCAACCCTGCCTTTCTGATCATTAATTCTTTGTGTAAGGTCAGCCTTCCTAAGTCCATTCATAAGGGACAATGGATTTCTTGGGCTATTGAAATGCAAGGGCTGCTTCTCCTCAAAATTCGAACATTTGAATTTTGACGCTTGTTTTTTTTTTTAAGCCCAAGTACTCAGCCATCCATCACAACACAGATAAGTTTGGTAATAGAAAATGAGTTACTCTTTATCATGAAAATAAATATCAAGCTTACATAAGCCTTAAAATTTTAACATGAGGCTCTCAAAGTTGGGTTTACTTTTTTCTGGGACGCACTGTATATTCAGATCTCCAACTATTACCAATTTACAGAGTGGTAAAGAATAAGACATGTATAGTGCCCGTCAGGTTTCAGAGAGCATTGGCCTTCCTCTGCCACTTGTATCAAACTGGAGTGCCCAGTTGTCGATGTACAAACGTCTCACAGAAATTCCCTGGCCAGAATCTTGAAAGGTTTGAGGCACAAGTAGTTAAGGTTGAAAAGAAAGCAATCAGCATTCGGTGAATTTCGCTGTTTTCAACCCCTGTAGCATAGAGATGCAGCCTCTCAAATTCATGGCCTTTAGCTAGGGGTCAAGTTTGCAAAATAAGGGTCAAAGACTTGCATAAAAGTAGAGAAGCAGTGACTTTGCAGCAAATGTATAGGCCTATATGTTTTGTCTATCGCCTAAATTTCTCCGTAACTATTTTAATTAAGTAACACTAAGCACTGAGAAACATTAGGTGAATATTGTATTCCGGCACTACATAAATGTTATCTATTATTGTATTTTAATTATCACGTATGGTTCATTCCCTTTCAATAAATTGACAAATGTAATAATATAAGAATTATTTATGATATGGTTTTGAATTTGATGTATTAGCAAGTATTAGTATTTGTTCTTTTGAAATGTTAAATAAAATCTACAGAAACAGGGGCCAGTTGGTATATATTTTAAATCCATATTTTGTTTTGATATTAAAAACAAAAACAAAAAACACTTAGAACCAAAAAAAAGTACATTCTTAAACTTCCATTCACTGGTTAATAAAAACCAACAAGTTGTGATAAAAAAAAAATAGAACAAAAAAGATAGTACAGCAATTAAAAGATAACTGATCATTCTTAAACTTCCATTAACTGGTTAATAAAAAACACAGTATTTTGTATTCTGATTGACTTTCAAGTTGTGATTCGATCATTAAACTCCAAAAAGGTCTCAAGACTTTGGATTTATGTTTGTCATTGTAGTATAATAGTGCAAATTAAAGGATAAAACCCTCTAAAATTAACAATTATGCACATTTATTATAAAATCCAGGGCCTTCAATCATGGATTGTGTCGTAATGAATCGTGCTGATCAGATCATGAAAAACCAAAATGTAATCTCCATTCAGACAATACAATGTGTTTAAGATGTATACACGTGTTAACTCCTTGTAAAGACGTAAAATTAACAACGCCCATTTACCGCTCAACTAATGATATTACTTGCAAATTAAATGATGTCCCTTATTTTTAGTTTGCATAATCATAAGAGATATGCTGTAAATCACAACATATTGGGATAGTAAAAGATTTTGTTATTAGAAATGTTTCCATAACAATAATTTTCCTCACACCCCTCCAAAAAATTAACAGCAAATGAGTAAAAGGAACAGGCAGTATATGATGTAATAAGGCATAACCATTCAAGCAAACACAATTAAGCAAAGTAAAATTTAGAGCCCTAGAATTATTATTATTAAAAAAAATCTCATTATTTTGCATTATCTTTTTTAGCTCCTCAAAATCTTAAAATAGAGAGTCCACAAACAACTTCTGATAATTGTTTCCATAGAAACATATAAGAGGCCTCCTGTATAAAAAGAGACATTCTTACAATGCATGAAGTGCATTTTATGATCAATAATCATTGATCGTTGCTGCAATTCTGCTTCCGGAGAAAAACAAATTTTAGAAAAAGGATTCTCTTAAATGATGTAATTATCAGATTTTCTCTAGAGGGAAAGACAAAATCTTTGGTACATCAAAGTAAAATTTGCAATTCAGTTGATCCAAATTTATATCATTGATGGCATTCTCAATTTGCTATTTCCATTTTTATTTGATTCTCTATGTATATAGAAAATTAACTACTCCTACTTCTCTAAATGTATCCTACATGATAAGAATGATGATGGTAGATTTTCTGGCGAGAGTCTAGTCATCAGAATTCTACTACATATTTCAGCAAAAATTATGTTATGTGCAATGCATAAAGTGTTAACAGCAGAACCCCTAATATGTTCTGATTCTCCTGCTAATCCATTTCTGCTACTCTCACTTTGTACTCAATTGCAACAATGCAAGGACAAAATATCAAGTGTTGCCCATGCAAGCGAAGCACATATTTTGTGTGTCGCTTTGTTGACTTACAATTTTATAACGTATTTTTTTTTCTCTCCACCTATGGACAATAAAAATGTCTTCACAAATTGCACCTCCATCCCTCCTTCAAGAAGAAACAAATATCAATAAAATGTGCTCACGCAAATGATGCACACATTTTCTGCATCGCTTATTGACTTTTGCAATTTCATAATAATTTAATTTGCAAGTTCATACATGTAGGAACATACACCTATGGTAAAAAGAAAAATGTCTTCACAAATAGCACCTACAAACCCCAGTCTCCGTTCAGGGAAAAACTAATTCTCAAAAAGAAGACATAAATGCACTTTTTCATTTGCATGTGGAACCCTTCTCCATCCCTTTTAAGACGATACAATTAGGCATGTTCCGTCAATTTACCTTTACTATCAATCTTGCCCCATTTCCCACATCCTATTCACCTTTTGAGACCATTGCTTGAAGAAGCAATTTATCATCTTTGGACATGCCTCATCAAATCTTCCATCCCCATTTGGGATGTCTTTGCCCATCCTTAAACAGCAGTTGGCTCAATTCTCTGATCGTCTAATACCACATGAGCTAAACCCACATGGTCTACTAACAGTTTGGTCCAACTTCCATTTGGTCTAATACATAACTTGGTCTAATTCTTTCTTGGTCTAATGACCACTGGTTAAAAGGCAAATTCGTCTATAGCCAAATTATCTAATAGCCTTTTTGTCTAATTCCCAAATGAATATTTGGTATATTTCCAGTCAGTTACATGAATCGTCCAAATGGTAATAGACCAATTGGACATTAGAAAACTCTCTGTCTCTCCACCCATGCCAGTATTCTGTTCTCACTTTAAATGCAGATTACATCAGAAATTGAGTTTGCAGAGGGTTCAAGTATTTTGTTTTTGAAAGGCTTGAACATATTGGTGTGACAATTATGTAACACATACATGTAGTTAATTTTTTTTTTTTTTTTCAATAGAGCAATTTTCAACAATTTTCTCGATTTCTCTACAACTTTGCCTCAAAGTGCATTGTGACATGTACAGTACTACTACATCATATGAAAGAAGAAGGCCACTGGAAGTCTGACCTTTAGTGCACTACTGCTTTTCAATGAGTGACAGTCGGTTTAAAATCAAACAATGCCCATTTTCTTCTTCAATCACATAAAAAGTTAACATTAAACCTGAAAGTAAGATTATTAGGTCTTCTTTATCAAACTTGAGTGATAAATGCCCCTTCCCCTCCATTTCAACCAAATTGCTGAATTTGAGAGAGTAGCATCTGGGAGATTTAAAACTCATATCCCTTGTAAGATCACTTCATTACTAGGTAATACATCATCTCGTACATGTGGTCCCATTCATTGTTATAGCTGTCAGGTTAATAGCTGAGGGTTTAGATTGAGCATCTCAATTCTGAGGTAAATTTCTTTAAATAGGTTTTGGAAAGGGGGTTCAATTTTTTTGGGGAGACAAGGAGCCAAAAGTTAATGAACAGGGGTGAAATTGACAAATGCATCAAGCTGCCCAGTAATTTGATTACTGGAGAATGAGTCTGCTTCTAGAAATAAGAGAATACAAAAGGCAAATAGGGTTCAGATGGTGCTTTAAAGTACAAAGATAATGAAGCAATCACAAACAAAGATATTACTTTAAGGTGAAAAAATTATATTGAGACAAAGCCAGCAATAATATAACATAACATACATGTTGGAAAAAATGTTGTAAAGTGGGACATGTTGTTATAACTTCCCATATCAAGACCTCTTTCCATATTATTTGGTAGAAAACATTTCCTGGTGGTGCATTATGGGAAGAATACTCAAGGTAGTTTTGCCCTGAAATCAAGGTTATACATTGTACTTTATGCTAATTTTCCTGGAATTAAAGGTAGTGTCAGCCTTTTGCAGGCAAATATAATACATTTCTAGTTTTTGAGAGGATGTAGTAGTATATCTATGACTATATCTTCCCACAACATGATTAAGCTCAAATGTGTATGTTTGTCATTATACTGGGATTATCAAAATTCATTCCTATTTTTTCGAACCTCGAAAAATATACCATACGGCGCGAACCGTTGACCGTTAGCGCAGAGAATAATGCACGTTGATGCGCCGTGTGTATATTGCTGTGTGTGGTCGGTGCCGCACGCGCTGTAATATCAACGATGTTGATGGAGAGCTGGTCTAGATTGGTAGTCAGATTTTCATTTCATATTACTGATCTAGGCAACCTATGACAGTAAGATTGAATAGACAGTATACATGTAGGTTGATCATATTCTAAAGTTATGCCAAGTTGCAGTAGTTTTTGCAATTTGTGAAAAAGGCTGACACTACCTTTAAAGTATGCACAACATTTCCATGAAAGAGACCACCATTAATGTTTCCTGAATGGATTAAAATCCATTCATCAGGAAATGTGAATTTATGATGGGGAAATATACATCATTGGAGGAAGGAAAACTATCAGTTTTCTCAATATCATAGAAACAAATTACAATCTTCTGTAAAAGCTATTGACAGGATAACATTGAAGATTGTACTTAAAATGTTCAACAAAAAGCTATCTTTGCACCTCCATTTAATTATTAAGGCTTTACAAATGTAACTTTGAAAAAGATATCTAAAATGTTTGTAAAGAACAGGTTCTATCACCTGGTTTGCTATTAAAGTTTGTTGTACAGAAATCAGGCTGACCTGACATGATCTATATTTTACCCAAAACAAAACAGACCATTATATCCTCTATTAATATGCGTCATCACTTTGCAAAAAGCAATCATAAAACTTGATGTAGCAGCTTAAGGAAGAATATATATCAAAGTACCAAAGATAATTATGTAAAGATAATTGTGTTCAACACTTAATGCATCTAGAGGGCCTTGCCATTACAGACCATTATGACAACATGAATAGTGAGCCCGTTTAAAGATAAAGTTTAGTTCTGGTCGTGAGATTGAATAATGGAAGAACTGTCTCAAAGTGATTTGGGAAAAGTTGATTATAATATTATGTAATGAAGAGGGTATCTTACATATATTACTTGTAATTCAATTGTAAATAATTCTTCATGTGGAGGGTCTATCAGAAATTAACAATGCTTAAATGGTAGAGAAACAAAATAAAGAATCGTGTGGTGTAAGATTCTTGCGAATAAGTGTTGTAGACGGTTGTTGGAAGAACTTTAAAATCCTCACATTTCACAATATGCCATGAGCAAGTTATGTAGAATGTTTTCAAACAAACAAGGAAATAGAGACTATTGATTTTCACTTGCTAAAAGTGGTTTAGAGATTTCAAATTTACTAGCAGATGTTTCCAATGAAAGGGGGGCTAGGGATAAATCTAATACCTTGATCAACCGATGTTCCTTGTAATAAAGCATTACATGTAGCTTTGTTGGAATTTTTTACGTGTAAAATGGAATGAAAAATAATACCCTGTCTACTGTTGAAATTGAAATTAATGATGATATGCAAAAATATTACACTATCCCCTACATTAATGCAGCACTTTTTTACAATCTCTAAGCCTAAAACTTGCCCAGGCTCAAAATCCCTTGCTATTTTAACACACTGGTAGGGGGGAAAATATTATGGGATATAATGTTATGATGGGTAAAAGAAACTATACATCTACTAATAATCTGAGGAAATGTGAATAGAATGGTCTACCATACTGTCCACATCTGAAGGATACAAAGATCTGTATCGTTTTATGAAAAGGGCTTATTAAAACTGTGACAGTAAAAAAATAAAAAATAAAATAAAGGCAAACCTTCCCTTCATGATTTAACAAACAAATGTCAACCTCTCCTCGCTTTACTCTGAGTAATTGATTATTTAGCATTGGAATGATTTCTTTACATAAGGACTGTATCAGGGCCTATCTTGCTGGTCATGAGTGGGAGTTTGCAACTCCCACTCTATGGAGTTGCAGGAAAATCAAACAAAAAAGTCTTTAAAACATCAAACATGTTTGAGATTTTTAGATTATTGTTTGATGTCTTGTGACTTCCCGAAGACTCAGAAGACGTTGCAGTGATGTCTAAGAGACTCCAGAGACTTGGAGTCTCCCACTCGTCTCATGGCTAGAAAGACCTATTAGGCCCTATAGAAATTGTATTCTTTGCAATGTAGCCTTTAAACATTCAAACGACCATTGAATAGTATTCCAATGGAAAGTTTGTGGTCCTATTATATCTATTGTGCCATTTTTATATTTGGCTTAATACTACTCTTCCATTTATTTCCTTATTGTAGGCTTTCCTGGCATAATGTGAAAAGAAAAACAAATAATAAATTATGGGAATTTCCCTTATTTTCTATCAATCATGAACTATTTCGACTGAGTAATTGCACATTTTCTGAGTGTGTGTCATAACTGTATTGGGGTAGATGGATGGGGGGGGGGGGGGGGGGGGGGGGGGGGACATGAAACAGTTATATCCCAATCTCTATTTGTTGATATATAATGTATCACTCCATCTTCATATCCATGCTTTGTAAACTACATCCTCAAGAAAAGTGGTGGGGAGATGGTTAAATTGTATCAGAAAATTTCGAATACATTTACACAATTAGCGTTTCATTTCTAAACTGTATTTGAAAAATGTGAAAATCAATTATTGAGAAAATTTCACTTCACCTTTCTTTTTTATATTAACCTGACCACATGTCAAGCTAAAAAAAAGGGGGGAATCCATTTGGTTTGGCAATTCTATAATAAGTTATGAAATTAATAAATGATTTAATTTCTTGCCCACCACTTAATCTTGATATCAGTGTTATTTATTAGTTCTTCAGCATTTCTAAAACTTACATGTACATGTATATGATCATGTTTAATTGAGAATTTTACAGCACTGTGTTTTTCACGGCATGTAACTGAGGGGATAAATATATATTGTTCTAAAAGAACTATAAATATGTAGAGAAAAATCTGCTTCAGCTGTGAGTACAATATAGGCAAGGAGCAAAGGCAAAGAAACATAAATAAACAGATCTATAAAAGCATTCTACTCTACTGAATGATTAAACGTGAGATAATACGCTTCAGGCTTTAACAACTTTTCATTGTGTTCATTCGCTCCCGACTCCCTTATTACAAATCCTAAGAAAAAATTACCTGTAAGAATATTAATCATGTCTAACATCGTGAAGTGAACTATACTTATCCTTTGCATCAGGAAATAAAAGTGCAAAAGCCATTTAAAAAAATTTACAATTAAAATATATTTTCAGAGCTTTTCTATTCACTCACGGCTAAAAAACGCTGCAATGGATAATACTTTTGTTTTCCAGTCAATGTGAAATAAGCTTTATCATCAAAATCACATTTTAGTTGTAAAAAAGTTTGATCAACAGCTACCCATCTGACTGACACAAATATATCTTCATTTACAAGTATAGGCACTGTTTTCAACAATTTACTTGGTTTAAAGAATTAAACCAATTCATAATTTTTTTCAAAATCTTACACCGATATTTGCAAGATTGCTTATTGATCGTCACCACACATCTGTTACACATACATCATTGTGAGAAAGAGAATAGATAAGTTTATTTCCAGATGAAATTGTACGTTTTATGTACATGTAACCAAAAAAATTGCATGTTACAGAGCACACACACTGTATTTCGTTTGTAAACTTGATGTATTAAAGACACGTGTACATGTATGTCCTTAAAAGTATACAGAATGATTTTTGAGTTGAGTTGTGTTTTTGTATGTAAAGTTAATTAAACTTTGGCTATTATTACTTATCAAACTGAAATGGCCAGGCAAAAGAGAGAGTAACTTTGTCATGATTTGAAATTACAAACCTTATCAATTGTGCAAGCAATCTCATGCTACTAAACTCACCATATCATATCAAAAAGATTACCAAAATGACCATTTGTCAGGGTTTACACGCTGCATTGGGACAAACGTTGTTCGATGCATCTTGATGCGTTCACACGCAACTCACTCCGTGATTCCCTTCTCCACCAGATCATGTTGTCATGGCAACCACTAAGATGCATTCAGATATTAAGAAACTGCTTGTCTCTGTGAGAACAGCGATTAGCACGGCACATCATGGATTCAGCTAATAAATTCGCTTTTGGCTTTCCCCCGTCGATTACAAAAGATCTTCAGAACAACGTTTCCCGCTTTGGAGATCAACGGATCAGGTCCTGAAATTGCTTCCATGAGAAAAATCTACAGCCGTTGCTCTGATTTTTTATGTTTTACTTCAGAATGAAAACAATCATCTTCCTTTTTCTATAAATCCGGAGGTGTTTAACTGTGATTTCCAATAGTGGGAAATAATTCCATGTTTATAATGTTGAGTGAATTATGCAAATCCATTCGAGGATGGGAAAGAGGGTTGGTTGTAAATTTTGTAAATCTGTCCTCTCTTGAAATAACACGATCAGAAATATCAGGTGCCTATCAGCAGATTGTCCAAATGCATAGCATTCACATGAAATATACACTGTCAATTGCAATCAAACTATGCACAAGACGATTGCGGTGGTTCCCGAGATAAAAACAAAACAAAACGAAACACTTTTGAAGAATGAGTTGAGTCACTTTGAGCTTTCACTGTTACTTTGCACATTTTCATTTATGATACAAGTTTGATAAAATCTATCAAATGTAAAAAAAAAAAAACTTTGGAAGATAATAGGCCAAGAGGAAGGGTTATATGCTCCCATCTTCTAATAATTTGTTGAGTCCTGCTACAATGACGTCGAGGTTTGGTTTTAGAGGACTGTTAGGATCAAACACAGAGTCCATAAACGCATCATCCTGGAAGAAACCAAAAACATAGTCTATCCTTCCTTGAGATTTATCTGTCAGATGTCTCGCTACCAATTTGGTCAGCAGTACAGAGCAGTCATCAAGAGCTCCTACCATGAAGTTCTTATCAAAAGTGAAGTCTACTTCGCAGAAGCTGACGAATGTCATGATCATGGTGCGGAACTTTCTCCTGAAGGCCTCTGCGATCTTGATCTCCTCGTCATTGAACTGTTCGTTGCGGAAGAGGATGCCGATCTTGACGGTGATCTTGATGATGTTCTTGATGAGTTTCTCTGCATCTTTCTTATTCTGTTTGTATTCCTTACATAGCTTGTAGACATTGTCCAGGAGTTCACCCATGGTGTCATCGATGAAGACCTTGGCGATCTTCTTGGACGTCATTTTGCCAAGCATCTTCTTCTGAACCCGAAGACCCAAGTTCTTGGACCCACCCGCTTCAGCAACTGAAATAGAGATAGAAAAGATAGAGTTCAATCAAAATAAGATTCTGAAAAACCTCATTGGTTATATGGAGTCCACACTCAATATAGAAAGAGAATTATTTGGAATGTGGAATAAAATTTTAGGAGTTAAGTGGAACAGGCTCAGACTGCAAACATTTAAAAAAAACTGTTGACAGTGATTTTTATGAAGGAGGGGGCGGGGGCAACTTCCATTGGACCATTGTAAATGTATAGCCCTTGATAGAGTTGGGCCAACATGTATAGGAAGCAAAGATATCTGAAAAAAAATTTGCTACTGGTATATCAGAATACAAGTTTTGAGAAAGAGACTTAAAATCCAGTTAATGATGAATATCTCAATCATATTTAATAAACACTTGAATGGTAATAATAATCAGCACATGAAAATCAAAGCAAATAATTATGGTTAAGAGTGAGAGAAAGAAAGCTGCTCTGGAAAAAAAATGAATTAGAAGGTGACAGAGAATCTGTGTAATATGAGGCATCCTTGTTACTTTCAAATCTAACAGAATGCAAATTGTCACTGATGTTCAATTCTGCTACATCTTGATATTAAAACATAAGAAGTCCCACTTTCCTCCAGAGAAAAGATGTATTTCAATATATAGGGTCTACCAGTCAACCAACCTGCAACCCTTTACACGTCTCAGTGATAGAATTATTTTGCTTAGGGGTGCATCATATAGACCCTAAGGAAGAATTTTGACCAAAATATTTCTCACTGACAGAAAAGGCACAATTTTTAGTGACACCCAGCAGGTTGGAAAGATCAAATACTTTAATCCTAAGTGATGATAGAACTGGTGTGATGACACAGGTTTCTTACCATTTGATCTACTACCAGTTGGTCTGTTTTGCAGTTAGTCTAATACCATAAAGTCCACATCCATGTCCTTTCATTAAATCTTCATAATTTTGCATTCATATCATGTTCTGAAACCATAATGTTTATCATTAGGGCCTATAGTCCTACTTACATTGTACATGTGAAAGCCTAAATCAGGTGTCCCTCCAGGCCCGTAATGAGGGATGTAAAAAACCTGGCTGTTTTGCCCATTTTTGGATGGTGTGGGTTGTATGAAAATGGCCACAACAGATATTTTTGACTTGCCATACCATCCACGGGTGATGTGCGAATAAGGCTTTACCAATGATGTTGTAAAACACCTCGCTTTTCACTCAATTAATACCAATTTGAATAAAGATCATTGCTATTGAAAAAAATGCATGTTGTCGTTTTTTGTGACTTATTATTGATGATTTGAGCCATAGTCATATGTATGATTTAACAAAAATTTGTGACTAAACATCTTCCAAACAAAATTTTCTAAATTATCAGAAAATTTAGCAAGTGGGAGATCTTAAATATTTCCAATACAAGAAGTGACAAAGGGACTTCAACATTTCAACATGGAGGAATCTCATATTTGTCTATAAATCGAATCACGGAACTCATAATTAAGAATGGATGATATATTAGTGCCAAGTGATTGAACACATGAATTATATAATAGCATTTCATTCACATTATTAATTGCATTTCAAAAGCTTGGATGTTTGATTTATGCCATCAGCATGCTAATGCCTAAACTACAATCACAGGTGAATTAAAATGGATTTGGTAAACTTGATTTCATAAATTCTGACAAGACAAATTACGCACTGGCAGAGTTAGTTGAACTCAATTTGTAATTATAGCAATCAATCTTATGTGTATTGTACATGTAATTACTCTTGTGCAAAAGGAAATAAATTAAATTACCATCTACATGTACATTAGTGTTACAGGAAGATTAAAGTACTGCTTGTATACATTATGTATGGATGTGTGTATTAATTATTCTCAGGGCAAATTAAAGAAGCTGCGATTTGGGTGTGATTTCTAACTGTCTGATAAGATCTAAATGTTCTTTCAAAAGTTTTAATTAGTTAATGCCCTTCTCACTCAGCCAGACAATGTTATTTGTAGTATTAAATCATTTAATAGTTGTTTTTTTTAATCATTTCTACCTATTTAGTTTAGAAGTTTACATGTAGTAAAGCCCCTTTCACAATTGGTGGTGCGACTGCTTACAACCGTTGCGACTGTGTGCAACATGTATTGTGACCAAATGATCGCAAATGCAATTGTGAAAGCCCCTTAAGGTTGTGTGTAGCTTTAGCCTTTAACATTCAATGGAAGATTCATCTGAATATTCTGAGAAATTATTTTTTGTCATTACCAAAAACGAGGTATGACCTTTGACCTTCTTCTAGGACTATGTCGGTGATATCGCGTATCAACATAGGAAGTTGTATCATATCCGAGCACACCTCAATACTTTACTTCCCTTTAAAGGTGATGCTTCATTAGACCAAAGTCTTCAAGTAGCCCGCTATTTTCGGTCCCATTTTCCCTCAATTAAAAGGATAAATAAGAGCACACAATGTCAGACTACATCATCTTGGGCTCGTTCCCAAAATAGCATATTTTTGCACTTTTAGGTCGTAAAACTGCAAAATAGCTCAAGAAATTGAGCAGCAATTCATTAGACCTAAGCTTATGCCCGATCCCAGGACATGGGTTTTGCTGATATCCAGTATGGGTAAACTGTGGGACTGTTAGTTTTCATGCAGTGCGTATTATATCCTTTTACAGCTCGAACTACCATAAAACCACAAAAATTCGTGACATTGAACTGTCGCGAATTGGAGTCTACAGCATTTTTTGCGGCATGAAACTTTCGCAAATTACCGACCATTACTTGTACAGTATACAGGCATTCAATGTATTGTGTGGATGTAAAACTGTCGCAGGCATTCTACTTCTGAGAATTGTGCCTCCACACGAAATGTGCCAATGTATCATGCATGCAAAAATTTCTGGTCTCACAGTAAATCTCAACTTCAGTCTGATGTAATATCATTTTAAGGCTTCTGCTGTTTTCCAATAATCCAATTTAAAGCGGGCTTATTTGATAACTTCATTCTAGTGGAGAAAGACCTTCTCTCCCTTCCACAGTAATAACATAACCTGTTTGTGCATAACAGCACAATTCCTGCACCAAGAAAATGAAAGCAAAAACACCAGCAAAGGAAGTGCATGTAATTTGTTATAATAATGTATTTTTCACCTTAAAGGGGTTGTTTCACTTCATTTGGATCTAAAAGAAAATTTTACTCTTCCAGCTAATGCTGTAATCATACTTCCAATCCTCACGGTCAGAAAGGAATTGCCTGAGATTTAAAGCTCAATGGTGGCTTAATTGGTGAGATATTAATGACTGAATATCACCAAAGTAATATTAGCGTCCCTCTGTGCGTTAAATTTATCACTGTATTCTATGGCGGATAAATAATCATGTTCATGAAATAATATTTTCAGGGTTTACTTTTGACATCTTATTACATGTACTGACAGCATGTAGGCTACATGAAGGGCCCCAAAGCCCAGATTTTTGCAAACCTCCACACAGTTAATTCCTTTAAAGGGGAAGGAAACCCTAGGAATTCATGAAATTGTACAAAAACAGGAAAATCAAAGAAGCTGATCAATGAAGATTTGAGAAAAAATGAATGAATAATAAGAAAGTTATGAGCACTTGAATGTTGTGATCACTACTGCTATGGGGATCCTCACATTGGCAACGGACCCAAGATGTGTGATGTCATACATGAACAACTTCCCCATTACTTTTGTACATATTTCACTCAAATTGTCTTTTTTTTAATTAATTCCGTTAAAAGATCTGAGATTCTTTTCATGGGAGGACATGTAATACAAGTTCACAAAATATCATCATGTGTGAAGAGTCTGCACTACCATTAGAATGAGGAAAAAGAAGAATTTTTGGTATTTTTTTGTATGTCATATGGGAGAGTTGTTCATGTGTGACATCACACTTCTTGGGCCTGTTGCCAATGTGAGGATCTCCATAGCGTTAGTGATCATAACATTCAAATGCACATAACTTTCTTATTATTTATTCAATTGTTCTCAAACTTTCTTTAATATGTTTCTTTGATTTTTTTTTGTTTCATACAATTCAACTGAATCCTAGGGTTTCATTCTCCTTTAATGTTTTTTTCTATTTGTGGAATTCGGCCCTATCAAAACAAACAGTTTCTGCATGATAACAGTAGAATGTTATCAAGCAAGACGTTTCCTCATGAAATAAAATGCATTACCAGAATTCAAAATTACCTGGTAGCTTTTTATACACCAATATGTACAGTATGTAATAAAACTTCTCACAAGTGCACTTGTTCATAATAATTATTGATTTAATATCACCGAATGGGGAGTAATGGAGGAAACTGAAACAAACTACGAGACCCAACGGAAACCACAAAAACATGCTCAGCATAATTTCAATTTTATTACATTGTAATATCATCTCCACTTCATGATTATGATACAATAGATGCTTAAATAATGCCTCAGTCAGATATAGACTCTAAACAGACCAATAGTATGTTACTTGCTATTATGGTAAATTGCCAATTGGTCTAAACCCATTTTGATTAATGCCCATTTGGTTTATCCCACATGGTTTAATTCCATTTCGTCTACAACCATTTTGTCTACCGGTACTTCCTTTTTGGTCGAATAGCCACTTCACCCATTTACCATTTTGTCTAATTCCCATTTCGTCTAATGTCCAATTGGTCTAACACCACTTGGTTACATCCAGTAACAACCTGGTAATATAACGAATATTCATTTGGGAATTAGACCAAACTGCAATTAGACAATTTGGCTATCAGACGAACTGTCAATTAGACCAAGTGGTCATGTGACCAACTAGGCCTATGTATTAGACCAAATGGGTGTAGTCCATGTGGTATTAGACAAACAGAGAATTGGACCAACTGCCGATAGACCAAGTAGTGGATATATATAGGCCTATATACAGTCCATCCCAAAAAGAACTATATACACTTTTGAATAGGCTATCAAATAAAGAATATATGATTTTTGGGGAAAAGGGTTATATGTATATAAAGCTCATATCCTCAGCTATCGTTATGACACCAAAAAAAATCCAAAAATAACGCATTCTTCAGTGAGCAATGCCCACTTTTGTGAAGGACACAAAAATTAGCCTGCGCAGGAATTCGCTATTCATTTATCACCTTTGTATGGCACACCAGTAGAGAATCAAAGAATAATGGAATAACTCAGCTAACAGAGTAAAAGATATACCGAAAGTCAGAAATAAACAATCAATATTATGCAAAAATGTAACTTTTCACCGTTTTGTTTTTGATTTTTGCTTTGAATTCAGTTCATTTTTGCCGTTGTTGGCTGAGTTATTCCATTATTCTTTCATTCCCTCCTGGCGTTCCATACAAATGTGATAAATGAATTCCGAATTCCTGCACAGGCTTAACAAAAGTGGGCATTGTTCACTGAAGAATGCGTTATTTTCGGAATTTTTTGTATCATAATGATAGCTGAGAATATGAGCTTTATATATAAAATCTCAATTTTTTCCCAAGAACCATATATTTTTTCATTTGGTAGCCATTTCAAAAGTGTATAGTTCTTTTTGGGACGCACTGTAGATCACTGGAAATGTATAATTTCTGCTCTGTCTAGTGCCGATCCGTCCCATTGTAATCAGGGCCCAGGGAACAGTGAACATTATTCCAAAGGTTATTTCTCTACTGACCTTGTCTAATGATTTCCTGAAAGTAATCTTTTATGGCATCAACATGGATGTGAATTGAATCATGAATCAAATGATTTGTAAACATTTCCTTCTTTTTAATTTGGGAGAATAACAGTCAGCCCAGGTCTCCATGGATATTGTGACTTTATTTGAATCTGTATTTTTGGAGCAGGCAACTTTGTTTCATACTCGCGAATGTTGCTTTGAGTGTACAAAATTGGCCTATTTTATTTATTATTTTTTATTATTATCTTTTTTGGTGGTAATGTAATTTGCATTATATTTTCACATACATGTTTCATGTGACCTGAAAATAAAAACACCCTTGAATATCTCACTTGAATAAAAACAGGACATACATGTAGCAACAAACAAAACATGTAACTTAACAAGGAAGTGATGGCCTACTCAAAGAACTAGATCACTTTTTAAAATGCTCTAGTCTTTCATAAGTATCCCATCTCATTTTACATGGAAATTATGCTTTTCCAAAGTATGTATTTACAAGTATACAATTCATGTTCATGTTGATGAGTTAAAACAGACTCCTTAGGCCTACATGTGCATTGCAATTAAGGGTTAACAAGACATTTCTACAAATATATAGTTTTAATTGGATATTGTCAAGCCAAATTGCACTGAAAATTTAATGGCCTTTATTCTGAACTGCGGTCTAGAAATAAACTTGAGTTCATCAGGTTTTAGGACAATAGTATTGCACAATAGGATATCACAATTTCAATGCTACATGTATATCCTATTGTGGGATCCTATTTAAACCAGAACTCTGTACCACAGTTCAGAATATGAGCAAATATGAGTACAGCAATTTTTTTTTTTGCATTAATTTCTTTTTTAAGAAATCACTTTTAAATCACAATATTTGGAGATTGGTGTCTCTTTTTCATCAACCAATCACGTTATAGGTAACTTGTACTTCCATTTCAAAATCAGACAAATGCTACTTGTACACTTTGGTTTCATTCATCATAACTGGTTTCAATTGAATTCAGTAGAGAGTAAGGAGAATTTATCAAATATTTCTAATGATTGACAGTGTAATCCAACGCTCAAGCGAAACCACTACTTAATTTTCACCCAAACTACAAGCATTGACATCTATATTGTAGTCTTTGGTTGGCAGACATGATATGAGTTTACTTTTGACTGACTACATGTTGGTGTTTTGAATACGTCACGATTGGGGATGCTATGCAGATTTCTGGTACTACATGTTATAATGTAATATATCAAGATTACAGTATTAACATTATTAAGGATAAGTCTCAAGTTCTACCAAAAAGGAGAATACAAATCTTGCATTTCAGACTACTAGCAACAAGCCTAAAGTGTAAGACGTATTTAAGTTTCAAGCTGAGTCGTAAATCGTCCAAATTCAAGCTCTAATTCCTATCACAGTTTGGTCCATGCAAGTTCAACATTGAAGTGAAGGAATTTTCTTTTTCAATGGCATGTCCACTTTATTAAGATATAAACTGTCAAGAAAATATAGTTTCTCCTGAAAATCTCTTTATTCTTATATGTCCTTAGATTTGCTCCAAAACATAGATTTCAAAACAACATTTGTCTATGCTCCTATTTTCAATAGATCAAAATGAATGTGTAGCATACTCCCTATACTGGGTAGGCCTATTTGAAAAAAAAATCTTCACTTCATGAACACCCCGCCCCTTTAATTGCAGTTGACATTTAATAAAAAGTTCTAGTATTGACAGAAGCTATCTAATCACTACTCAAGCAAGAATATCTATACCATCTCAAGAATCTCCTTCTAATTTGCCCTATCATCAATCCATCTCGTTCAGCTCACATCAATTAAACACATTTAGAGTGTGTTCAATGTCCAATTTCAAATTTATACGCCAACATGAATCATGATACAAAACGCAATAACAAAACACTGATATAAAGAAAAACAAAGATAGTGTTCATTGTCCCCCATCCCCGGTCGTAAAAATAAACGTGTTTCAAATCTCAATTTAAATTTATACACCGAAAATTTAAACGCCGAAAAAGATGCGTTTACAAACACAATCAGCTTCCATTTTACGACCTTGAGCATCGCGATTGCAACGAAATGCGACATTGAACAGGATTGAGTTTTCAAACATGTTTAAATGTGCTCTCGCAATGGAAGCTTCCGGTGCAATTGAAAAAAAGGAGAAGATATTTGTTTTTTGAGAGTGGGGAATTTAAAGACGATCGACGTATAAACACGTTTAAATTTTGAACATTGAACGGTGCACCGTTGATCGCGTTTGTGTTTGAGTTTTGTGATTGCGTTTTGTATCATGATTCATGTTGGCGTATAAATTTGAAACTGGACATTGAACACACTCTTAGATACAATTATAGAGTGATTATCATCAGCCCTCTGCTTCTAAGGGTATAAGCACCAAGGACGTTTGGTAATTGCGTAAAAGCTTGAAAGCATGATGCTAGTTACCCCCTTGACGGTTGATCAAGCAGGGTTTAATTTTTCAAGGAATCCAATATTTTCATAACAAGTAATTATTATGCAATATCAGTGGCAGATCCATGATTTGGAATTGGGGGAAGGGCACTGCTGCTATTAATATTTACATCACATTTTCAAATGAAGTGTGTTATCATTATAATCCTTCATTATATCTCATAGTAAATTCAAAATGTGAAAGATTATATTTTTTTATCAACATAAACTTTAGCATTAACCAATTGATGCTTATTTAACAGTAGATACAACATACAATGTATGTGTCAAGCCTATCAAGAGGGGGGGGGGGGGATATTACGTGTCTTGTGGAACTCTTTACCACGTAATTGTCGAATTTTCATACCAATATTCAGAATCTTCATCAGTATGAATTGCCTTACATGTGGAATTGGATGAGATATTAAATACTTGATCTGGGGAGTGCTTTGGGGTTTTCAGAGTTGTAATTACACTATTTACCACATCAGGCGACATTTTCATTTGGACTCTTTTTTATTGATGTGATAGAAATTCATAACAAAAATTTCAAATATGGTTAATTGATTAATAATGCGGTTTGTAATACTAATAATAGTTCTTACCAGTACTGCTATGAAATATCCCCAACAATGAAACTCATTGTGGCTTCAAAGATAATCTTAAGATATGCCAAAAACATCTTATCACAGAATGAATTTAAAAAAAAGGAATATACACAGAATGCTCAATAATACAAATAAATCACAACTGCAAAACAATTTTGTTTATCTTATATTAGTGCAAATGAAAATTGTTGCTTTTAATCAATAAATATCCACCAAGGTGAGGTAATAGGCACCTGGTAGGAATTAATTTTGTGAAATGCTGGAGCACCTTTTAACAGTAGCCATGCTAAAATAGGGGTAAAAAATTTCGTGCCAGGATTGCCACAACATTATTCCAAACATGGCACAGTTCAAATGATCATTATTTTATTATCATTATTCATATCAACAGAAGAAGAAGAAGAAGAAGAGGAAGAAGAAGAAAAAGACAAAGAAGGAGGAGAACATGATGTCTAACTTTATGTGAGTGTTATTGGTATTTTTTTTGTTTGTTAAAAAACAAATGATTCTGCATGATAAACATTTCAAAATTAATTTTAGCCACTTTTTCTTGCAGTTCCAGAACAGATCATGATATTGGCGCTGCAAATCCACTTGTATTGCACGATTTCCGCTTCTTACCAACACACAGCTCTAGGTATATCCTGTTGATTAGCTCGGGTTCTTCCTTTATAAAACCTGTAATCTCAACTGCAAGGATACAATGATCTCTCAAATCAACTTCATCTAGCTTACAGTTTAAAGGTGATACAATTTCCAACACTTGAATCGTTTTATAATAGAGTTTTAATAGAAATTGAAACATTTTTATAGCAATTTGAAAATTTAGAATAAGTGGTGCTGAGTATCACTCATATTTACATGCATGCAGCTGTCCATAAATTGTGGAAATATGCATTTCATTAACTGATTTAGGGGTATTTTGGAGCTGAAATATAAAATATTTCTTTGCTATAATTTGATACATTTTGGATTCAGAGAGGTCATAGATTAAAAATCTGTATCATTCCATGATAATAGAACACTAATTAAATGAAATATTCAGCTATTGATGTCAGCCTGTTTTGTGAAAAAAGCTAATTTTATTTCATTGTAACTTTACAATTGATTCTTCAATTGAAACTAAAACTAATAAATTGAATTTTTAAAAAAAATAATAAAACCATTGCTTTGAAAAACTGTGTATCTGTTTCCAGAAAAGGCACTATAAAAACGATGAATATTATTATTATTATTTCAATTTTCTATCGTCTGAAGGCATGAAGTTATTTAGAGTAACAAAGAATACGTAGTTTCGAAGCATACTGGGTTATTTGTTGCTGAAATGAATTCAATATCTCAAAAAGCCTCTCATGTACCCTCAATACAATGCTACCCTCAACACGAAACCTGTTGGTTTTTATTGTGGCAATATCATCGCCTCACATTCCGATATTCATGCATACGATGGGTATGACCCAATAATAGAATCAGTTTAACCATCAACTGATATGGGAAACGTGACAGGAATGCAAATTCTCTTTCCTCTCTTTCCAGAGCTCTCTACTCTCTACTGCAGGAAACAAAATGCACATTGAGACATGATTTGTGGTGGATTGAAATTACACGATCAATTAATGTTGAAATCAGTGATAAATGAAGGCAGGGAAGTTGTCATTCTTGATTTTCTGTGTGAGTACTGAGAGTTATTGATTGGCCATTTTATGACAAGCTTAACCCCAAAAAGATGGAAACCCTAGATGTTATGTGAAATAATATAAGATACGTTTTTCTGAAATAATTTTGATAATAATTTGAAGCGGGCTAATGTTCACTGCAGCCAGGGCTACAAATCATAAAGCAAAAAAAGGTTGAGTTTAACTTATTGAGGAATTAACCCAAATATACTCGGGCTTAGGTCTATGGTATAATAAGCAAAGGCCAACACATCAGGAGACCATTTATTTTCACCTTTTTAATAACATTTAGTTTTAATATGAGTTTATTTTCCTGTCCTTGTTTCAGTGTTAGAATTCAATTAAAGGGGAAGTTCACCCTGGAATTTTATTGGTCTTAAAAAATGAAGAAAAATAAAAGAAAAATATGAGTGAAGGTTTGGAGAAAATCGACCAAAAAAGTATGAAGTTATGAATATTCAAAGTTTTGATTCTGTGACGTCACATGCGAGCAGATCTCCTATGTGTTATGTGGTGTAATTCCATAAAATGTGATATTTTTTTTCAAAAGAAATTAATTATGTCACCTGTGCGGTCGATATACCATCAAAAATATGTTCATATGCATGACTATATCAAATTGACCCATTCCTTTATCAAGAACCATGACAAAAAGACAAATTTATGGAATTTACATACACAACCAATGGGAGAGCTGCTCGCACGTGACGTCACACAATCAAAACTTTAAATATTCATAACTTCGCTATTTTTTGGTCGATTTTCTTCAAACTTTCACTAATATTTTTTTTATTATATTTCTTCATTTTTTAAGACCAATAAAATTCCAGGGTGAACTTCCCCTTTAAGTCATGATTGCCGGACAAAATCTGATGCAAAGGTCATGATTCTCTGGACTGGAGCCTGATACACATTAATTTTAGAGAGATATCAAAAATGGAGTGTGTATGTGTACGCACAATGAATATACACAAATAAATGAATCTAAAAACATATAAATTTGCACATGTTTAGCACGAACAACTTGTGAAGTTGCAAGAATGGTGAATTAATCATCTCAAAGTATTGCCTTTAAATTATTAATCAACTTTGGACACAGATTCTTGTAAGGTCATATAAGTATTGCAGGCGTCATCATTTCTCACCTGCTGGTAGTCAGAATCCTAGGTTTAACACATAGACACCTGGATATTATGTAGCCCATTGGCTTTATACAGGAATCACATCATACAAGTAGGTAATGAGCTTTGTCCAGTTATGACCTTCACTCAATAATTCATAGACTGCTGGAGTTATATATTCCATCCATTATTCCAACAATCATTCAAGTGCCATATCTGGTAACTGATTGATTCTATGAATACAAGGACGACTTATTACCAATTGGCGGTCGTTTCATCGGTCTGTAATCTGGAAATAGCGCAAGATTTCTGATCTCATGGATTAGACAGGTAAGAAAATATCAGGTTTATTCCTTTCAATAAGTTCGTTAAATTGCACAAAATATCAACCAATATTATCATTGACTTATTTGCAAAATATTGTGCTATTCCGTGCTATTCCGTGGTTTAGCTTAAACCGCAGCCCTAAGCTGGTTTAATATAGAAACCATCCCTACATACCCTAGGCTGTAAAACCTTGAAGCAGGAGTATTGAACTAAACTAGAGCTGGTGGAAAACCAACTTCACACTTCAGCTGACATGGGCTTATTCCCCTGATCCAGCATAAAGCAGGCTTCATCTTTTTAAGAAATTGGTCTGATATGGGAACACACTATTTATCCTCTCCCCGCCCCCATTCAATTCATCAAAGTGCATTCCGCAAAGATTCAAACTAAATACAAATTATTGCACCTGATCAGTTGAGAAAAAATGAAATTAATAAGCATGTTTGGATTCCTGAGGGGAGGATCTGAACGACCAAATGTACCACCAAAGATTATCTTCTTAATATTCAGGGGTGCTCTCTTGTTCCTTCTCTCCTCCACATAACGACATTTTAACACAGGGTAATCTAATATTTCTGTCAGGCATAAGGTCTTTTTCTCCCTTGAACTATGTTAAAGCAAGTAACCTGTTGTCATCTAAGTTGCTTGCTGGCACGACTGAGCATAATTTGCCCGTAATTTTCACATTTAAGTACAGCATACAATGTCCATTAGCACACATTTCCAAATGACTGGAGGAGGGTAATGGGTTAAAGAATAGGGGAAGGAGAGGTGTGAAGATGGGGTAGGGGAGGGGAAGAAGATGGAGTAGGAGAAGTATGGAAGATAGGGGCAGGATAGGGGTTGAGAATGGACTAACTAGGGCAGATCAAGGCATAGGTAAAGGGTTGGGGAGGAGCAGGGTTGGTGAGAGGGTTAGGGTGCATGGGTGGGTGGGGATAGGGCAGACTTGGCCATAGGCATACATTTTAATAGACTGGGGAGGGGGTAGGGGCATAGGGAATGGGAAACACTAGGGGTGGAGGCAGAGGTAGAAGGTTGGGGATGGGCATGGTGGGGATAGGGGGTCAGGGATCAGGTAGAGGGTTGGGGGGGGGCATGTTAGGGATAGGGGGTCAGGGATCAGGTAAAGGGTTGGGGTTGGGGGCTTGTCTTATCCAAAAGAAATCTTCCTCACTACAATAGCGTTCATCACAACACCTCGTTCTCTCCTTTGATTATCAATCCATTTCACTTGTTAATATTCCCATACACTGTTTTCCGAACAATTTCTATATAGGCCTACATGTACGCCTACACAAAAAAAAACATGTTTCATGAACTCCATGATGAGTCTAGCTGTAAAGCCTATATCTATCAATAATCATTTCATCTAGTTGACAAATGGTCAATGTCAATAATGATAGAGAGCACAAATGACAAATTAAACTGATAATTGGCCTTGTCAAAGTCAGTATAATATATTCCAGTCATCATGTAGTATAGATGGAAATAAATTTCAATTTAATAAAATTCAATTAAAACATAATGTTAAAGGTGGTGTATAGTTTCGGGAGAAAGAAAAATTAATTTTGATTCACATTAAGATAAATTATGAAAGATTGAATCCAAGAACCATAATGAAGCAAATTATAGTACTTGAAATCTCGTTTTAGTGCAGGTAAAGAAGAAAAGTGAAGTCAAATATTCATTACGATATGCAACATTTATTCTCAGAAGTAAAAATCAATTATCCTGTTAACTAATGTCTGCCTAATTACTTTAATCATATCTCAAGAAGAATGCCTCCCCCCCCCCACCTCCCCCCACCCTCTCCCAGTTAACATTCTCTGTAATCATTTAATGGCCGTTTTTAAGAGGTGTAATTTGTTTCTCTCCCACAAAAGAACTTTCCCATTCAATTCCATTGGAGGTCATTTATTCTCTAGAAATTAGACTCGTGTTATTATAGTCTGGTGATAAAGTCATAATGAAAGTTGGCTAGACTTTGTGGAACATATCATCACAATAGCCTACAGTACATGGATTTAAAATTGTGAATAATTCTGATTAAAATAATCTTTCAAGCCGTTGAGGAGGAAGTTGTTGATTCATTAAAAGTTTCACAAAGCATTATAGCTGCGGATAACTCTGTTAAAAACTATCTACCACAGCTTGCTGTATGATCAGCCTAGTTCTCCAATGCTCCAAATTTTGTTGTCCAAAACAAAGGTGAAACGGAAATTCTTCTACTATCCATATCTACTCAGATGCTTTTTCAACAATACAACAATTTTATTCATCAAATTAGCTTTCTTCCTTATAATATTGTACAAAAAAACCTATTATTTCCTCACATTTCAACTGATTATATGATTTATTGGAGGCAGTGTAGCCGAGTGGATAAGTTGCAAACTGTTGATCATCAGGCAAACATTTTGAGTCCTGTCCATTCCATTAACGTTCTTTGGCAAGATATTATCTGCCTCACTCGACCCAAGTGAGGTAAATGGGTATTGGTAGGAAGAAATTCCCTGATTGCTATGAACACCTTTTTGGGTAGCCTAGAGCTAAGCAGGGAAATAATCAGTTTTAAACACTAAGAGGTTACAAATCACCAAGTTAGATATTTACTAAGTGCTTTTTAAATATTATGTATTATCATTATTACTGTAATATTATTGTTTTAATAGAGAATAACAAGGAAATACTTGTAATGGTTAGACAGTACTTGCTGTATACATACAGCTTTAAAAGGGAAATGACCTCCGTTTAATGAAAACAATCTTGATGGGGAATATGGAGTAGATAGAAACATATTCCGCACAAACATAGAAGTTCCAGGAAAAATAAATGACTGTAATGGATCTTCAATTAAGATACCGTCCCATAGCATAGACACTCAGACAAGATCATTATAAGCTCATTTTGAAGAACACAAACATGTTTAGTTGTCTCTATTATTCAGTAATTGACCACTTTTATCATGATTATGTGGACGCATAGCCAATATGAATCGCTGTAAACTGGAAATACAGGACTTAGGAAATAAATAAAGCACATGAAAATGTATTGGTAGGGCACGGGATACAAATCACCAATTATTTGACATAATTAATTTCTTTGTTTGAGGCATATTTCTTGGAATTATACGATTACCGGATACCTGTACTCCAACCCAGTTAAATATCATGGTACAGTAAAAATGCAATGGGGGGTTATGTTTTTAACAACTTTTCCCTCAAATTGCTCTGTTGTTATTGTGACCTACATTTTTGTACATTTTGAGCTGTCAACTCACAATTGAGATGCAAAACAGTGGGAAATTGAGCAAAATATTTTGTTCCCAAATAGTACGACAAAAATCTGCGTCAAAATATGCTCTCAGTAGAGGGGACTGGGGTGTGATTTTTTTTTTTTTTTGGGGGGGGGGGGGTGGCAGGCCAGTTCCGAAATTTTTTGTCAACAATAAATGATTCTCACTGATAAAGCTACATTGTAGAATAATCATCAAGATCTATAGCAAGATACCAAATAAACATAAATAGTGTTGTGTTTTCTTCACAAACCATGTTTCTGAAATCATGCAGCAAAATAAGACCAAGACTGGTCTAAAGGTGATCTCTGAGACTCCCAAGCAAGATCAGTCACATCAGCCTTTATAAAGACAGAGACATTTCAGAGAAATTTCTTTGTGACATCTCTAATAAGTTGCGAAGACCCAGAAAATGTTTCTCAGACATAAATCTCTAAGACAGAGTTGCAAATAAACCAGGCGCAAACTTGTCTCATGCCAAGTGATGTACAACCATAATATGGAAAAATATAGTCAGTTTCTACATAATGTACTATGTGGATAAGATTCAGGTCTATGTCATTGGATCTATACCTGGATCATAGCTTGAATAGACCTACTCAACTGTTCTACAATTTGTACAAAATAAGCACTGTCAAGGTTTCAGATTGAATTCTGCCTCATCAATTCAAAAGAGAGAGAGAGAGAGAGAGAGAGGGAGAAAAAAGAAAGAAAGATAGAGAAGAGAGAGAGAGGGAGAAAAAAGAAAGAAAGATAGAGAAGAGAGAGAGAGAGGGAGAAAAAAGAAAGAAAGATAGAGAAGAGAGAAGAAAGGGGGTTGAAAGAACAACCAGCCCTTTAAATATCAATATTCCCATACCTTGGATTAAGTCTTCACAAATCACAATAACCAGTTACTTCATGCATGTCATGTGCATGTACCTGTTATGTATTGTTTGTGAGTTTCTTTTGTGGTTGAGAGTAAAAGCTGATGAAGATGAGCTATGAACATTGTAAATAGCAGACATATTTTTATTCACAACCTACGTGTAGGATTAATTACAAATTCATCAAACTACACCATCAATCTGCTCAAAATGTATGGATCTGGAAATTTGCCACCGCCCCCCCCCCAAAAAAAAAAAAAATAAATAAATAAATAAATAAATAAATAAATAAAATAAAAAATAAAAATAATAAAATTGTCTGCATGATGGCAACTAATAATGTATTACATGTACATGTTCTAAACTGGGACTGATTTATATAGCAAAAGCAGTGGAGGAACATTCGGATGAGGAGAACATGGGTAGGTACACTACGCATACATGCCATATATCTAATGTTAAACTTATCCACGAGTTTCCACAGACATAACATAACGTTGTGTACAGAGCATACTGGTGATCTGTATTTCAATTTGTAGTAGGTCTAAGACGAGAGGAAGCAGCTTAAATTGGATCGGCCCCTCTGTCTAGACGATAGGACAGCTGATTACTGGATAGTTGATAATACCCTAGAACCCTAGCATATCATAACTACAAGCTGGAATAAAAAAACATCCAAACCATATAGGCCCGTATTCACAAAGGTGTCCTAGAGTTAAGCCTACATGTAGCTTAAAAGTTAGGTTTAACTATGAGGAGCAAAATGTGACATAATCTGTCAAAGTTTTTATGTTCCTTATTTTACACGTTTACTGGGTTTCTTTAATGGTTAGGATCATTCCCAGGCACTAGTGTTTCAGTACCAAAAATTCTGAGAAATCAAACCTCTACTGTTCTGGATTGTCACATTTTGCTACCCATAGTTAAACTACATGTACATGTATAAGCTACATGTAGTCTCAACTTTAGGACACCTTTGTGAATACGGGCCACATAAGCTGGGCTCGTATTTAGCAGGGGCCTAGGGCCAATGGCCACCTTTGTCAGTCCACTTGAAATTCCATTCAAACATGTGGATTACATGAAAATGGCTATAAAGCTCATTTTCAGTTTTCATAGCCCAAATAATTTGGAATTAATCTGTTCAATATGTTCTCATATTGTTCCATTTACATTTATTTTAATAATTTTTATTTCTTTATTTTTTTGTACAAATTACTGTAAATTTGATTTTGACAATATTAACATCACTCCAGGAGAACTATACACCAATAAAAGTAGCTCAGGGGAACCACTATTATCACAATTATATTGAATCATCCGTGTATTTGGATCATCACTGCTTTAGCAAGCAAACGAAAGCCCTCTAGCAATCCTATTAGATTAAGTACCGATACTTGATTCCAACAATTACAATCACATCGTGGGGGAGGATAATGGAGGTCTGATCTGCACAATTTGATTGACTCTATAAATGCAAACTTGTACTTATTCTATCAATAAGAATAGAGTAATAAGATATAATTGGCTCCATAGCAACTAATAATCAGATCCCTCAAGGCAGCTTGATTATAAACCCCTCCCAAAAAGTTTCGCAAATCGACTTTGGGCCATGATAACTTTTCAGGTATGCTTTAGTTATTCCTGATAATCAGACTATTGAAAAGATAATTTATTCTACTTTTTATTGATATCAAATTTGTAATGATTGTGTCATGCTTCAATGCACAGAATTTCAAAATATGCAGAAAAGTAAAAAGTCAAACGTTGCAAAATGTTGTTTTATTGATCAAATTGAATTCCAAAACTCGACTTTAGGCCCTGATAACTTTAGGGGTATTTTATCTTTTTTAATAAATTTTATACCATTGTCAAGTACATTTATTCCTCTTTTCAATGATACCCTAATTCTAACAATAGTATTATTCTTGTATGTACAGACCACCCGAATGTTAGGACAAGTCAGAAGTCAAATGTTGCAAATTGAATGCCTATTGTGCCTATTATTGTCTATTGCGAGATACTCAATTTGAGCAATAACAATGCATTTCGTAAATTTTCGCTTTTTACCTCGCGTTATATTCATGAATTATGTGCATTCAAACATGATGCTACCATTGCAAATAGGGTAAAAAGAAGAATAAATGAACTTTTCAATGCTACAAAATTGATAATGATTAAAACCCACATTAAAATGCATCAAGGTTCAAAATTGTGTTAAGAACATTTAAACTGAACATTATCTTTGAGTTTGCTTTGCATTCAGGTGGTATTCAGGGGTTCTCTGGACCCAGGCATGATATCACCATGACAAATTAGGTGTCAATAAAAATATGAATAAATGAACGTGACAATGGTGTAAAGTTATCAGGATCTAAATTGGAGTTGCGGAACTTCAATGTGATCGATAAAAGTGCATTTTACAACATTTGAATTTTTACTTTTATCCATATTCTAATAATCTGTGCATTGAAGCATGACACAATTATTACAAATATAATATCAATAAAAAGGGGAATAAATTATCTTTCCAAAAGTCTGATTATCATGAATAACTAAAGCATACCTGAAAAGTTATCATGGCCCAAAGTTGATTGGCGATACTTTTTGGGAGGGGTTTATAGTGACAGTATTTGTATGGCATTTTTCTATTCACTTTGTAGCTTTGATTCATGTATAAGGTGGAGTTATAGAAAGATCAAATACAACAACAATGCATGTTAGGAAAACAAGTGGTTTGCCCGACAAAGCAACAATATATGCATGCAAACTGGATTCCAAATAGATCATTCTGGAATAATGGTTAGTATGAATACCTTGTTACTATGTAAAACATAAAGGTATGCACCTGTGAATACAGTATGTGTATTATAAAACCAACCTAATGTTTTGAAATACATGTATGTTTTTTAAAACTAATTTTCCACTTTTGTTACAAGCAATTTTCTTGGGCACAAACTAATACTCCTTAATAAAATGAAGTCCTACATGTTTTTTTTTTGTTTATTTTTTTGCATAAGTATCAGATCTATTTTAAGATCTAACATATAATTAGTATATAGTCCTTCATTTAGTATTAATTAATATTTCCTTTCAACCATTAAAGACATCTACAAAACAATTTCATATGTCAAACATTAAAATCTAATTCTTTTACTATCACTAACAAGGAAGAAGAAGAAGCTTTATAACACACTGACTGTGTAACATGTATGTTTTAATAATTCTTTTCTATTTACTAAATTATAAGCAAGCATATAATTTTCATATTGACCGCATCTGATTTTCAAAACTTGATAATATCATTCATCTCTCCCAGCCTTTATCTTTTGTTTCTTCTTTGAGGAGATTGAAGCACATTGTTATACTCATTAACTACCTAACAATGCAACACAAGGGTTCAATTGAAGACATGGTTGATACTTGAAACGTGATAATTGCACATCTTCAGATTATGTAATGAAAGGGTCAGTTGAAATTAAACTTATTGAAGAAATCGTTTTACTTTGACCCATTTATTAATCGCAGATAAATGTGTCAGATATTTCATGTTCTGTCTATGATTTCAAAAGGGTTTCATGAAAATATAACAAAAGAACAACATCAAATCAATCCATTCTGATTTAAAATATTCACAATGCTAATAATGTTTCAAATGGGTCAGCCTATTGAAACAATCAAACTTAATTGTTATCCAAACAACAAAACAAAAAATAAAATCAATGATATCGGGGGGGGGGGGGGGGAAGAAAATATTAAGTTTTAGGCACAATGTGCCGATAAACATATGTTAATTCCCTTTTTAAAAGAATATCATTATTATTCTCAGTTCTTTTGGAAGAGTGTTTTAAACCATAATTTGTTTGGAATTATATAATCTTTATCACATTTTTTCTACTAATATACCAAATAATATTATACAAGATTTTCTTTCATCATTCCAAAAAATACATGTATGAAATATAAAATACAATTATTCTTTTTTTTTAAATGCAGGTTTCACACAAATCAGAATCATCATATATTTTCAGTCATTTTTCATCTTTATTATGGACCATTACGATAATGCATCAATTTGCATAAAATCGAGCCAAATTAATTCTGAATTTTCAGAATTAAATTGGCTCAATTTGTTTGGATATCTGATAATAATATTGATTGATATTAAAAAGTTCATTTAAAAAAAGGTTCTCCTTTATAATGGATCAATCATCTGACTTGCAATCCAGCTGTACATAAGGGGTCAGCTGCATGCTGACCTACATGTATACTATGTCTGATATTCCAAGCACTTATAAGATTGATAACTTAAGTTGTAGTTGACACACTTGATTACATTTACAAGAAGATTGACAGAGGATTGCTTGCTTGCTTGCTTAGAGTTAAATTATTATTATTATTTTTTTTTTTTTTTTTAAATGAGTCTAAATAATAAAAGATAATGAATACAAAAGATAACAAGTACATGTACTTTTCTTTTTGGTTTTATTTGACATTCTTTCTCTGTTTACACTAGTTACCCGGTGGCAATTTCTCTATTATTGTCTATATAGACATTATAGTGATGACCCTCCCTTTTTTCCCTCTCTCTATTATTCTCTCTTTCTCAATTTGTTCACACTTTTTTTCCCCAGTCCATTGTGTAGAACAATATACCCAGTATTTTCATATCAAAACATGACATTTGTCTAGCCAAATGTCTCATAGTTGCTCCAGTCTCTTGAATATATACCAATTCTAGGCCTATTTTCCCAAAGCTTTGTTGTTGTTTTTTTCTCTCACATTGCTCGCAATCTTTAATGTGTTTGGTCTGTTCGTGTGCTAAGAGCCAGAAGAAGTCAATGTGTATCAAAAGCCTTTTAAATATGATCAGATGATATATTCTCATCACATTATAAATGCTGTGTCTATAATAGCTGTGTCTCTTTCACCACGGATCATATTAGATCCCTGCTGTCACACAAAACTGCTAGTCTCGTGTCTAATTTGAAACTTTATAGGAAAATGCTTAAGCTATTCTTTTGGCCAACTGATAGTTTCGCGACTGACAGCTATAGTACTGCCACATATTAATGTGTTGTTAAATTAAGATATTTGGACATTGATAATACATACAATGTAGTATGCGAACGTACATGTATATTGAGGATAATTTGCATGGTGTTGATTTTGCGATTGTTCTCTGAATTATGAAATTCGCAGAAATGCAACCCTAATGAAAATAACAGAGTATATTTTGGTTATAAATACAGTATAACAGACAAGGGTCCTGCTAGGCCTATCTTGCATTCTCCCACCTACAATGTACAGGAAGAGCCGGATGCCAGTGTAACCTGTGATGATAGTTACCCCAGCCGGGACGGACCGGATGGACATGGAATCAGTGTTGTTGATTGCATTGCCATATGGGCCTTCTATAGGGGCTTCCTGGGAGAGGCTATCTATCTGCTAGGCTTGCTTAAATTATAGGACATCTTAGCAGGAGACAAACCAACACATTGCGTATACATGTATGTAGCTCTGCAAATGGTTGGTTTGCGAACAAGTCCCTGCAGATTGCCTTCATGCGTGTAATACGATGATGATGTACATCTAGGCCTACATTTCTTTGATTTGATTTCATTCTTTATTGTCCAACAGGATAATTGTTTACAGTTACATGTACATGTACATAAAGTTCACATAAATTGACAATACAATAGATAATATAAAGTTCGGTATTTGGAAGCATATAAATGATAGAGATAGAAGATGTAGCAGACTATATATACCATAAAAAGTAGCCTTGCAGGTTGCACACATTGTGGAAGGTACTGGCTTATACAGTAATTGTTTTAGTCGAGGATTCATTGGTCCAAATGACTTCAAAGGGAAAGAATTTTACAGGTAGATACCAGAACCCCCCCACCCTTACCCCTAGCTATTAAAAGAACTCTGAAGATTTACTTGTCACTTGGAGCTACAGGTGGTTAATAATTTAATTAAATATGTCTATGATCTTTATAAATGAACATTGCATCGATACTGGATGTACCATTTTGGATATATATCAGCAACATACCTGCATGTACATTAGGCGGAGGCCTTTATCGTATGTAGGCACCATATACTTCCATGGTATAAGGACATAATTGCACACTTGTATGTTGTGCTCATTTTTTTGAAATTCCTAACTCCAATACTCAGTAAACATGTAGATCCCGACATGTCCTAATGCTGTCATGTAAATCAACCTGTTCAACCCTTAAATTGTAAAAAGGAATGAGCTCTTTAGAAGAAGAAAAAATTTGGCTGGAGAATGCAGAATTCACACAGTTTCACCCAAATCAATGATGAGAAAGATACAACTTTTTAAAAATCAAGATCAAAAGCGCGATCCCCCATGGGCAAGCAATCAAGATTCTTACACATTTTTGCCATAAAATGTATTTTTTGTGTATAAAAGAAATATTTTTGTCCATGACAATATTGATAATTCTCTGAGTCCCATATATTTACCAATGACTCTCTTAATAGTAGTACCAGTACAAAACAAATATGTTGTTGTTGTTGTTCGTTGTCGGTCGATTTCACACCCAATTGTTCTCCTCGGTGGTCACTTGGTATTATTGTCACTTGGTTTATATTCTGCAAGGTACTTAAAGGTGGTGTATAGTTTCGGGAGAAAGAAAAAATTAATTTGGATTCACACGAAAGATTGAATCCAGTATAAACAATAATAAAGCAAATTATAGTACTTTAAATCTTGTTTTAGTGTCTTTATTTCATAATATAAGTATAAAAAAGATAAGACGGGGACCCGTCTCAGGTTATCGCTCACGTGGAAAACCAATGGGGATTCTCTTGTGTGGGTGTTACACACAGATCTTCGCACTTTATATTCACACCGCGCCGTTACCTCCGGCGTGCGAACATCTCAGCAGAGGTCTAAACGGCAGTTGACTTACATTGTACGCTTCATTCAAAAAAATTTCAATGAAATTCATCGGAAATAATGAAAGGAATGTCACAAGATCTCTCACACATATCTTTTAGTGCAATGTGGACAACATGTAACCACATTTGATCAGTTTTGTGCCAGTTCCTTTTTTGTTACCAAAACTATACACCACAAATAACAAATATATATCTTGCCTTTAAAAGTTGATTTAATTCTCAAAAAAGGAAGAAAAAAGTCCTCAACACCGAGGCCAGGCCAAAGAGAATAAAAAATGTAATAGGTGATAATAGATAAATCATCGCAAGTACCTGTGCGATTAATCAATTAGTGTGCCATCAGTAACTCGGTGCATAATGCCTTGACTAGCTAGGTACCAAGGAGACACGAATACTCACACCGTTCGCTCCCCGCCCTAGCCGCGCAGATCTTGTGCCAAGGCCCACCCAAGGAAAATTGCAACTCCTCTAAACAAAACTAACATGCTTTTATAACTTACTGGCTGACATCTTTCTGTGTTTTCTGTGAACCATTATCTCCAAGAATTCCAAAATCCAACACTGAAATCTGGCAGTCAAAAGCGGTTTCGTGGCACAAGACTGATCAAAATATCCGTACAAGAAAACGGTGGGTCAGATATGGTTTCATTCACCTATCGGAGTTTCAAGGCGGCAAATACACACTGAATCAATGTGTTGCTTAATTGCCAATGCGTGTACGTGTACGGTGCGCCTGATATGCGGAGTAAAATGTGTGGTTACAATATTGTTTACATTATTTGATACGTGAAAAATATCATACTTGAATATGAGACCGATTAAATTAAACAAGGTTTCGCAAGCAAAAAAAAATAAATAAAAAAAAATCAATGCAGAAATTTTTTTTTTTTTTTCACTTCCTCGAATGAAGCATGCTTACAAAATTGATATCTGTCCAATTTGTTTCCTAATTGACCAAAAACAAAAACAAAACTCAAAGGATAAACCAAATTCGATTGTTTATTTGAAAGTAAAGTATGAAATTAAAGAGTTAAGACTTCTCCTATCTTTCATTTTTCCTTTTCATTTCATTTGTTTGTTTGTTTGTTTGTTTTTTCTTTAATTTTGCACCTCCTGAAGTTCCGGGAAAAAAAGTATATAGAGTATTCCAGACCAAAAATAAGTTGCTTTTATCAAAAGCAGACTTATTTTTGGTCTGGAATAATTTTATCCATGGT
>CALNVZ010003425.1:36244080-36270665 GCA_940671915.1 Paracentrotus lividus | reverse complement strand
AGCATGAAAAATGGGTAAATTCTAATTGAGGCATGTTATAAAGTGTGCTTTGTTGTGTTTTATGTATTTATATGAGCAGGACCCTCTATTCCATCAATCTGTGACATGTTTACGAAAATTTTATGGAAATGCCATCCCTAATCTTTTCACAAATTCAAGAGCTAGAGCCAAAATATGGCGTTAAACAAAGCAATTTTTCTTGAAAACTATGCCCACTCTAATGCACATAACTGTCATGACTATGTGAGTAGGAGTCTGAAAATTATTCGTTGGCGATTGAAATCCATATGAAAGGGGGGGGGGGGGGGGCAGGGTGCAGTGTCCCGCTGTATCTGATTCTACACTCTTTTCTCAGGCCCATGGGGGGAGGGTCGTCGCATGAAATGGACGCTTATGCCACACAGGTGGAAGTGCTATAGCGGCATTCAAAACAAAGACTCCATATAACGCAGTATTTGCTTGAGACTAAACGAAGTTACAATTTTTGCACATACTAGCAAAAAGGAAAAAAAGATGCCCAAAAAATGGTGCATAATTTTAGATAATTCCATACCCGTCTTTTTATCTAGATCTCTTGTTCTTAAACATAATGAATGAATGAAAACCATAATAGAATGAATGAACATAATTAGCATACATATAGAAAGATTTTTAAAATCTTTCTATAGCTACATGTATATGCTTATAATCGTAATTTGAAACATTTTTTGTTCCATTAGCAACATTCCTCATTGTTATAATACATTGATGAGTTTAAACATTTGTGGGGTGACATGTTACAGACAATTAGTGGTTAAATGAAAACTTTAACATTGTGTCAACATGTTAGTGGACATTAAAGGGCATTTTCCACATTTATGGTTGACATGATTGTACATTTGAAAGGCATTTTTACATTTGTTGGTTGATGCTGTGTACTTTGAGGGCATTTTTTAAAATTTCGTGGTGACGTGTTGTTGCACGTTTGAGGGCGCATGTGTGAGTTTGGTGAGACGTGTTAGACATGAGGGCATTTGAGGCAATTTTTATAATTAATAGGCGATTTTACATTGTAGGCTCACACCCCCCACTACCGGGATAGTTTTTGCCTATTATAAGTATTAATTGACTCTAAAAAAGGGTCAAAATGAACACATAACGGTCATTGGCCATAAGCATCCGCTACACCCGAACAATTAACGCAATAAGAGAATGATAGAAAATAAAAATAAAAAAATATAATAAAAAACGGTTCTTAAATAGCACATATCAATTAAAACGCCTGTGCGCTTTACATACAGCTCCCAATAGTACACTAACAACGAACAAAGATAAGTTTTTAGATAGTCTTTTATATGATTCAACGAGTAAACAACGAATGGCTGGCTACTATTTCCACAGTTGGACCGCAAAAATCAAAACTTAGCTTCCCCTTTTTTAAAAACAAATCTTGGAATGTGTAAGATTGAATATCTCACTAGAACGAGTATAAAACGTTCCAATATAATATATATGGGAAATAACCCACGTAATGGTATAACTGGCGCTTATGAGAACTCAGATGGTTCATTGAGTATATTCACCCACATTCGCGTGTTTAGAACAGACTTTGCCCAAATAAAACACTATACACTACAAACGATTTTTAACACCGAACGTTGAAATCACTGCATTGTGTTGATAATTTTGACCCATTATTTTCAAATGTAATAAATAATATATATTAAAAATAAATATTTCACACTATACAGCAACTTTTCCCCCTCAATAATTATATTCACTCAACTTCATTCCAACCTAAATAAATCAAAGTGAATACGATAGACGTGACCCTCCGACTATACATTGATTAAACAGATTCCGCTTAGATAAAAGATAAACCACAAAAACGCAATGACGTTATGATGTTTGTGTAGATACACATAATCTAAAAAGAAAGAGGCAGAGGGGGTGTAGTAGAAGTAGTAGCAGTAGTAGTAGTAGTAGTGGTAGTAGTAGTAGTAGTAGCAGCAGTAGTAGTAGTAGAAGTAGTAGTAGAAGAAGTAGCAGTTAGTGTAGTAGTAGAAGTAGTAGTAGTGGTAGTAGTAGTAGTACTAGTAGTAGCAGCAGCTAGTATCAATAATAGTAATAATAATATTATAATTTTAATAGTATTTGATAAACAATAACTTCATAAAGAACTAGAGTATATTCGTAGTTATAGTTATGAAATTATTGTTCTTTTGATACGTTTAAGATTCATGCTTAATTTAATTCATTATTCAAATGATTTCGAAAGATTTATATGCACAAAACTTATAAAAAGATTTACAAAACTGTCCTATTGCTTAATAGATTTGTTCTGATTCACCCAAATTCGGTCATTCAAAATGTGTATTTGATAAACAATTAAAGACTGAAATTCACCCAAAAAATAATACACTTGCACAAGGTGAACATGACTTGTATACAAATATATTTCTACAAAGCGATAATGTATCGAGTTTCAAGATAGACATTCAAAATCAAAGTATCACTAATCCTTTGTGGTAATATTCTGTATGTATTATGTCTATTAAAGATTATGAGTTTACAGCTTATTGTCCGAAGTCCGTTAATCCTATGGTCCGTTATCCCGAATGTTTAGTTCTCTTAAAATTCTTATTCCGGATAAACGAACCTTTTGCATGTGGAACCCTATTTTTATTCACGGACAAACGATCTTTCGGAATAACAAAATGTAGGAATTATTGCAGCAAATGTTCGGATAAACAATTCCTCTTTTATTTTCGGATTAACGAATTTTTAAATAAAGGAAGTGTGTGTGTTCGGGAAAAAAGGAACCATCTAAAGATTTGTTTTAAAAATAAGCAGCATCCTGTATTGATAGCTTTACTATCAACACTTATTATGGATATATCTATGATAAAACAATTTTTCCCCCTCTCCAATGGAAAGGAATTTTAAGCTTTAAAAAAGTCATAAAAGTAAAACAATTTTCATTTGTGATTTTACAAATAACCATTGATGCTGACATGATAATGATTGTCTTAGCTTGAGGTTAGAAATGAATGGATGTTGTGCCGTCACATTGAACCACCAAATGTACAAAATAAGAGGACATTCGTACTTGATGATAAACTTGATTACTTGATTGATTAACGTATCTTTAGATAAAGGAAATTTATGTGTTCGGAAAAAGAAACCATCTAAAAATTCGTCAAAAAAGGAACAATCATAATTATGAGCAACATCCGATAATGAGAGCATTTAGAAATATCTACAATTATTGTGGATATTATACCTGTTATTATTATTATTATTCTTTTCATTGGTAATTTCACAAACAAACAACATTTAATGCTGACATGATAATGTTTGTCTCTGTCTGTGGTTAGAAATGAATGGATATTGTGCCATTGAATCACCAAATGTACAAAATAAGCAGACATTTGTACTTGATGATAATGAGAACGTCAGTACATTATTATGCGAGGCACATCCCATGTTCAAGCATGGCGTGGTTTTAATGGTGAAACACTCGCGTGGTATCAGTTTCTGAAGTTTCTGTGGAGGAAGCGCAGATCCCTTTCCCACATAATCCGAGATAAACTCGGCTGGGTGATGAGATTTAGGAGACTGTTGTACTGAATTACGTCTTTTGCATGAGCATCGGTTGCTTGGAAAGACCTCCACAAACACTCGACGGAATTTCCTATTAAGAATGCCATAAATTAAGGGGTTCACGGCAGAGTTGATGAAAGATAACACTGATGTGACTCCCAGCGCAATAAAGATACGATCAGATACGTTGTATGACGACACCAGATACACCACACAAAATGGCATCACGCACATCATGAAAACACCTAGCACAGCGCATAGAATCATAGCCGCTTTCTTCTCCTTATGCATCCTAGGTTTGGGTTTACCGATGAAAACTGGACGCGAAATCTCCACAGACGCCCTCTCCATTGACACCACTTTCCTTACATGTTGCTTTGCGATGCGAAAGATATTGCAGTAACAGTAGAGAAGAATGCAGAGAGGCGTCACGACGGTTACCACCAAGAAGGTATACGCGTAGGACAGTGATTGGGACCAGTCAGGAACGCAGAGACATATCCAGGGGATAAACCTGTATTGGGACCATCCGATGAGCGGTAAGGTGGCCATTGTGACCGATAGGCTCCAGATGATTGCTAACATGATTCCTGCACGCTTCGATGTTACGATCGTGGAATACTTGAGTGGCTTCATTATGGCAACATATCTAGAGAATGAAATTAATAAACGTTTATGAATTATTGTCCTTCTGACACAGTAACCCCACATTATGAAATGTTTTCTTTATGGCATACTCATTGGCAGTACATAGAAATGAGAAATTCCATGCTTCTACCATCTGATTTTGTTTTTGTCACCATAAAGATAAGGAATAACAAATTCTGCTGAGAGTCACATGCACTTACGTGTATGGTATTGCACCTAGATGTTCAGTCAAAACATTCCCCCTGTATACTTTGGTTTAACTATATCAAGAGTATTTAAGGAATATTTCTTTGTAGTAGTACTTCCTACTAAATAACATGAAAATGAAATTGACTTGAAAGCTCACAATTTTGTCGTTCACTTTTCCCCCAAACAGGACTTTTCCTTTAAGTATCAAACATAATTCTGTTCTTACGTAATGCTGATGATGATGATCCACATCATTTATATTGCGCCATATTTCTGTCGAAAACATTCATAATAGGGAATAATAATAATAATAATAATAATAATAATAATAATAATAGGGAATACCCACGGTCCGCTGCATGCCCACCGCACTGCGGGAATAAAAAAGAAGGGGATTCGTATATCCGGCGTATAACCCCGTAGTGTGCGGTCGGGGCGCATCGGACCGCGGGCATTACATTTTGGTAGCAGGCTTTAAATAATACGAACCTATCAAGGGAAACAGCAGCCAGTGTCATGACACTAGCACTTCCAAACAGCGTGTTGAAGAAACCAACCAGATAGCACATGTCAGGTCCTAGATTCCAGTCACCAAGTTGTATGGAGGAATCAATGACAAAGGGTATTACGATACAGCCACGGAACAGATCAGCAACAGCTAATGATGTCATACACATACCAGTTCCTGTGTTGATGCTGCGAGTTCGATAGACCACATAACATACCTATAAAAAGTGGGATAGAACTATATTAATTAATAATCATTGATAATTGAATTTATTGATTTTATAGCTCATTATATCTGCACATTCCGGTACCGTACCTCTGTTGATGATACGCATTTAATAGACCAGATAACATACCCACACACGATTAAGGGGGTAAAGAAAGATTCTTTAAAATGTGAGAAAGTTAGACAGTCATTTTTAATCGTTGGTGAAGTATCATAAATTGTTTAGAATGCTAAATGTTGCTCAAAACACTAGGTAACTTAATAATGCAATCTTACAAATAAAACATCTCCGTTATTATGATCAGACTGCAGTTAATTGAAATACATTGCTTAAACGGTTTATGGCACCATATATCTACATCGAGGAAGAGGGTATTTTAAATTTCATGGCATCTGTAATTTGCTGCCTTGCACATCGCAATTCCAGCGCTAAATAATATTTTGCTATGTAAAGATTAACTACTATCTAAGCTTTAAAGTAATATGAAAATAAAATTAACCCTAATCAGCAAGAGCTTTTTTTGAAATTGCATAGCCTCCCCGACAAAAAATAGCATGCTCGTCCTTTGCGACACATTCTCCATAATTGTAGCGTACATTTTATTCGAAAAATGTTGTTTTAGTTATTTATGCAAATTTATGCATTAAATATTCCTTTTTATTTTAAGCACTTCGAGAAACTCGAATTATGGTGTTTTTGGTCACGATTATGATAACGTGTGTTTGAGTGGCTTCCGAAATCATGCAAGTTGATATTGAGTGGCTTCTGAAATCAGGTCAATTTTCACATTTGTGCTAATGCAATCATTGATAAGGTAATATAAAAAATCATCATTACCAACTCAAATTGATAGGACTTTTCATATTTAAACAGTCATGTTCCCCTCGTTGATCCCTAAAAGCTTTTCTTTTACCAATCAAGCCAGAAAATTTCAGATTTGTTCATAAATGAATGTGTGTGCACAAACTTTATGGCAAATGGTGCTCGTTTCTTTTTGTAAAAAAAAAATAGTTAGAAAAACAATTATTGTAAATGTTGTCGCGGTATGTTTGCTCTTTACTCATCCGTGAAAGTAGCAAAATGATGCAAGGCATTGATAAGAGCATGGCAAAATTAAAATACTAATTTTCAAAATCTTCAGGATCACAAAAGACATTGTGCTCACTGTATATTCTAAATTAGAATCAATCATGTCCATTAAGGTTAAGTAAAATTTAAGAATTAAAAGAAAGAAAAAATCAATGGAAAATTCTCTTACCGCCATGTTTCCAAAGATGGTTAGAATTAAGACGATGGATAAGAATAGTGCTTGGAAGATAAGATATGGCTTGGGTGGTATCAGCGTGAGTCGGGCTGGTTCGGAAAAGTTTCCAAATTGCAAACTATCTGTATCGTTCCCCATATCATCCATATTCGAAAAACACAAAGCAGCAGTTCTTACTCCTCTTTTAATAATCCGATGACAAAATGATAGTGCAATACATCACTTTGTATTCGAAGATTCTTCTTTCCAATTCAAAATTTCAGAATGTATAGATGAAGATGTAAAACATGAGCTGACCGTTGATTTCTGCAGTTCCTTGACGAGTAATTTAAGCAGCATTAAAGAACATGTATAGGTCTTCGGAGAGTTAATAGGTAGAATGACTAGATCAATGTTTCATCATAGGATGCGAAGATTGTGAGGGTAAATTAGTGAGTGGTATGGGTACGTGCGCCAATGTGTGGTGTATAATGTGAATTATGGTGAGTGAGTGAGTGTGTGTGTGCGTTGTTGCGTGTGCGTAAAGATCGTATTTTATAACACTTTCATGCTACCACCATACATTTTATGTTGGCATACGTTTCATTTAAATCAAGTCTGATCTAAATGTTTACCTGGTCTCAAGTACATGTATATTATATATTAACAACTAAAACATCCAATTATATTGAAATAGGTATTACTGCATTTCTTAAACAATTGTCTGTTTTTGATTTGTATTGTATTGTATTGTATTGTATTTATTTATTACCAACATTGCAAAAAATATACATAAACAGAATTCAATATAAATATGCATTTGGTAAATGGAGCCAACAAATAGCTATAAAGCTAGTTTAGGTTGGCCCCGTCTAGTTTGCTTACTGTGATTATATATACATTTACATAAAGTAAACATATGTACAAATTATTACATCATATTTAAAACATATGTACAAATTATTACATCATATTTAAAACATATGTACAAATTATTACATCGTATTTTACAGTATTTACACTATTTACATACGAAATTAATTAAATATGAATATACTCTGCAAGAAGAATTGCCTTATATGATTGTCTAAAAGTTTTCCGTGATTTAATTTTTCTAATATCATTTGGAAGAGCGTTCCATATGACAGCACCTGAATACGAAACAGACTGTTTTCCAAGATTTGTCCTTACTTTGATGAGTGTTATATTTTCGTTGCTTCTTGTCTCGTAAGGGTGTTTAACAAATGAGAAATAATCAATGAAACGATGAGGAAGTTTGTTATTCATTTTCCCTTTTTTACTGAATTTAAACGTTCAAGAAAAGTAAAAGGGTATAATGAGTTTCCGGGTATTTACGGCCATTCGATTCGACTAAACACATACTGAAGTAGTATACAATGTTGAATTTCGTTCCTCATTTCATAACATATCATTTCTGTTTATAGCCAAAAATTAATAACTATACTTATTATGGAGAAATTCGACTTTTTACCTAGGTTGGTTTATGAAAGATTATAAACTAAACACATACTAAAGTAGTATACAACGTTGAATTCGTTCCTCATTTCATAATATATCATTTCTGTCTATAGTTAAAAATTAACAACTATACTTATTATGGAGAAATCGTATGATGTAGATAGGCTTTGTATGTATTTTTAGGGTAATAATCCTAGAATACAGGTCTGTCAGTGGTAGATATGAACTATAATATGGGATGATAGTAGAATATAGATGTGTCAGTGGTAGATATGAACTATAATATGGGATGATAGTAGAATATAGATGTGTCAGTGGTAGATATGAACTATAATATGGGATGGTCGTAGAATATGTGTGTGTCAGTGGTAGATATGAACTATAATATGGAATTTTCGTAGAATATAGATATGTCAGTTGTAGATATGAACTATAATATGGGATGGTGGTAGAATATATGTGTGTCAGTGGTAGATATGAACTATAATATGGAATTTTCGTAGAATATAGATGTGTCAGTGGTAGATATAAACTACAATATGGAATGATCGTAGAATATTTGTGTGTCAGTGGTAGATATAAACTATAATATGGAATTTCGTAGAATATTGATATGTCAGTGATAGATATTAACTATGAGATGATGGTAGAATATAGGTGTGTCTGTGGTAGATATGAACTATAATACGGGATGATGGTAGAATATAGGTGTGTCAGTGGTAGATATGAATTATAATACGGGATGATGGTAGAATATAGGTGAGACAGTGGTAGATATGAACTATTATATGGAATGTTCCTATAATATTGGTATGTCAGTGGTAGATATGAACTATAATATGGGATGACGGTATATTATAGGTATGTCAGTGGTAGATATGAACTATAATATGGGATGACGGTATATTATAGGTATGTCAGTGGTAGATATGAACTATTATATGAGATGATCATAGAATATAGGTGTGTCAGTGGTAGATATCAACTATAATATTGGATGATCGTAGAATATTGGTGTGTCAGTGGTAAATATGAACTATAATATGGGATGATGATATAATACAGGTGTGTCTGTGGTAGATATGAATTATAATACGGGATGATGGTAGAATATAGGTGTGTCAGTGGTAGATATGAACTATAATATGGGATGATAGTAGAATATAGGTATGTCAGTGGTAGATATGAACTACAATATGGGATGACGGTATATTATAGGTATGTCAGTGGTAGATATGAACTATTATATGGAATGTTCCTATAATATTGGTATGTCAGTGGTAGATATGAACTATAATATGGGATGACGGGTAGATATGAACTACAATATGGGATGACGGTATATTATAGGTATGTCAGTGGTAGATATGAACTATTACATGAGATGATCATAGAATATAGGTATGTCAGTGGTAGATATGAACTATAATATGGGATGACGGTATATTATAGGTATGTCAGTGGTGGATATGAACTATTATATGGAATAATCATAGAATTTAGGTGTGTCAGTGGTAGATATGAACTATAATATGGGATTATGGTAGAATATAGGTGTGTCAGTGGTAGATATGAACTATAATAAGGGATGGTGGTAGAATATAATTGTGTCAGTGATAGATACGAACTATAATATGGGATGATGATATTTTCTGTCAGAGGTAGATATGAACTATGGGATGATGGTGCAATATAATTTTTTTCAGTGGCAGATATTAACTATAATATGGGATGATCGTAGGATGTAGGTGTGACTTTAGTATTGTCACAAAATATATGTGTTGGTAAAGGTATGAATTATACGTGTTATATTAATTACATACTCAATATGTTATGATTTATGTGTTTGATTTATGTGTATTTGAAAAATTTGTAATAATTTGTAATTTTTTTCCAGTATCACGGAATAGTACAGGGGGACATTTTCATTAAAGAATTAAAACACTTTTAAGTGGAATATAATTACATCAATATGAAAGCTCTTCCTTCTTCTTATAATACCACATTTCACGCAATGATTTCACGCAAGCATTTAATGGCGTTGCCTTGTTCTAGATTGGTTTTGTCATTTCAGTTATTTTTTATCAGACAATATTTTTTCCCTGACACTCACGTGCAGTGTACTGCTCACGTGCAAGTTTGTCGCAAGCAATAATATTACATCCCGTTTAATCTATTTTGTTGAATGTCGTATTTGCGTGCAATAATACATGCCAACAACTTGGTAAAGGGTATTACTTTCAGGGGATAAAACTTGCCCCCCCCCCCCCCCCACTTCGAGCCGAGGTACACCACTGTGGTTAAAATTTCATTAAAAAATATTGATCGGAGGGAAATAGATGTATGGTGCGGAATGCAAGATAGTTATCATCTGTCTTGATGAATATCATCCAATATTTAGAGTGAATCGCAGAATAAATGAATAAATTCTGCTTAGCAGTACACACGTGTTTTTCAGTCATGCGTTCTCAATGACAACCTTTTTCGGTATTAAATGTGCAATTTTGAAGAAGAAAAAAAAAGAAAATGCACCCCATTATTAATGGTATTAGAATGTTGTTAAAAATGTTAACAAGCAATTATACTTCGGTTTACACTATCAAATTTGAATTAGTGTTATTTTTAATTTGACAATAAATGTTATTGTATATTCATTAATGGATCCACTTTTTTTATCCTTTTCATTTTTCCGTTCTTTGAATCAGTTTGGTTTATCAAACAAACTGAACATGAAAGAACCAGGGCTGATAAAAGGCAAGGTTACTATTTAAAAAAATAATGATAATAATACACAACATGCACGTTACTTGTTATATTACACAGGAAATATAAGGTAAAAGTGAATTGAATAAATATGCATGAATACACAGAGTTACAAACAACTTTAGACTTGAGAAGGAAATTGAAATACAGTGCGTCCCAAAAAGAACTATACACTTTTTAAATGGCTACCAAATTAAAAAAATATATGGTTCTGTTTATACATATATAAAGCTCATATCCTCAACTATCATTATGACACAAAACATTTCAAAAATAACGCATGATTCACTGAGCAATGCCTACTTTTGTAAAGGACACAAAAATTGGCCTGCGCAGGAATTCGCTATTCATTTATCACCTGGTTATGGCCCGCCATGAGTGAAAGAAATCAATAATGGAATAAATCGGCTAAAAAGGACAAAATTAAACTGAAGTCAAAGCAAAGATCAATGATACGAAAACAAAACGGTGAAACATGACATTTTTGCACAATACTGATTGTTTATTTCTGACTTTTAGTTTATCTTTGACTCCGTTGGCTGATTTATTCCATCATTAATTTTGACTCATTCATGGCGGTCCATAACCAGGGGATAAATAAATAGTGTATTCCTGCGCAGGCTAGTTTTTGTGTCCTTTACAAAAGTGGGCATTTCTCACTGAAGCATGCGTTATTTTAGATTTTTTTGTGTGTGTCATAATGATAGTTGAGGATATGAGCTTTATATACATATAAACCTTTTACCCCAAAATAATATAATTTTTATTTGGTAACCATTTCAAAAGTGTATAGTTCTTTTTGGGACGCACTGTAGAGAAGATGAATTAAAGATTAGAAAAAAAACGTAGCAGAGAAAAGGAAAGCGAGAAAAAAATAATCAAGCAATAGATGAGTAAGAAAAAATGTAAAGAATGAAATAAATCAGTAAAGACATGTACATGAATGTAATTGAATGATCATGAGAAACAATGGAAATTATAAATCAATAAATATCTTACAATAATTATAGCAATCCATATGTTAATGTTAATGAATTCATGTTAAGCATAGTTACAAACGCTTTTCTAAATTTTATTAAGTGTTTGAAGAAAACAAAAACAAAAACATAATAAGTTTTTCTGATATGACAATTTATGTTCAAGAATGAAAATAAAAACTCCCAGGAGCTTGTTTCGATTTCATGAATATGGTCAACGTAATAAATATCCATTTTTGTAATGGAAATTTCTGGGGAAATAGTTTCATTAAAGATATTTGATGTAACAAAATACCTCATGTAAAATAGATAGTTTCTCTGAAATTAAATCATTTTGTTTCATAATGCATTGTCTTTTATTTGTTGAAGTATAGCATTATTTTCTAACCAAGGACCTCATTATTAAAAGTTTGTATTCTAAAAATATAAGACAAAAAGAAGAAGAAAAGGAGTAGCAGCGCATCGTGGATATAAAAAAATAAATAACAGTAAAACCTCTTCAGGAGGAATTAAGAATTGAGAATGATAATTGCATTTGATCCCAAGCTCTATTCCATGTCTTAATATAGTACCCGTTTATGTTCAAGTGGCATGCTACAATCATATGTTTCTATTTCAATGTCAATTTAATGCTTCAATAATATTTGTCTATTTTTATACACAGTTACCTTAATATCACACATCGAATTTTGTTTAGTTTCAGTCATATTTTAAACAAGCTTGGTCTAAAAACAGATTTATTTTTTTTGCCTTGTTGTTAAGAGAGAGACATTGGAAAACAATAATGATCATAAGAGGTCAAAAGAATGGGAACAAAAGGAGCCAATCATATTTCAGATATATTTATCACTGTGAGGAAATTAACAAATCACATGAACACAGTGTGTGTTTGTAAGGTATCTTCATACTATTTATTACAGAAAGATTTGTAAGCTTACGAAACAAAAAAATCGATGAGTATTTTCACAACTCTCACTAATTTTCATGCACATCTTTTAAAGATATGAAATTTTTTTTTTGGAAAGAGTAACCTTTTCTGAAACAAAGAGATTTAGCATATTATATTTGTTATAATTATGGAATATAAGAGCGGCTAGAATAATATTAGATAAGCTAGATATGAAGTATCAAATTTAGTATTGTTCCCAATGTTGATATTTATAAGTAACTATGCTAGTTCATTTGTTCATGCATCCTTTTATAGTTTCATACCAGTACCTTTTTAAGTTTACTCCACATACTAATATAATCTTGGTCATGTTAGTTATTGTGTAACGTTTGTATTATTAATACCAATGAAAAAGGAAAGTGAATGCTATAATCTTATTGATTGCCTAAATTTTCTGATAGATTACCGTGGAAACTACATTTCACGCAAAAAAAGTATTCTATACACATTATTTTCAGTCTATACTAATCAAAGAAAGAGCGCATATATAAGTTATTAAAATTATGACATTTGTATAGGAATATGGTCACGAAGAACATGATAACAAAACGTTAAATCTCATTATTTCAAAGGTTCGATTCCCGTACAATAAAGTCGGGTTCCTTATTCCTAAAACTAAATAGGGTCTGTACAGGTATGGGTTTGTAAATCCGAAAATGAAATGAGGGTTAACCTTAACACCAACACAAACCTATTTTTGGATTAATACGCCCTATCTCATTTTCGGAATAACGAACCTTTGTTACATCGAACCCCATTAATTTTTATTTTGGGGAAAACAAACGTTCCATGCATCAAACCTGCATGTGTTTTTTTTTTGTAAGGGACCATGATGCGTTGTTGGAAATGAGCATGCAAACAAACATAGTTTTGAAAATAGTTTTATATTTTATGAAACGAGTCTACTTAAATTCCGCGGGACGTGTGCAAATTTAACCTTAAAATCTGTCTAGGTATACAATTAGAGGTACCCTACTGTGAATAGTGTTCATGCTCATGCCCATGAACATTTAACTTGAAATAAGTTACTCTCGGATGGTACGAATCCAACTGAGGGGTGCCCATGCCAAATAGTAATCCCAGAACTCTGGGAATAAATACATCCCAGATCTAATTCGAATTAACATTTTATGAGAAGGCATTTTTATTTTTTTATTTGTTTTTATTTATTTTATTATTATTATTATTATTATTATTATTTTTTTTTTTTTTTTTTTTGGGGGGGTTAATAACTTATTATTGCTCATCTTTGTACATAATCATTTATGCTCATCTTTATATCTTATGTCCAAAACCAAACATAAATGTAGTGTCTAATATAAAAACTGGAAATAAATATGATTTGAACAGTCCCTACATGATTTGTAAATACACCAACAATGTGAATGAGGTGTACCTAGGTCTACATGCAATGAAAAAAAAAACCCCAGGAGGAATTAAAATAGATGACTTAGGTTACGATATATGGGTTAGGTACACGGTTATAAGGCTTCACTTATGTACACTGAGTAGCCCCAAAATAGCCTGATACCATAAAACAACTTTTTCTGGGTCACACTTTCTAATCAGTTGCTTCTGTGTTATGTTTTACTCTAAAAATAAAGATTAAAATCAAAATTAAAACTTAATTTAGTAGGAATAGGGTATTTGATGTCTATTTAGGGTGCCTAGCCATAACATTTACTTAAGCCGTGTGCCTATTTTTAGGTGTTATAAAACTGACCCATTTTATAGGTTCGCCATTTAAAAAAAATGGCTTCCTTACTATTTTTGCATTTTCAAAATATCTAATGTTTATCGTTATATCATTAATGGTTTTCCGAAGCTTGAATTTAATGTAAGAGGAACCCCTTCATGAACCCCTTCATGTTCCTGTAAGGACAAAATCCATGGGCTTCAATGAATTATCACACACTTGATGGTTTTCATCTCAGTTGTGTTGCGTAATGATTATTTTGATTAAAAATTAATGTTTCCTCAGAGCATTATGTTCAGTTTAATATTTGCATACGAAAGGTTATAAGATATACTAAAAAGATATGCATGTAGTCCTTTCTGAAGAATCGCAGAATTGACAATTTGAGGACTTGTACTTTTAGAATATTTGAAGAGCATCTGACGAATGACGTAATAAAACCGTTTAAATTTTGATGAGAGGGGGTTTCGTTTCGACAGTGCTTAACATTTACTTGTCTTCTGATCACTCTGAAAAAAAAGAAGATTACTTTTTGGCCCGGTCACAGCTACACGACGCACGGCCAGCGCACACTAAAGTAGCAGTTTTGGGCAATGCGTTGTCTTGCGCTGGCTTGTAGCTGACACTCGTCGCTCACTCGTCGAGCGCGCTAGATGAACGCTTTTTGATTCGTCGTTGTGCGCAGTTGTGCGTCTAAAAATTTTAAGCATGCTCAAATATCTGCGTCGAGCTCGACGCAAGGATTTTAACGCCGGCAGAGCGCCAGATATGCGCAGAGGGCGCAGCGCCAGCGCCAGACACACGCAGACCACGCGTTAAGCATTCGTGACATGTGCGTAGGTCCAAGCGTTGCGAATGCATTGCAAACAATCGGACCGTCAATGTGAGGGGTAACCACTTTTGTTCGCAGGTTGTGCGCTGTGCCTGCGTGGGTAATTCGTGTAGACAGCCAGAACAAGCTGTGTATTAGTTGGATGCTTTAAGGACGTTGCACAGTTGAAACCAACACCATGACAAGTTCACCAAATTTTGCACACAGTTACTTTGGTATCTATGTATGCCAAAAATGCAAAAAATAATATAGGTTCATGAGCTTGATTTTTTGGTACGGAACTTTGAAGTTGCCATATTTGGATGGCATGTAAAGTACGCGTAATTTAAGAAATTGGCCTCTGTTAGACCTCGCAAGTGCAACAAACAAGTAAAAATCGTCATTACTTTGTCAAAACCGTATCAAACTTTATCAAACCTTCCCGATTTGTTACAAAGTTTATATCAAAGATGGATACATTGTTTAAACTGACACATTTGTACTTATTTTTGAGCCAGCAGTGCCCTCATGTGGCAAAAAGGGTGCGTAAAATGGCAAAAACCATATCTTAGAGGCTTGGAATCTACAAGAAAATAAAAAAGTATAGTTTAAGGTGCACTTTTTTTAAAAACCATGACAGTCTCATCAAATTTTGCAAAGTTGTAGAGGGATTCATCATATTTATGTAGAAAGTTTAAAAAAGGGGGGTCCATGTGCTCGTTTTCGAACTATCGGCGCCCGAATACACGCAAATCGGCTTGAAAAGTCACAAAAACGCGCCGAAAACGTCAAAAAAGCGTGAAAATCCACTCTAAATTGCACTTGATTCAAAATTATGCTCCCAAACATTCAAAATCCATGTCATTTTCATAAAAATTTGCAAAGTTGTAGAGGAATACGTACTCAACGGGTAGAAACATTCAAACAAGGGGGTCCATGTGCTCGTTTTTAAGCTATCGGAGCCCGAATAGTTGCGAATTGGCTTGAAAACCACAAAAACGCGCCGAAAACGTCAAACAAGTCGTGGAATCCAATCTATATTACATTTGATTCAAAATCATGCTCTCGAACATTCAAAAGCCATGTCAAGTTCATCAAAATTTGCCAAGTTGTAGAGGAATATAAACTAAAAGAGTAGGGACATTAAAAAATGGGGGTCCATGTGCTCGTTTTTAAAATATCGGCGCTGTAATAGTGGCGAGTCGACTTGAAAACCACCGAAACGTGCCAAAAATACTCAAAATATGAAAACTCTTATCTAATTTTCGACTTTATTCAAAATCCTGCTCCCAAACATTTACAATTCATTTCATATCCATCGCAATCTCTAGAATAACACGAAAATGCACCAACATAAATGCTTTACATATCTCTGCAAGTAGGTAAATAATGAACAAAAAGAAGGAATAAATAACATATTTATAAAGTTCATTTCTTTTAACTCTTTGAACGCTGGATCGCCCACGAGCGCTGTATATTTTTCCATTGTGACGTAGTAAATAATGCGCGCCCAGGATGCGCGGTCAAGATGCGCAGAAACATAACTGTGCAACGTCCTTAATATGTGCCCAGTGTATGCGCTGTGGGAGCGCTGTGGGAGCGCTGTGGGAGCGCTGTGTGGGCGCTGTGGGAGCGCCCTACAGTAACGCATTACCTTTTCCAAAATCATCATAAAGTTTGACGCACAACGACGAACAGAGCTTATTTTCTATCTTTTTTGTGCGCTGGCCGTGCGTCGTGTAGCTGTGACCGGGCCATTAGGCCTACTGATGTTATTAGTCTTTTTTATTCGGGCAGTTCCATCAATGATCAGGATGTTTTCAAACATTGTTTTCAAAACAAAACTGAATAATAAAAAAAAATTCACAGAATACTTTTTGGTAAACACAATGGACCGGGTTAAGAAAGAACGGCGCCCCCCCCCAAAAAAAAAAAATTAAAAAAATAAAATAAATAAATAAAATAAAATCCGAATCAATAATAATAATAAACAATAATAAAGTAAACTCAACGCAATGAACCACGCTTAGAACGAATGGCGCCAAAACAAAAGAGAAAATAATGAGTTTGAACAAATCCAGCTTTATAGAAATAAAAATAGATAAAAACAATAAAAGGAACAGAACACAATGGACCAGGTTGAGAAAGAATGGCACCAAAACAAAAGAAAAAAAATATGAACTTGATCAATTCCTGCTTTATTCGCCCTGCAAACAATTACTTTGTCGTCGAAGGTCCGTATATTCTTGACCTATGTACGCATTTCCTTTGAATAATCTTGGCTATGGGTCTGCCCACATGTTTTTCGTTATGAAACATACCATTAAGGTATGATGGTGTCTCACTTACGATGAGACGGGCTTGAGACGGGTTTGTACACTCTAAAAGCTGAAGTGCTAATTTATGGGTGCTCTTACAGTGACTGCACTTGAAGTGCTTTATCAGCACCTGAAATGCTATTTTAGCCCTTACCCAAGTGATAATTTATCAACAAACAATGTTCAATATCGGTATGGGATTCGAAACGGGGTCCACTTAGACATGGAAGAGTAACACTGGCGTTACCAATAGACCAACGGAGATCTCCCTAACTTAAATTATGACAACATAATAGTAGATGATTATGGCAAATTTGAATAAAAAAGTTCATCATGCATTTACATAAGATTAGCAAGATCCGCCCTTACATCAACAAAACAACTTTTAAAAAAAATTAGTGCACGCATTTGTTATGTGTCACCTTGATAGTTGCAATGATCTATTGTTTGGTTTGCCCGATACACAACTAAAGAAACTTCAGGTCATTCAAAATTTTGCTGCCAGGATGGTGACAAGAACAAAACGACATGAATCAATATCTTCTGTATTGAGTTTCTTGCATTGGTTACCGGTTAAATTTCGCATTTCTTTTAAGATTCTTTTACTCATGTACGTTTGTACCAACAATATGGCTCCATCGTATCTTTCTGAATTACTTACAAAATATCAACCTGTATAGAACCCCACGATCATCACAAAAGAATATGTATGTTGTTCCCTTGGTAAAAACAAACAATTATGGTAAACGAAGTTTTGAATTTGCTGCCCCAGAGTTGTGGAATAATATTCCAGAAAATGTAAAGAATGAGGAAACAGTATGAAAATTCAAATCTTCTCTGAAGACGTATCTTTTTAATTGTTAGACATGGTTTTTGATCCCTTCTGCTTTCTCTTTGTCTCTTCCTCTTTTTCATGAACGCGCATTGAGACCTTTATCAAAGGTATAATGCGCTGTATAAGAATTGCTATATTATTATTATTATGCAACAATGTGATCTGCTAGCAATCGTGAGATGTGAATTAGTCTAAAGTGCTCTTCAGCGCTTCTCATGTAGGTGATCGAGGTTCGAATCTCAACGAAGTCACGCCATTTTTCTTTTTTTTTGTTGCTGAAATTTCAGTTCGCGTGAAAGTGCTAAAACAGCACGTTGAGTGCTGTTAAACAGCACTCCGGGAGCATTCAATATGCAAGCTCTTAAAAAGCGCTGATTTCAGCCTCTGAATTTCTAGAAAGAGCACTTCAGTTTTAAGAGTGTATTAAAAGTTTTGTATCAGTATTGGCAACTTTTTTCTTACAAAATATGATAATAGAAATGTCATGGTCTAGTGGTCGTATCACATGACTGGGGAGGTCGTGGTTTCAATCCCCGGCATGGCAAGGTGGTTTGTCTAAATAGCTTTCCCCGAGGGGTACACTCTAAAACTGAAGTGCTAATTTCTGGGTGCTCGTATAGTGACTGCACTTGAAGTGCTATATCAGCACCTGAAGTGCTATTTTAGCACTTGCCCAAGTGTTAATTTATCAACAAAAATTCGAACCGGGTTCCACTTAGAAATCAGATGGAAGAGTACGCTGACGTTACATAGACCAACGGAGATCTCGCTAACTGGCTTTAATTATGACAGCATAGTAGATGATTATGGCAAATTTGAAGAAAGTTCATCATGCAACAATATGATCTGCTAGCAATCGTGAGATGTGAATTGGTCTAACGTGCTCGTTCAGCGCTTCTCAGGCAGGGGACCAGGTTCGAATCCCAACGAATGTCACGCCGTTTTTGCCATTTTTGCTTAAAGTTCAGCTCACGTGAAAGTGCGGAACAGCACTTTGAGTGCAGTCACTATGCAAGCACTTAAAAAGGGCTGCTTTCAGCCTCTGAAGACCCCCAAAAAAACAGCACTCCAGTTTTTAGAGTGTAAATGTTTTTGTTTGTTTTAGTTTTTGTTTTGCTGCGAACGTCATCGTTGTTTGATCAGCAATGGTTACATGGGCTGAGGCCGGAGTATCAATATCCAAAGTTTTATCATTCACAAAAAGACGGTGGAATATATGTCTATACAAATATTTAACATTTTAAGAAGGAGAATTAGGAGAGAGAGAGAGAGAGAGAGAGAGAGAGAGAGAGAGAGAGAGAGAGGAGAGAGAGAGAGAGAGAGAGAGATAGGAACGAAATAACCTAAATCCTATCCTATCCTCGCAGTTGGACCGTTCACCAGGCAACATGGCATGATGAATATCTACCAAGAGGTGAAAATTTCATTATTTGCTGATGACTCGTCTGTTTGTGGATGGATCAGGAGATTCATTTAAAAAACTCGTTCGATGTCTTGAACAAATTTGGTAGATTTTCTGGATGTAAAATGAATATATCTAAAACTGAAGCTATTTGGATTGGATCTAAGAGAGGTTGTCAAGAACTTCCTTTACGAGACATGGGAATCACTGTGAAACCTCTAAATTCAAATCTTGGGAGTCAATTTTTCACTGGATTAGGATTGATTTTTGATTTAAATTAAAAGAAAAATTAAAAAGAATCAAGGCAGACTATCAATTGTTGGCGAATGAGAAATCTTTCACTGATTGGTAAAGTGTGTGTTATTAAAACACTGTATTGCCACAACTGATATTTCTCTTTTCAGTTCTTTGTATTAAAATACCTCGTTCTTTTTTCAAGGAGTTGAATGAATTTTTACAGGTTTATTTGGAACGGGGGCAAAGACAGAGTCAAAGAAAATTATGTGTAATGATATATACCAAGACTGGACTGAAAATGATTGACCTTTAACATTTGCTAATGCTCAAAAGATGGTGTGGGTTAAAAATATTTGGATACCAATTATACTGCTCTCTGGAAGGATATTGAGTTATCTTTCTTAGTAAGTTTCAATGGTGATATTTATTTGTGGAATCTTTGGCCCCAGAAAGTATTCTTAATTCACTGGTAACATACAACTTGCTGAATCTCTTCGTGTCTGGATCTATATAGGAGGAAGCTACTTTAGATTTTATGGTCATAAATTTTCAGAATTAAGTGCCTGTCAATGTCTTTGGTCAACAGTTTATTCGATCTAAATCTAATCCTACCTTTTTAACGAAATCTTGTTTGATAAAAACATTCTTACCTTATTGATTTATTAAATTCCCCTTTTCCAGGGCATAAACTTTTGAAGAATTAGTATTAGATTTTGGTATATCTTCTGGAGATAGAAGGAATTTAATTTCTTATCCAAATATCCTGAAGCGTGGTTAGAGAACTATGATGTCGATATTGTTGGTGTTCATGAAACCATTGTTTATAAACTGGTAAATTCTAAAAAAGTTCCTAGGGATGCATACACTATCTTATTTGGTTCCATGTTCCTGAAAAAAGATATGACTATTGGGGCGATAATCTACCTTTACCTGTCAATCTTAACTGGACAAAATACACATACTAATTTTCTGTACAATTGAAACTAAACTAAGATCCTTTTATTTTAAATTTTCATAAAGCTATTGGTCTAAATGACTTTCTTCACAAGATTAAAAGAAGAGATTCACCTAATTGCTCGCTGTGTAATAAAAGAGGAAACAATGGTTCACTTATTTTGTGATTGTGAAAAGGTATCTCAAGTTTGGCTTGATTTACTACATACAATTCGCATAAAAGTGCAAACTTTGCAGTTCAAAATGTGTCCAACTTTGAGAAAATTTTGGATTTTGTGAAGATAAGTTTGTTTCTATCTCTTTTTATTACTGAAATACCACATTTACGTTAGTAAGTAATAACAATGTTCAAACTTGCTGTTTTTAAATCCTTTGTTAAGAAACAAAGAAACTGAATATTTATTAGCTAAAAGAGAAACAAACTACACGCATTTTAAAAAATGGCGTTTTGAATGTTTAAACTGTTCCCTCCTACTTTCTACATTGGTCGCGGTATATAATCAAATTGTACCTCGATGCCTCGAATTCAGTGAATGTATTTGTAAGTACCTTTTTGCACTATTATAGTTGTTACATTGTGCATACATGTATCTAGTATTCTATTACTTTTAGTTTGTTTTTAAATTCTTTAATGAAGTCACATAGTGTTTAATAGTTGATAAAGTTACATTTTGTTAGCCGACATTATAAAACATGATATATGCGTACGAGTCATGGGAGGACAGAACCCCTATTGTAATAATGTCGCACGTGTTATGACTCTTGTTTCAACGAAATCGGTATTCATAAATTATGTCTCTAGTTCAGGTCACTTAGGTCAGGGTACACTTCACGGTTGAAATTTGTCGTGCGTTGGCGTACTTGGAAGAGAAAAACTCAAAGAGTTGGTATGCCAATCTGCCTCGTCTTAGACGAACTTATACAGTTGGGTTCAAGGAATTTTAGATTTCAGTATCTTCTTTTTGGTTATTTCTTGACCCATGAAGTTCAGTTTTGTTCCCTCTTTTTTTATTGGGCGTTTTGTTCTTTTGGTGGTCAAATCATCATGTTTCCAAAAGTACGACTTCATGTTGATTCGTCTCAGGCGGTGTTGACTGTATATCCAACAAAACTTGATCAGTATGTAACTACAGATACGAAAGTGGAATTTTAACTGTGGGGGTGTATTCGGTCTTCGGTGATAAATAACAGGACTAAAGGTCGATTCTTGTTTTTCTTTGTTTTACAGGGGTTATATTTAGGCATATAGGTCCGGTTTACAAAGAGGCTTCCTCCTACTGTGTGCTTGGTACTGTATCTATTATGTTCAATGTACACATTTCTATAAATAGTCTTCTTGTTATTTAAGTTCCTCCCTTTTTTTTCTTTATTGTTTCTATCAGTATTATTATTTTTATTATTATTGTTGTTGAAACTTTTTATTGTAATTGTTGATACGATGCTTTTGATGACCTGTACATTGATTTGTTTTGATTGAATAAAACACTTAAATAAAAAAAAAATGATGATATCTATCCATATTATATATCATCTCCATCTACAAAAAATAACAGGAAAAAAAAAAAAAAAGACCCCACAAAAACAAAAACAAAAACGTATTAAGGATGTTGTTGTTGTTGTTGTTTTGGGTTTTTTAAAAAAGTTTTTGTGTCGCTATATGATTCATAATATTTGTGCCGGAAAAAACCAAAACAAAACAAAACAAAATAGAGCAAGAATAAAGCACTGTAGTAACCTAATTACTTTGAACTTCTGTGAAAAGACAAACGGTATTATGTAACTAGTAATTTCTAAGGGGAATCCTTACAATTTAAAATTTACAATAAATTGTGATACCAACGTTCAGGATAGAGCTCTAGACGAAGGGAATAGAAGGGTAAAAAATGAGAGGAAATATATTTATTAAGGTATTACGTCTGCAAAGCCAAAGGGCCTTTTGTGATTAAAAAAACTAATACAAAAATACATACATTAAAAAACATAAATATTTATACTATATGACTTGTATATACAAACAGCACATACACACCACAAACAGAATAAATTATGATAGGACCTAAAGGAAATTACTTAGTTTGTCTTGATCAAGCCAAATCAGGAGTAGCAATCGATGCTCTATGATATTATTATTGGGAAGGTTAAAGTGAATCGAAAATGGCAGCCCGAAGGAATTATTGCATTAAATGTTCGAAGCATGCATACATGTACAAAAAAGGAACATTTTAACAAGCATGGTATAATAAAGTAACCCAACACAACGTAAATACATTGTAATATCATAGAAGCGCCTGGTGAAATAATTATGCGAGAAATTTCACCAAAAAATATAAATATTTTATATAATATAACATTAGGGTTGGGCGAATCTCAACATTTTTTTTTCAAACGAGTTGTTTCTATAGTAAAATTCGATGTAGAAACTGAAACTGACAATTATTTTTGCGTACGATGACGTCTTACGTCGCTAAAGTGCAAAAAACCAAAATGGCCGCCGAAATGGCGTATTTTGCCCAATTATCACACTTCTTATAGGTATAAACCACTTTTATTACGTTTTTATATGGATTTTGGGTGTCAGGGAACCCAACATGATTAAGCCAACATGATTAATCCTACCTTAGTTGACTGTTAGTGTAGCTTGGTAGTTAGTTTCAGTCAATATCAAGCAAAAATCACCTCATATCAAAATCACTAAATAACACCTATAACACATACTAGGTACATCAGGTCATGATAAAATTGTCAGATTTGAGCTTCTAGACCATCAAAATCCATAAAGAAACAAAATAAAACCGGTTTATACCTATAAAGTGTGTGATGAATGGGCAAAATACACTATTTCGGTTTTTTTGCACTTTGGCGACGTCAGACATCATCGTACACAAAAATAATTTTCATTTTTGGATTCTACATCAAATTTAACTATAGAAACAACTTGTTTGAAATAACTTCTCAGAAAAAAGTAATTATTTGCCCAACCCTAATAACATGGACAAACCCCAGTTCAAGTCGGGAAAAGTGAAATGCAATATACAAACATAACAAAATGTATTGGTAGTCTTCAATGAAACTGAACACTCAATAATGATTGGCGCCACACACGTTCGGTAATTGTAGTTTGACAACTGAGATATTTGTTCTTATTGGAAGAGACTGCGCTTTGAGAGGGGATCGCTCTGCTGATATTATCTTGAATATGCTGGGTTTCTTAGTCATTATAATTCATGGATGTTTCTTTCCCGGCGACATAGTAACACAGTATTCAAGCAATTTATCAAAGAATGAACTCTAATATTTGGAATCCCGTTTGCATTCATTAATTGTTGATATGTCAGGCAAACATCGGGCAAGCTTTCGGGTTCTCAAGAACAAATTTTGTTTAAAAAGGTAAGGCATAAATTATAATAATTAATAAAACCCGCCTCTTACAATCGTTGAATATTAAAAAAACAAAAAAAAACAACAACAACAACAACAAGACGTGCAGCTTGAGAGCTGGTGCAATTGCAATGTAAGTACAAATTCAACGCTCATCACAATAAACTAAATCGAGTGTAAATACAATTGCACTCATCATGAGCCGTGTTTTAGAATTGAGCCTCAAACCGGGTTTAAACCCTTTTCGGTTTCAAAACACAACGTAAAATAGTATCTCACGTCCCGGAGAGTTGCGGACATCTCTTCGATACTCGGAGAAGTCTCCGAGACTTCTGCGCGACCGAAAAAAAAGTTCGATTTTCTCGCGACTCATGAAACGTCGTGGAGATACATAAAACGTCGCGGACTAAATTTGCACCGCAATTTGTAAAGAATCATAAACTAGGGGAATGATCATCTGGGAGGAAGTTGTCCTAAAACCGTTTCAGAGACGTCTCAACGATTGGAAAAATCTCATGAAAATGAACTTGTTCGATTTCCCCGCGACTCTAGAAACTCAAAGTCGGTTTAATACCACCTAAAGGGTGGTATCTCACTTCGCGGATACATCTCCGCGACAGAATAGAAAATTTCGTCTCCGCGACGGATAAAAAGTATTATAGACGTCTCCAATATCGCGGAGACGTCTCCGAGACGTCTCCGCGACATTTTAAGAAAAAAAAGTCCGCCTCCAAAATTCAGGAGACGTCTCCGAGACGTCTCTAATACTATTTATCCGTCGCGGAGTTGAAATTTCTATTCTGTCGCGGAGACGTCTCCGCGAAGTGAGATACCACCCTAAGTGTGCGCTGGCATTTTGAAAACCACATGTTAATATTGTGCGATCCTATTGTCTGATAAACCCCGATCTGAGGTTTTTCTTGCGGTTCAGATTTAATCTTGGAATAGAGTTTAAAATCATATTGAAATTGTTTGATTAAACCTATAATAATACAATGTTTTTAAGGGGTAATATCCGCGTTTGTCTATTAAAAATAATTTGAATGAACATATTTGAATAGCCGATTTCTTTATTTTCCCTTTTAAACATTGTTAATCTTGGACGGATCGCAAAGTTATCTTATTCTCAAATAATTCTTCGGAAAAAAAATAGGGTTCCATACAATTCCCATTGCATTGAATCCAGAAAGATATAAAACTCGTTTATTTGGGTAAAAAACTAAGGTTCGATAACAGGGTTAGGTAACATAGTGTAAGTGATTGTCCGATATCGTTGATTCAGAGAGGATGAGAGAGAGAAAGAGAGATAAGAGAGAGAGAGAGAGAGAGAGAGAGAGAGAGAATGGGGTGAGAGAAGAAAGAAAGAGAGAGGTACATGTATGGTACTAGGCATGACATGTGTATGACATATGAAAACAAAACAAAACAAAACAAAACAAACAAAAATTAATGACGTGCCTAATATCGATATGTTTCAAGTTTGGAATAGTGGAATCTTAAAAGTTTTCTTATCCATTGGGAGGCACGCGGGTAACCCCTCTCTTGGTTACAGCGCTTTATAGTCCCCCTACTTTTTTAAAGCTTTTTTTTCAGGAATTGCAATATCATCGGTAGCTTGAACATCTTGAAGTAGATAACTGTATATTTGGGGGATCATGTGCATTTATTGGTGGTATAGGGAGATCCGTGGGGAGGGGGCAAATATCCCGTGATTATTTTAGGGGAAATCAACTTCAAAAACCCCACCATTTGCTTTAATCTGTTGTTAGGGAGCAAAAAGGGGACCCTTCTTTTTTCTTTTTTTTTTATGGTGGATGTACCGGTTGTTATAAACGTTTGAATTTTTTGTTTTGTTTTACTGACTCCCTGCACAACATTCAACTTTGAGTCTTCCTATTTTCAGCAACACGAACACAAAATACATTTCTTCTTGCCAATCTTCTAGAGAAGATAAGAAATAGACCAGTTTACTTAGTTATTATAATTTATCCAGGTTTCTTTCCTGGCGACATACTTGTAGTAAGAAGGTATTCAAACCACTGGCGTAAATCCCGGGGGGGATGGGGGGGATACATCTCCCCCAGATTTTGAGGAGGGGGGGATGGCCTGTACAAACATCCCCCCCAGTTTTCAAGTAAGAAATGAAAAAAAAATACACTAGATAATTGTGTTATTGGTTAAAATGGCACTTTCAATACTAAAATTGGCCTCTTTTTTACTCCAAAACCCCCAAATTTTCCTGCTCGGTCGCTATGCGACCTCGCACTATAACAAAAAATTAAGAGAGAGAAATATTGTTTTTTTTTTTTTTTTATCCAGTTGTCCGCTCGTCCTTGCGTATATGTTTGGCTTATTTTTTGGGTGTTAAAATAAATTCTGTGTGGCAACGT
>CALNVZ010003425.1:36203156-36242824 GCA_940671915.1 Paracentrotus lividus | reverse complement strand
GCACGAGTGCTTGTGTATGTCAAACAAGTTGGCAAATTATTTCGCTCATCCCCCCCACTCCTCGACACGGATTTACGCCCTTGATTCAAACAACCTGTAATAAATTAACAGAATTAACTGCAATACATGGAATCCAGTTTGCATAAATTAGTTGTTTCTATATAAGTCAGGCAAGCTTTCGGGTTGTCAAGAACAACCTTTGTTTAAAAATTATGCATAAAATTATAGTAATAATTATTTTAAAAAATAACTTAGTAACTGGTCTATTTGAGAATAATCAGCTGAAATTCCTGCACACATTCTCATTTTAATCGTTTCAACAAACAAAAGTTTCTTTTTTGGGTATAAACAAACGACTTTGCCAATACCAATCGCCCTGTACTTTATTTCTCACGCATTAGGTCATAGCGAGAAATCTGACAGCCGTCAAAACAATAGGCACTTCGTCCTCAGCTGACCGTAAGCTCACCAAAAATGTGACATTGGTCCCCAAGGACCTCTAAAACCATGGCAACGGCTAACTCGATTAGCTTCCGTTTGCACATGGTCTGGGAATTCTGTCATTCTTTCCAGCTTACTAAACGGGAAGACGGAGTGGGATGTGTGCCAGGAATGATCGAGCTAGCCCGTTATTTTCCGGCTAGGCTGACAGCTAGATAGCAAGAGGTGTGAGGGATTTAGCGACGGTCAGTTTAGCGGTTAACACGGCTTTGTGTTGGACACTCCTTTCACTCGACTCACGCTATATTCATTCACGACTCACCGCAGTGGTTGAATAGATCGACGACAAACATTTTGTTGAAGCTGTGATTGAATTGATTCTACCGTCGTTAGTTTTGTATGTTTACATGAATCACATGTATATCGAGCATACAGGTTTTACCTTCCGTCTCGGTCGCTTGCTCGGGACTGTGTGTCGCTGTCAGTAACCAAACATTACGTCCAATACCTTCCATTCGCGCTCGTATTTTTTAAATCTTCATAAATTATGCTCGCCCGTATGTCTGGTGCTGCTGGCGCGCTGACGGGCCTGTGCGCTGCCACAGTGGGTATAGTACAGCATCAGCGGAGAGGTACGGATCAGACGAACGAAACTCCATTCCAGCACTCCGATCGCGACCCTCATTCGCCGCCTCGCAGTTCCGGAGACAAGGCGCGTGGAAGTGGTATCTCGGCGGCTTCATCGGGCGAAGGGAAGGAGACATCGGGAGGAGGCCCAGCCATGGACTTCAACGAAACCGCCGACGACGTCGCCAAAAAGGCTTTGGAGATATACAATGATACAGACTGGAAGATGGCCCGGTCAGCAGTAAGTCAAGTCTACACTATTTTTCTCATGTTTAAAACTTTATTCGTGTTTTCATTTTTAATTTCTTTTTTCTTCAGAACTTCCCATGGATGTGAAGTTTAGGCAATGTTGTACCAAATAATTAACATTTCTCTTGAAAAGTTTCTAGAGCATATTAATTTTCCTGCAACAATCAGTTGTGCTTATACGTACGACACCTTCCTTTTCGGTGGTGGTGGTGTTGATAATGGTGGTGGTGGTGCTGATTAAGATGATCATGATGGTGGTGGTGATGATCATGATCTTGATGACGATGATGATGATGTTGGTGGTAGTGGTGGTAATGGGAGGGGGTTGTGATTTGCAAAGGTTGGTATCGGCAAGAGATGGAATTATCTTCATTGGTTGTTATTTGTTGCCTGATATAATGAGGGCTTGGTGATATGTTGGTGATGGTAGTTTTCATACTTGATAAGAACACTTTGGTGATGTTGAAGTTGGTTGAAGTTGGATGTAGTTTTAGTTTTCATACTTGATTCAGGAAGATCTCCCCAATAACTTGAAGCTTCATAATGATGATTATGATAAAAATAATGACATTGGTCATAATACTTTATAATGGTAATATAACTCTAGTTATAATGGTAGTGGGAACGATAATGAGGGAGATGGTAGTGGTGGTGGTGGTGGTGGTGGTTGGTGATGGTGGTTGGTATTTGTTGGTTATGTATATAGTATCTGGTGTGGGTGATGGTATGATGCATGGGTAGTAATTACTGGCAAATGATGAAGGTGATAGTGATGGTGGGGTGGTGATGTTGTAGTGGGTAGTGGTGTGATCGGTGTTAGGGGTGTGATGTTGGTAGTTGGTGGTTGAGGTAGTGGTGGTGGTGATGAATGGCTAGTGGGTGGGTGGTGGTGGTGGTGGTGGTGGGAGTTAGGTGAGTGATGTTGGGATTGACGGTATCTTCTTGTAGTGCCGTTATCTAGATATGATATAGGCAACCATTCTATCCCAATCCTCTATAATTTTTTAAAGGTCTTTTTTGAGTTGTAGAGTTGACTTTCCTCTCCATTCGGCCATTCTCTTGAGAATGAAAATAAAATTCTCCGCCTTTCTCTTGCTCCTATCTTTCTATCCGGAGATGATGTGGAGGTGATAGATACTGAATATGATAAAAGATATTGATGATTATGATGATAATGTTGATTGAGATGCTAATGGTGATGATGATAATGGCGATGATGATAATGATGAGGATGATATTGATGATGATATTAATGATGATAATAATGATGATGATGTGACATTGAGAAAATGTGTATAAAAGTGAACTATATCCCCAAATTTCCTTTTATCGTGTACCGTATAGCGTAGGCCTATACACTCTCCAATTAGTGGCTATTGATTTGCATTATGAGGGGGGGGGGGGGGGGGGGGGGGGGGTGTCTTGCACCCGGTTGATTAAGCCAACAATGAGCCTATAGAGCCTGGAGGTATATCATGTTATCGTCGTTCAAATGATCCACAACTCGCATCAGTTCATGTGAATGCGGCGTTAATTTGCTGATGAACAGGCGTGAATCATACCCAAATATCGCCCTTCTCTATAGTCTGAGCTCCTAACATAATTACTTCAGTAGGATCCCCCATTTGTACCTAAATTCGTCATTAATAATTTTATAATTTTTTGTTTATATAGGCCTACTTTATTTCATATATTTTATCAAATTTTTAAAACTGAAAACTCATTATATTAATGACTTATGATTTAACGGTACTGTATCAAATATTTGATTTTGCTGATACTGCTGTAATATAACCTACGTTAAATATGACAGATTAATGAGCATGATGAGAGTTTTATAATGTAAAAAATAAAAAATAATGATGATAACTAACCGTTTCTAAAATTAGCATTAGCAGATCCACGCATATAAAAAGTGATATATTGGCATGATGAAATGGTTTATACATGGTGAAGGCATTTGTGGCACTTTGAAAGAAAAGGTAGGAAAACACAAATGTTACAAAGCCCCGACATAATCAGATAATGATGATTGGTTGTTGACGTGACATATCATTGAGAATCCCTTGTAAGCCGCTTTTCGTTTTTTAATAACATAATCAGATAATGACAAGGATATTTATTCATTTATAACAAACACCTACGGATCAAACAGAATAAACAAATGTAATAGTAAGCCTATACCAATAATTGACAAAAAGGGGAAATGTATACCTGAATTTACTTCGTAGAAAAGTCTTGGTAATCTGGCTTTTTAAAAAGTTCATTGCATGCTAGCCTGGGGCTTCAGACAAATCAGATTTTATCATGATTTTTTAATGTAAATCAAAAAGACACCCTCTTCTTTCTTTCTCTCTCCAATCCTAGAAGTTTTTCTCTCACTCTCTCTCTCTCTATTCCTCTCCGCCTTGATACGCTCACAATTGCTAATTAAGGGGGGAGGGGGCGTTGGGGATGCGCCCTCTCATTGACTGTACATATTAAAATAAATATTTAAACATTCTGCAGCCCCCCCCCCCCCCCCCCTATTTCCAAATCTTTGATCCGCTACTGCTCTTATGACTCTCTCTGCCTCTCCCACGTTTCCTCATAATTTGCTTGCATTTTCTTTATCTCTCTCCTCTCTTCCCTCAATTTGTCGACACCCCTAATTCTCCCATGTGTGCTGTTCGAAGAGTAACCGAATAGTCAGTTTAACTCATTATAATTATTAATCACCCGTCTTGAATGGAGCCTAGAAAGGATGGTGTTTAAAACCACGTCAATTTAATGACATCTCAATCAAGCGTACAGCTCTCTAATTAGTCTAGTCTGTCTGGGCAAATTATTTTCGTGTTTTTCCCCCCCACTTTGAGATGCCTCGTTCCTCGTCCTTTGTGTCTGTGAAAGTAATTTGTAGGGCGAAATGCTCCCAATGAATTCTGGAAAGAGTGTAGAGTGATAACAGCTAAACAGATAAAGATAAGATAAAGCATTTATTGTCCAATAAGGAAATTCGTTTTCCACTGGGTTGTATAGGCCTACAATTTACCATATTTACATATGCATTATCATAAGTGAAAACATATGAATGATAGAATTCAATGTACAAAGTGTTCTATATCCATCGTTTCAAAGGCGTCTTAACAGAAGTACGACAACATATTGATATTAATAAATATTATCATCATCATCGTTATTGAGGTCATTAACATTGTTGTTATAATCATCATTCCCGTCATCAGGGGAAAAGCATACAAACGGGGAGGGGTACGGGGTAGCAGAAAATAAATTCATAACTTCATAGTGCCGTGAATTCAAAATGACGAATAAAATTGGAATATATCTAGAAAGTAACTGCAAGATTCTATTCCCCTATTCACTCCAGGGTGTTTTTTTTTTCTTTCTTTTTTAAAAATCCAAAACAGACATTCAAGTTCAAGAATTTAACAAGGACTCTGCAATCAATGTCTTTAAAATAGCTTGCAATATCTCATGATGTCTTGACATTTTACGTATGATTTTATAGGACGGGTTTGTGCATTGGCATGATGAACAGTCTAAACATGGCATCTTTTTTCTTTGCGAGTCTTTCTTTCATGGTCATGGACGTCGATCGTCTGGCAATCTTTCATCGCATGACGTGGTGCGATCCAAGGTCGTAATCAACCATCCCATCTCATTCCTCTCACACCGATTCATTCTTACAAAACATCCAAGAAAGAGATGGAGAGAGAGAGAGAGAAGGAGAGATAAGAAGATAGAAAGAAAGAGACAGAAATCATTAATAAAATCGTAATTCAACATCGCAGATCTCATTCCTCTCACCCGATTTCATTCTATACAGAAACGATACATAAAGAATGGGGGAAGAGAGAGAGAGAGAGAGAGCGAGAGAGAAGAGAGTAGAGAGAGGGAAGAGAAGGAGAGAGTATGAGCAGGGGGAGGGAAAGAAAGAGAAGAAAGAGAGAATCATAATAATCGGGAATCCAACCATCCACCCATTCCTCTCACATCAATTTATTTCTTATAAAACATTATAGAAAGAGTTGGGGGGGGGGAGAGAGAGAGTGGGGAGGATAAATGAGATATGGATGTTATATTAATGTATATTTTTTGAGAGGGAAGAGAGGAGAGAGATAGGAGAAGATTAATGCATATATGATTATGTTTTTACAAATGTATATTTTGAAAGGGAGAGAGAGAAAAGGAAGGAAGAAAGAGATTAATGCAGATATGATATGTTTAGACAAATGTATATTTGAGAAGGGAAAGAGAGAAGGAGAGAGAGAAGAGAAGAGAGAGAGAGAGGAGAGGAGGGGGGATAGAGAATGAATGAAAATAGGGAGGTGAAGACATCGATTCATTCTTACACAACATCCAGAAAGAGCATTCTTAAAAAAAAAAAAAAAAAAAAAAAAAAACGAAAGACAAAGAAACAATAAAACATCCACAAGGAGATGAAGATAATACCATGATATAGGTCTATATAAAGCAGAAATGAATAATTATTATGCACGAAATAGTGAAAGAGATAGAGAGAGGAGAAAGAGGGAGGGAAAGGGGGGGGGGTGGGAGTGAAAGAGGATGAACAAAAAGTTGGAAATTAAGATGGAGAACAGTGACACTCGGAGGTATAAAGGGACAGAGAGACACAGAGAGAGGAGTCCATGGAGAATGTGAAGGAAGAGATTAAGGGAGCCAATGATTGATGAGAAAAGACCAAAGAAATGAATGAGATAGAAAGAATATATTCAGATGAATTCAGATAAAGTGGTAGAGGGTGATTTTGTTTTAAATTTATCCCGGTGCTGTCAAGACGGTACATGTATTTTGGATTTGGGTAGATAGATCCTGAAATGGTAGCTCCATGTCTAGACGTAAACGTTTTATAAAAACAGTGGCGGATCTAGCTTTTCCCCAAGGGGAGGGGGTTAACTTTGACCTTGAGCCGCGAAGACCGAGCCCCCTCCTAGTTACGGGCCTGGTAATAACACCATTTTCTTCTTTCTTTCTTTCTTTCTTTCCTTTTTTTAAATTTTATTTTAAATTTTTTTTTTTATTTTTTTTTTTATATACCCCAGCCCCCCCCCCCCTCTCCCCCGTAGATCCGCCACGACAAAATCATGAAATTATCAGACGATAGGCAACGTCCCCAACGCGAGTGTGACTGGATACAGAGCTATTAATTGGTTAATAATCAATAGCATCTTAATATTCATATAGACTGCTTCACGCACGTGTAGTTCAAGGTAAAATACTCGCTTCGCTCAGATTCATCTCACATCACTACTTCTTACAACAGAGGAATTGGACAGCTCTGCTGTAAGTTTAAAGGGATGTTCGTCTTTTGTGATGTGTTGACTTAAGTCAATTTAAAGGGATGGCGAACTGATCAACACTCTCATTGACTGTGTGTTATAAATGGCTAGTCTTAAAGTATACATTTTGAGTTAACTATGAACAAGACGGTGTATGTAATTTGTATTGGGTAACTAAAATGTTTTGAGGGGAAAAGTACGTGTTTTGATACTTGGCAACATAATTATCATGGTGTGAATTCATTGAGAAGTAAAAAGTTGATTTTTCATTCAATTAGGCCTGAAGTATAAGACTACAATATTCGGAATGTTGCATTATGGGTTAGGAATCGGGGCAGAATCGAGTAGTTGAGGACTTGAGGTGGTGCTATACAGGCTGTGAGTTCGTACTGGCTTTAATGTAGTCTTACTGAAGCCCCTTAAAAATGAGCTGAAAACCACCCTTCATATTTTCACAAGATTAAGAAAAGTATATGACCAAGTAAAGCCCAAAGTTTGAAGAATGTCATTATAAACACTTATTTTTAATGATTATATCAAATATTATTTTTAACACACGTGTCTATGGAGAGTCAATTACAGGCGTGCGCCCTGAAACCGAAGCTTCTGTGTATACTTTTAACGTTCAAATCCTGCATCCGCGGCTGTTGTTTGGTTAATTTTTCATTTAACGTATATTCTTATAAATATATCATATATATATTCTGGTTTCAGTTTAAAGTAATGACATGTCGTGAAAACAACTTTGATTTGTGAAATAGGTTGTTGTTTGAAACCGTTTTATGGTTCCTCTGTAATATCATAGAAATACTTGTCAGCAATTCGTTGGGCTAACAAAACTCATTTTTGACATGTTTGACAAATGTCAAAAATCGCCAATCTGACCAAACCCTCTGCAAAGTAACCACCATGTCCACTGACGTCATTAAACGATTATACAAGAACCAGTATTGGGATAGATATAGAGCGTGTTTTTCTGCGGTAAACCGAATAGTAAATGTTTCGAGTCTGCCCCTCTTCTTCATGTTTTATGTGGTTTTGCTTTTTTAAACATTTATTGTGCATCGATTTATCGCACCATTTAAATTGTTTGCATCACTTTTGATCTTATTCTGCGTCATGTTTTAGAGAAATGTTTCTGAGAAAAGTTTGAAACATAAATCAGTGATTTGAATTATAAAACCGAGTTTTTAAATAAATTAAATGAAAAGCTATAGAAAGTGCATGTCTCCTTGAAAATGAATAATTGCAATTTCTTGCTGAGTGTTAATGATTTTATGTAAGGTAATTGTCCAAATAAAGTTTATGAAGTACACACCATTTTGTAAGACCAACTACAAATCAAATCAAATCTATTGAAACAAAAAATCCGCATTTCGGATTATTTTCAATACAAAAGAATACAAAGAAAATGTAACAGTAAATGTGTATGTACATGAAATTAACTTAACCAATAACTGTTTACATAATACATCTTTCAGTATAAAAACATATTACTAACGCAACTTACCACAATTTTACTGTTGTCATAATCGTTACTTTTCATTATATTCTAAATTGATCGGTTTCATCCATATCTTTAAACGAGGGTATAATTGCATGTATGGCATTAAATAAAGTGAAAATGCGGCAAATTTTGTGATGCTACTTGGCAACTTAGCTTCTATACATTCGTTCATGCTTGCCCTCATAATTATTATGAGTTAATTAAGTTGGTATCATTATACCCTGAATTGCCATAAGTATTGCAACAGAGCTGAAATTCGTACATTTTAATGATTTTACAAGTCTTTTGTATGTTGTTAGATTTCATTTATGGTCAGAGTATTCATTTTTTATTTATTTATTTATTTATTTTGTTTTGTATATTCTGAAAGAGGAGATTTGTCCCTTTTAATTCCTAGGAGCAGTAGATGACTAGACCAGGCCATTTCTAAAACAAAGGGAGAGACGGAGAAACTAATGCTCAGCCAAAATAAAATGTTGGTAGGTGGGGCCTTATCAGTGAATAAAATCATGAAATATATTTCATATTTCTCCGGAAAATGTTTGCATGTCTTTTATACAGCAGTTTGGTATGGAAACCGTCATTCGTGCTTTAACGCTTATTCGACATATTTTTCCGGATCAGAAATAGTTTTCCTAATTATGTAGGCCTCCGAGTCAAAACATCTAAGTGATCTTTTGAGTAAATATTATTATGGCTCAATTATCTATTAAAGTCATGTGCTGGATTGATTCATTCATTTATGGAACACATTATGTAGGTTCCAGTGAACCAGTATATTTTTACATTTCAATATTTTTTCCAAAACCACTCAATGGATTTGAAATAACTAATAACGCAAATAACTCATTGCGAAGACGTTCTCCCCATTCTTGTCTATATCTAATGATGAACGTCAGTCAGTCCAATATTTATAGTTCAGTCAATATTATGGTGTTGATTGAAATTTAGAATGTCTATATTCCACAACGGGTTACTGACGTTCATGACTTTGACATGTTTGTTTAAGACGTTTAGATCCCTTCATATCTGCAGATATAATATTTGTGCGGGGTTGTTTGAGAGTGCAATGTACGTATGAGGTCGAAGGGCACAGCCAGCACGTCCAGGGTTGCCGAAACAGCAAACGATAATGGTGCATTTTTAGACAAGACATGCGCTGAAGAGGAGAAAATCCCCCGCTTTCTTGTCTTTAAAGGTACAGATGAGAGTTACAATTGTCACAGAATGAGTGTTTTTAATAGGTTTAAGGATCCAAAACACGTTTAAATATCAACGGAAACAAGATTGCTTTGTTACTTGGACAAGCAATTTACACAAGACAATTGATGATTGATATGTACTGATACACAGAGTACGTTTTACCCTCTTATAATGTCTCTGAGACGTCTCCGAGATGTCTCGGTGTCTCGAAGACGTCTTCAGGTGAAAACCACCTTATAAATGTCATAAATGTTAATACAATATAGACCTACCATTAACGGGGAAATATGTTACTTATAAAGCGCTTTGTCTATAACCGGAAAAGTACTATACAACTATTATGAGGTCAAACGTCTAGAAGTGACGAACTTGGTATGATTGTTTGGCCAGTGGCAAACTCAGAAGTTGATCTTCGATTAACCTCTTAAACTTGCAAACATTCACTTAAAATTGCCTCTCAGTTCGGGGATATTCCTTACCACCTCAACCTCAGAGGAAATGCACGTTTTCCCACTTCCACAGTGCATTCATTCACGAAATCGGTGTCAACAAGAAAAGACCTTTCCAATATGTAGACTTCCTCACGTTCACCTATATAAAATTTCAGCCATGAGTGTGGTGATGATATTTAAAGGTGTGAACTCGAATTGAAAACTGTTTCCAAGTCACAAGTCACAAGTCACTTGAAATGCTTTACAAGTATTTTCTCCTGCAGTCCCACAAAGAGGCATTTTAATCATTGAACGGAAAAATCTTTCAACAACTTTGACTGTAGACAATTAATTTATTCATTTGTCTCCAACGGTAGAAACCATGCAAATTGGTAGAAACACACGCAACTGCTGTGTGATAAATATTGGAACCAGACAACTTTTACTGTGTTCATAAGTATATTTCATTTTGCATTCAGTAAATCTAAAGCTTTCTCTGTACAATCATTATAACGCGTACTTTGCCAAGACCTCGCTGAATTTTGGCTGAAACACAAAACTAGATGACTGCGGCGAATCCATACGTGAAGAAATAATGACATCACATCATGCCCATAATAGACCATTCTTCAAGGTGTGGAAGCGGAAAATTTTATCATTTTTTGTGAATTGAAATGGAAAATGAGTTAGGGATGATTAAAGCTTGACCCCTTAAATGAAAGGGATTTTGTTGGAATGCTTTTTAAATACCTCCTTCTGGAAGTTGAGATAAATTTCAATTGACCATGTCCGTATGTAATCGTTCTCTTTCCCTAATAATGATTTAAATTAGCCTTTTTAAATGTGATTAATGAGTGCCTAACCATGGGGGTGGCGGGAGGGGCGCACCAGCTACCCATCAATTCTTTACCCCCCCCCGTAAAGCTCATATACCTGTATACAGTGTGCTGTATCCTTATACCATAATTCATATATACTTCTATAAATTCCCCAATCATGACACGTTGAAAACTTCAAAGTAACATTCGAAAAATGAGATTTAAGCCCGCCTCACATGTTTCTGTGCGATATGCTGCGATGCGATTTTTGGAACAAATGGCATTTTGCATTAAATGTGACATTTTGTAACATGCAAAAGTATCTTATGAGAGGTAAAAGTTGTACAGGAACAATGTAATCGAGATTTTGTTCCAATGCGAGCATTTAATTAAGAGTAAAGGTCAATTTAGCTTAAAATCGCAAGATCGCTGTGACGTCACTGCGATATGGGAACAATTTGATTTTATACAGGGAAGGGGGTTCGCAATCGCCGTGAATTTCAATTTTAGTATTCAGAGGAATACCCAGAACTTTGGACAGCATGTATTTTCTTGTTTGAATGTTCCTATCAAATAATATTACACTTTTCCTCAAAAATCGCATCACAGCAAATCGCACAGTGTGAGGCGGGCTTAAAAAGAAAGGAATACGTTTCGGAGTAAGCCTCCATCTTCAGCCAATGAATTATTACATAATCACCTCTTATGTACATGACAATCATGACAATGTGTGTATGTTGTTGGGAGAATGAAGTCATGAAAAGTAGTGCTTCATGTGAAATTCGAATAAACGACATAATATAACGTCATTATATTAATATAAAGACAATATATTTTCTTTGTATAACCACTAGTCACTTACAGGATGAGTATAGCATTGAAGGCTCTTCTATCATTTCCTTCCCGCCAAGCCCTTAACTTATTGTTATTTTCCCAGAATTTACGAGTGAATGGCTACTGAACCCAAATGTTCAAGATGTAGGACCTATTTGGTATTGTGAAATAAGATACTAAAATAATTTCAGGAAATTATTGATGTCACATCCTCTTCCATTTCGTCTTGGAAGTGTTTTTCTCTGTGATGACGTGGTTTTAAAATGTTATTACAAATTGATAGATATAATTATTACGCCGATACACGTATGACCATCTTGAAAATCGAAGTTGTGAATATTGAGGCAGTAAACTAGGAATTGCTTCTTTTAATTATTTATTTTGTTTTCCCAAAAGTTCAGGAAAAGACAGCTTCGCAAAATATACATGTAGATTCATGGACAAGGTCATGACTCGAAGGCAAATATTTATCTCGTGAAATAAAGAGAGCCAAGCACAATAATCAAGACAGCTCACAAAAATATAGAGGGGGCACAAACGAACAATTTGGAAATAGGGGGCACACATGACAAGTTTTCTTATATGTGATTACTGTACCAAGGTCTCAATGCATAACAAACAAAATTGCGATTAATATTATCAATAAAATTTTGAGGATACGGTTAAAATTTTGCCTCAAAATGTAATGAAAATCAAACTAAGGATATTGGCATGAGATATTGTATGTTCAGCCTGTATATTGGTCATGCATGTTTAGTATTCTTACCGGCATAAATTGCATTTTGTTATGCAGGAACTGTCAACCTCGAATTCCTTACAAAATTATGATGACAGCTTTATGAGTCAAGTATTTTGGTACCAAGGATCTAAAAAAGTTCATGGTTTCCGCGACCCTTAAAGGTATTGTTTAATATCCACAGGGAACAAAGACCAACACGTCAATTTAGTTCAGATTAATTTATTAAAGAAATAAACATCAACCCTAAACACATGACGGTGACCTTTAAACATAGTATTAAACTTGATAAACAATATTGAAATAAAAAATATGATCACTGAACCACTTTACAAATTATTTTTGTTTAGTTAACCACACCAAATACATTCCAAAATATGGTGTTTTAGAGTCAATCATCTATATAGGAGCTGTCTGACTGCTTTTATCATAACCCTTTCATATTTGGCTGATTTAACGCTTTGTGTTGAGGCAATTTTTTTTCTTTGCCTTGCGGTCATTTTGCTGGAAGTCTGGTCTGACCGAAAACCTACATTGTACAATAAATGTTATGCATCACCCCAATTCTGAAATATTGCGTGAACAATAATTTGACAGTCGTGACAAAGGCAAACAATAGAATATGGATTTCTGTCATTATTTGGGCAGTTGACAAACATACTAATTTGCCCGTTAATTCCGTACATTTTTGTTCACCGCGACCATGCATGGTCGAATTTGTATGGGGCGGTTGTTGAAGAGCGTCACGTATGATTAAACACTAGGCAGGTGACACGGAGTAAGGACACATCCCCCTTTCCACCACCTGCATCCCAAATAGAGTCGAGGGTGGGGCAAGATGGGATGGGGGTAGGGACACACCCCTCTCACCACTAAATGCATCTTAAATAGAGACTAGGGTGGGGCAAGGTGGGACGGGACAGAAATGATATAAAACCAGATTGACAGCAATCTCCCCACTCAAGAAAAAAGGAAGAAAAAACAGTACTAAATTAAAAGTAATAAATAAATAAGTGCAAAATGTTATCTCTGAACTAACTCTCAATGTCACACAAAGAATAAGGTGAACGGTAAGTCAAATTCTGTGATATATTATCATTATACATCCATGAATTTGCTCACATGGCTCAAACACGCCACGTCAAGGTGACTCCAGTCAGAGAAAAGGGGTCACTCCGGCATACCACAACTGGTAGCAATTGTTGACAAAACCCCAGTAAGAAATACTCCTGTATTACATGACTGTCCAACACGGCTGCCTCTGCAACCAATACGTGTCTTCATATGACTTCACCCACAGGGCATCCATACAGAGTTCATATACCAGTCGAAAGTAAACCAGCCGTTCTTTGATTCAAGTTGACATAAAAACAGTTGGCCCGATTGTGAACTATACCAGCTATAAAGGGGTGCATTCCAGCAATGAAACACAGTACGTCATGCGTCCACAATCTTTTGTTGGAGGTATTGGTGTTACGTGTAAACCAATACTACAAGAATTGCTTAATCTTAACATGGGGCCATGTCAACGTCCTATAATGCATCCCAAGAAAAGAACTTCTTGAGGATAATGGTTGTGCGATTGACCACGAAGTCTATGCAGGGATACAGTTTTAATACATTCGTCCACGAGGGTATATACGGACATGATGCGGAATGCAATTTGCCATCCAGTTCCGCAACCTGTCCTCATCTTGAAATACTCCAGTTACTGTCCTTGTCGTTCTTCATGTTCTTGGGCATACTTACGCTATAAAAGGCATAGCCTCACAGTTTTCCGGGTCTTACACCGAAAGGATGCCGAAATCACATAATTGCTTCCCAACACTTCCTGATCTTTCCAACGCTAGAACATGATATAATCGGGGATATAATGTTGATATGGTCATGAATGTTATAAATATGATTTAACTACTTCAAACTTGTCCTCCAATTACATGATTTTTCAACGACTATATATATATTACATGATTTTTCAATGACTATATACAAATATATATTTTACTATAGGGGGTGCGTTTCCTCTATACCCCTTACTGGGCCGCACCCCTGACACCATAACTCTAAAAAGTGTCAGATGCGTCAAGGTTTCAGCTTTTGAAAGAACCATTTGAAAATCATCCCTTGAACTCACGATAGTTGCTCCAAAACAATTACTGCATTGACTATGGCGTATGCTCTATGACAAAAAAAAATTATTGTTCAAGTTTTGCTTATGCCAGATTACTGTTTTTTTTATACGTCCCACCCCTCTATCGTTCTATGTATCTATCTAATATGTATACTTTTATTGATCGTTCAGCACTCCATCCATAGGTTTTGTTATAAGACCCCTAGGACCGCTTTATGTATCAACAAAACATATCTACATATCTGTCTCGTACTTTTTTATTGATGAGTTGCCTTTAACTCGGGGCTTCCCCTATCACTTAGGATATAGTCATTTCCTGACAGATAGTAATTACATAATACCATTTCCCCTCTCATCAACAACAACAAGTTCTATTGATAAAACACGTAAATAACTGATTTGGATAAATAAATGTCTTTTCATGTTTGGATATGTCCTGTAAGGGTGTATGAATCTATCTATCTAAAGGCCCACAGCTGATGTCATGATATTCTAAACCTTTCCCCTTGTATCTGCTTCATAGATCCAAACATAGAGAATATTGGTTCCCGTTAATATATATATGAGGGAAATGTGGATGGTGATTTCGGTTATTTTGTACACTTTCAATTTTAAGATTTTTAAACTTTACACTTAACGCATGGAATTGTAACTAGTTACAATTCCCTGCTTAACGTTTTTACGCCCCGCTCATTGGCTGCAGAGGCACTGAAACTTTCGCCGAGTTTTACGGGCGTAATCGTACTTCTCGGACACGTGTTCAACATGTTCAAACGTCTTCTGGGACGATTTCTTTGGGGCACTTGAGTTGCGAAATGTAATAACCTCAGCATGCTATGTGGCCGCCATCATGTCATTCCAAAATCTTGTTTGTCATAAGTATTGTGTGCCCCGTGATTTTATGTCATGTCAGGAGAACAATGTCTGATTATCATCTTCAGACGTTATATTGAACTGTTGACGAGATCTGAATAGACAAAAACCACCAAGAAGATGACAGGAGAAATGAAAACTCGGTGACAAGCTATAGCAAGGTCATCGTAACTCTATGTTGACGTGCCAGCTCTCCGGGTTTTCCGCGGCTGACGGGCGCCGCTCTCTTGTTGTGCTCCACGGCAGAGAAATTAGTGCTCGTTCAAATGCCAAACTCGGCCGCAAATTATCGCCTGCCGTGCCAAAGCTCAGACGAGATTATGTAAACGTTTGGGAAGGATGGATTGTAACATGATCGAGCCAGACTGCTACATCTGTCTGCTAAAGATGAGTAGATTCATAGAAGCAAGAAGGTTTAACACGCCTTGAAGTAGACTCTCAAATATCGTTCTAACCGTACACTGCGTGGTGTGTGGACATGCACCGCTGAGCGCGCAATGTTAGGATTTTCGTCGCGCTTGTGACGTTCGTCTGCAAGCGCCGGCGAACGCAGTCAAGCTGGGCGAGTTACACAACAGCGAAACAATAGGAGAATGTCATAGTATACCGGCTGCTACGGGTGTTCTACGATCAGATTACGCCAAGCTGACGAAGCAAGCTCAATGAATATCTTCAGTAGATGTTAAAGAATTCTAGTCTGGAAGATTCGCAGACGGGGGTGAACTTACACGGTAGTTTGAATATTTAACCTATATCTTCCAACTTCAGTGTCATACGGGTCGATGAACGAGACTTTTTTGGTATTCATTGTCCTTGAAAATATTTATACGTTATATTCTCGGCTCACAATAGAGAGACAAAATTCCATTTTTGTTCATCATTGAATTTGATGGAAAAGTGTCGTTAAATTCTGGCCTCGTAACATTTTGTTACACATGCAATTAATTTAAGGCTTTATTATATTTATTTGTACCGTATTATATGAGGAAGGCAAAGCTCTCAGAAATGCAGAATTGAAAGTTAGTCACAGTTTATTACTGAATTGACATAATATAAATAGAAAAACGGCAGGGTTGTAGTGAAGCCGATAGTGTTAGCCCCTGGCTTGAGTCTAGGTTGCCGTCGGGGACTGTCTCATATTCGCTATAGGCTCTTCTTCTTCTTTTTTTTAAATATATTTTTTATATTTTTTATTATTACTCGTTCACCTCCTTCAGGAGTTTAAGGGATTGTGCCCCATCTCGGGTTCGTACCGGATGATATATTTTTGGCACCCATGCAGTTATATTAAACAGACAGTCGAAATGTTTCGATTATACAGTACCCCTATATTTCCAAAACAAATCGTAGGCCTAAACATAAAGTTTAATTCAAATCATTAGTCATGATAGTGAAGATAAATTAGTCAGAATGATATTTTTATTAATGGACAGCGTTAATCACGCATTTACCCTAAGCGTAATGTTCTTGTAGCAGTGGCTGATCCAGGATTTGAAAATATGGGGTGCAGCCCAAAAATTGAAGGGAAAATGGTGGTGGGGGGCAGCGGAGCTCAACATTTTAAATCGGGATGCAACACAAAAATTTTCCTATTTAAACTTTGTACAGTCGTTTAATGGTTTTCAAAAATAGGGAGTGTCCCCTTTGCCCCTGCCTGGATCCGCAACTGTCGTTAAGGGGAGGGGAGTCCCTGTGTGACCCTGAATGACATAAGGTCATTGTCCCAGCATGATGTTACATGGATGTTCTCCTTAGTGATGCTAAGTCTGATCTCAATGAAGATCAATGTCATAGACGCGACGGGATACGAGACCGCGCATGGCGGGCGGCCCAGACGGATGGCGCGCCGCGCGAGCAGCTCTATCGTACTCCTCGTGAAAGGTGATATGAACTCAACCCACTTTTCACAGACATTGCAAAAGACTTGTAAAACAATGAACTCGCCAACATCGATCCACTACTTCCCACCCGACATACTTTTTATTGGCCGAGTCGTGGTTTCGTGATATTTCTATTGTCTGGTGGAAAGGATGGCATTGGCATAGATACATGACAAGTTGCCGCCACTGCATCCATACACTTTTGGAGATGAACTTGAATAATATCATTCCCAAATAAAGAGAAACATGAATGCATAGAACCTAAATGCGTTGTTAATCTGTAGGCCTACATTTCGTTTTCTAAAGAACAAACAGTGTCATCAGCAAGAGCTTTGGCAGAATCAAAGCCATGTTTTAGGACCTTAGTCCCAATAGATACAGCATCCATTGGAAAATGCAGTTTCTAATTACCTTTTCCAGAGTATAACGAATGTGAGCTTAAAACCAAGCTCTTCATTGATTAATTTGGGCCTATCGACACGACCAATTCCTTTGTCTTTAAGCTTAAACTTGGCTTAGCACCTTGTCATGAATTAAACGAATCAGGATATGTTCCATTTTTTCCCCTAGAAGACGAGATTTAATCAAGTCCACTGCCTAACCGTTATGGTTCTACACTAAATATTGGTGTTAAATTGGGGTTTAACCACATGGTGTTTGTAGGCTATAGGACAACACCACCATGAGAGTTCTCCTATACAAACACCAGTTGTGTTAATCTAACACCCATTTAACACCACCGTGTAGCAGTGTAATCAGGCAACACATCTCTCAAAGTTATTAATGATTTGTCATTAACGACATTTAAGCATGCTCCAATCAAAATGATGAGAGAAAAGGAGAGAGAAAGGGAGATGAAATTTGGAACCCGCTGTCTCTATCACGTGTCTATCCATTATAGTTACATGACATTGTTTTATCGCAGTTGACACGGTGTATACTGGATTGAGTAATGCAGACATGTCAAACCTAATCGGATGGTAACGTATTGGATTTAGGAAACACACACGTATGTGTAAGGAGAGATGTCTTCAATGATCGCCTTCATTTAGATGTCAGAACGATAGACAGATTATGTTTCACGAGGGAAGTCATATGAAGGTGTCTTCTTCACCCCCTGTCTAATTCTATCTATATAGAGCAGTGATGTTGATGTTCTTTGATTCATCACACTCTCTACATGTAAAAGAATGAGAAAGAACTAAAAAAAGGAGTGGAATTCCACTCGAAGGGTTAGTGAAGGGTTAGTGAAGTTTTGTCAGTTACTGAGTTCAAGGCGCATACACCATGTACATCTATGTATGTATCCACTCATTAAAACGAGTGAAGAGTTCAGCCTCGGCATACCGATATTGAGCGGAAACCGAGCTCACTCTGTCAGTGAGCGAGGCAGTGTAACTCAAACTTACACGATTTAGAGTGAAATTTCCTTCACTCTAGTACGGCCCTATGGAAGGCCCATTCCGTGAAACTTCTCTGAAACAAGGTTCTAATACGCCCCCTGTCTGGGAAGTATCCCTATATTGAAGACAGTCTAGTTTGTCATTCGGATAGGCTGTAAAATGGTGCCATGTATGGGAGAGTCACCACTTAATTTGTGTGAAACTGCAGGGGAAACCCCGTAGTAATAGTAAACAGGAAAATAGACGGTTGTTAGATTTGTTTTTATCTCGGTAAATCTTTATGACTACATTCGCTATTTTGGTCACTGTTTTTTCCCTTTATTATATCTGACTTTTTCTTGTTCCGTCTTGATTTCGGTCTTACTTGCAACATTTTTCATGGATTATAACGGTGATTAATAATGAGAAAATTTTTCAGCGTCGCCCTTATTATCTCAAATTTAATAAACCATTTGTTTCTTGCCTGAGGGCGTAGTTTGGATGCATAATTTTCTTTGATAATTTTCATTTTTGTTTTTACAAGTGCATTTTTTCCACGAGATCATGATGCAGCTGTCCTAGACTAATTGCTTTGGGCGAAATATTCCAAATGTTCAGTATTTGATGTTTTTGGTTTCACTGAAAATCATGGAAAGTTTAGATTACAGGAAAAGCGGGGAGAGGAGTGAAAAGCATGAAAGGAATCGTGGAAAGCTTATATAGTTTAATCTTGGAAAGCTGTAATTCATGAGCTTGTGTAATTCGCATGAAGAAAGTATTTGACCGCCGACTTTGAACCTGATCGTAAGAATGAGCTTAGGTTCATTAGCCTTTTGCCGCATGTAGCCTCCGGTCGTAGACGTTTCTCATTTTTAATGAAATCATGATCTGGATTTAATGAACTAAAATGTACTTACTCACTGCTTTGATATACTCCTTAAAATGCGGCAGACACGTGTCCGCGACGCAAGACCAGTGCATTGAAATTTGAGAAAATTGCCGACAACGCGCACACAGAGCGTATACATAGACAGCACATATTAAAATACGCAACGTATGCACAGCGTTGGTCCAGCGCGCTCGACGCACGAGTAACGCACACCCAGCGCATACTGTGCGTTGGCCAAGCATCGTACATTAGAGCATTTGGACAGTAGACTAAATTACATGTAGCCTAACGAGTACTAGAAGAAGTGATAATTTGACGAAACGGCAATTAGACCAAACTCGTAGTAGACCAACTGAGTTTTAATAGACGATGCGGTATTAGCAAGGAGGTTTAAAACTCCTTGGTGTTATTTATGTATACAGTGCGTCCCAAAAAGAACTATACACTTTTAAAATGGCTATCAAATAAAAAAATATATGAAAGGTTTATATGTATACAGTCTGTGTAAAAAAAATTGTACAGTCGAAAAAAAAATATTTAGGTGTGAAATATTTTAAAATAATGTGTGTATGTGGTACCAAAATAAAGCCAAATAATTTTACTTGCTGATGTGCTTTGTTCTGTATAATTTGCGTTCGTAAAACAAAAGTTATGATAAATTTTGTGCGACGAGGAACTAATCGAAATCGAGCACTTCATGGCCATTATGCGAAACCTATACACAAAGGCAGGGGACGGCGTGCGGAAAATGGGATTTTTCTTGATTGTAGAAAACTAGTCATATTTCAAAAATTACAACACCAAATGTGATGAAAAAAATTGCAGGTGAAAGCCTGATCTTCCTGCTTTTTGAAAATACCAACGAAAGCAGGCTGTGATTAATCTTCATACTATAAAAAAATGTTTTCCACTTGTACCATTTTATTTGACACAGACTGTATAAAGCTCATATCCTCAACTATCATTATGACACACAAAATTTCGAAAATAACGCATTCTTCAGTGAGCAATGCCCACTTTTGTGATGGACCTAAAAATTAGCCTGCGCAGGAATTCGCTGTTCATTTATCACCTTTGTATGGCACGCCATTAGGGATTCAACTAATAATGGACTAAATCCACTAACAGAGTAAAAGATATACCAAAAGACAGAAATAAAAAATCAATATTGTGCAAAATGTATTTTTTCAACGTTTTGTTTTCATATCATTCATTTTTGCTTTGACTTGAGTTCATTTTTGTCTTTGTTGGCCGATTTATTCCATTATTAGTGGAATCCCTAATGGCGTGCCATTCAAAGGTGATAAATGACTACAGAATTCCTGCGCATGCTAATTTTTGTGTCCGTCACAAAAGTGGGCATTGCTTACTGAAGAATGCGTTATTTTCGGAATTTTTTGTGTCATAATGATAGTTGAGGATATGAACGTTATCATGGTTATATATATCTAAACTTTCCCCCCAAGAACCATATATTTTTTATTTGGTAGCCATTTCAAAAGTGTATAGTTCTTTTTAGGACGCACTGTATAGCTAGAAAGCCAAGAGGATATAAACTCTCATCAATTCTTTCTTCATACCTAGACACCCGAACAAGTTCCCTCTTTAAAAGTTTACTTTATTCACCATTTTTACGTCTTTTTAATCTTCATGATGAATGTTGGATCTTAAAAAAATATTATAGTTAATACAAGAACTATATATCTTTTAGACGTTTCTATTCGCATGCGCATTATATCATGCACCCCCTTTTTATGTGCAATTTGGGTATTCAATGCACACGTGCCAAACCAAACCAAAGCGGTGTGACGCGATATTTAATTTCACTAAATTTGATTTTTAAAATGAAATTAACGTGGAAAATCGAGTTCGTGGTTTCTGAGCGGCATGTTTCGCGGTAATAACAATTTGGCTATCAATCTTTACATTCGAGCGAAGGGGAAAAAATCTAATTAACTGCACGATGTTGCCGCGATGATCGCATGATTATAAAGGAAACTGTTTTGCTTGAAGCGTTAAGGGCTTGGTGATGGAAAGAAATGAGCCTTAATGTTAAAGGGATTTTGTGACTTTGCGAAGGATTTTAAATGTCTCAGCTGCAGAATCCTATACGATATTAGTAAGGGTATGTAATATTGGGTAAAATGAAACACTTATATATTTTTTTTCCCGAAGCATCATCACACGTTTCATAAAAAAAGTGAAAATAGTCAATTATTAAGTGGCCCATAATACCAGGCTCTTATTTTCTCCCTTCATTCATATCTTGGTAATAATAGAGTAGTTTGTGCAATATTTTAGATTGTAGAATAGGCACGTAACTAGGATTTTTATGGGAGGGTTCGAAATCTGCAAAAGTGGACCAAAAGGTACATCAAAATTTGTTCACGTCACGCCGGGCGAGCAAAAAGGTACACCAAAATTTTTTCACGTCACGCTTGGCGGGCGCGATAAGGGGAGGGGGGGGGGGGTAAGGTGTTTAAAAATTCTCTGCCCTCTGCCCTCAAGGAAGAGATACCATATATTAGCTATAGGGGCTAGGCTAGATGCGGCCCCAAAGAAATGATAAGCAAAAAAAATTATCCTTTTTTTTTTTTTTTTTTTTTTTTTTTTTTTGTAAACGCGACTTTGGTCGCCAGCGGGGGGGGGGGGGGGAGGGTATGGTTCGTTCGAACCCCACCGAACCCCCCCCCCTGGTTACGGGCCTGTTTATGAACACATCATTATTGTACAAAACTCAAATGAACATGTTATTAAAAATCAATCCTCCACAAGGCTTTTCAACACCTTTAAAATAAGATTTACATTAAAGCGGCTAAATGTACTGCGGATCTGCTCCTGACGACCATAGTATACTTTGCGGATATAGCTGCAAGAGATCAAGAAAAAAGGAAACAGATGAAAATAGGAGGAGATGCAGGTCCATTGTTGAGATATTGGGATAGAACAATGGGTCTTTAACATATCCTAATACATAGTCGATATTTATTCATGTCAGGCAGTTATTTTCTTTTAAAAAACATTTGCCCGTGATACTAGACTTTTGTCCAAATTGTATAAAGCAGCTTTACAATCCTCATTATTATTTTCTTCTCTGTCAGCCATGTTGTTAATAGAAAATTTGAAGAAAAAAGAATTAGTTAAAGAAATTTATCTTTATTGTATCATCACTCATGTAGAATATAGTACCGGGTATTACAGCGTCCATTAATTATTGTTTTTATTTAATTCATACACAGGTAATTCTGATATCATGGTGGTCCTCTACAGATATTTATAATTTCAATTATTTTCTTGGAAGAGCTTTATGAGTGAAATGTTGTCACAATTATGAAATAGTTGCAAAGTGAATTTTCAATTATGTTTCAGTTTCAAAAGCATCAGAAATATAATGCATTTTAAATTTTCTATTCTTTTTATATACATATTCTTATATCGCAGAGTTTAAGTTATTTTTTTTTTTTTCATTTGATAAAAAGCAATTTTCATTACGAATAGGCTAGAGAAGAAATTTGATGTTGATGTGCACGAAAATTTGTCATGGTAGTGGTATGAATTCCACCCACGGAATTTTATACATACTTGTACCGTATGCATTTTTAAGACTTATCCTTTCTGCTATGATAAATTGTTGGTTTTCGTCGTTCAACATTGAACTATTCTTGTGCGCATGAGCAGAAGAAGAAACTCGGTCATCTACCCAAGCTGACCGCGATTTTGTGTGTTCAGTGTCCTGTAACACAAAGACTGAAGATCGACTAAAAGTTGCGATTGATTTTTTTTTCTCTCGGTAGCCTCATCATGGACAGGGTGCTCCAAAGTTGATGATCTTAATCATATAACCCTTGCCCTAACCCTAATCTTAATCATATCCTAATCCTAATCCATGACTGTACTTAAGTCCCAAATGAGGCTACCGAGATAAAATTGATCGTAAATTTTTATCAATCGTAAGTGTTTATGTTACAGGGTCCAGATCGCTTGAGGGCAGACAACATTCTCGATTACTTCGATCATAAACACACGATCAGTGATCGCTTTCACGTTCTTGTCTGTGCCGACGTGCCGTGTCTAACGAAGACGAAATGTTTCTCATTCCATTCTGACAGAAAAGTAGTTGGTGATTTAGTGAAGCAAAGTTTGCTTTAAAAGATTCATTAATTTGGAAGAAAAATGAGCGGTATTCAGGATACCTCTTGGTTAAATCATAAAAATTCATCTTCGATCAATTGCGTTCACTAATTTACTCACCCATCGATCGTGAAGGAAGTATTGATTATAACGTCCATAAAACGTAAATTCATTTCTTTATTAAATATTCCTTAATGCCTTAATTGGTTCAGTAGTTAAATATCAGTCACATTTACATTATCTTGGACATTTGGTAATTTTTTTTTTTTTGTTTTTTTTGGGGGGATATAGTTTGCTTTATATTCGTATTGTAAGTTGTCGAACTCTGGTGACCAATAATAACGTTTACACTTTCAATTTAATGGGAATCTTATTAAGTACATTGAAAACATTAACAAATTAAATCCCTAGATTTTAAAAACTAAAATTCAAGGCTATTAAAAAAAATATTATGCAACCATTTAATTTCTTTCTCCCCAAACATGCCATATATATGTGTTCCCAGTGAATGAAAGTCGTGATTGAATGGCTTGCATGTAGCTATCAATAATGTACGGTAATAGGTCTCTCACTGTTCGCACTCGTGTCCAGAATATATCAAGATGGATATGTCGTGTCTGTGACTTCATTAGATCGATTTACTGTATGCCTAGATGCTTTTACTCGCAATCTAAATACTCAATTGCAAGAGAGATTGAAGGTATTAAACTTTGTCATACCTTCAATCTTTCTTGTACTTTAGTATTTAAAATATGACTTAAATTACCTTAACACCGATGGGTTCCTCTGGTCAAGTGGTGAGACGTACTTAAGACCCGGGTTCGAATCCCGGCAGATGACCATTTTAAATTGTTGCATACATGTTTCCAAAATGTTGTCGGTAAAGAGGAGCTTTGAGCATGCTCTCCATTCTCTCTCTCTCTCTTTGTCTACCAAATCTCTCTTATCTCTACAGAGTGTCCCGTCATTTTGAAGTTGTCGTGTGAAAAGTATTAATATTTAATCATGTCTTGGTAGAGTCATCTTTCCAGCATTTGTTGGTACCCCTTTTATCTGGATCTTTGCACGCATGACTGAGTAACAGACAATCTTCAAAAGACTGCAGAATCTTACTTGTGCCAATTAAGTGGATGGATGAAGCTTAAATCAAATATTGAAAGAATATGTGCACACACATACACACAAACCCCCTCACCACACCCACACACACACACACACACACACACACACACACACACATACACACGCACATATACACACACACACACACACCTAAGACCATAATGCCTGCTTGGGTTGTAGTAATTTCCTAACAACTTCATTTGAGTATGAGTGAGAGTATATGTGTCTCTCTATTTGTGTGTGTATGTGTGGGTGTGGGTGTGTATTTTTGTGTGTACTGGTGTGGATGAGATAGGGGATGTGAAGGTGTATGTGTGTGTGGTTGTGGATGTGTGTGTGGTGAGGGTGTGCGTATTTGTTGTTGGTATGTGTAAATGAGGGTATGTGTGGGTGTGTGTTATTACATAAGTAATACATTCTCAATTTGTTTATTCTTCACCCAGCCACTTGGCGCAAGTGAGATTTTGCTGTCTTCAGAAGATTGTCTGTTATTCATGCGTGCAAAGATCCAAATGAAAAGATACAACAGATGCTGGGAGGCTGACTCTATAAAGATATATCATGAAACCTATGATTAAATGTTCATACTTTTCACAAGACAACTTCAAAATGATAGGACATTTTTTTCCTGACTCACTCTGTAGGCATATGGCAAAATAGAAGCAAGGGAGAGATGAAGAAGTCCCATAATAGTTCCAACGTTGTCCAATAAGGTGACGTCAACACATGGATTGATAAATGTCAATTGATAAACTCTTCACGCCTCGTTATGGTTTGAGGTGAGACAACATGATTACAAGAGAACACGGAACATTGATTTCAAGATAGATTATTGATGACGGTCTTGTTGCATCGATGTACAGAGAGAGGTTGAGCTAAACGAGGTTGAGGCATTCTGGAGAGAGGTATATAGAAAGGGTAATCTGAGAGATGCCTGCTGCTATTATTTTACGGGTTAGAGACGGTTTTGAAACTGGTTCGATACTAGTCGCGGAGACAGCTCAGAAAAGTCTCATGAGTTTCCAAGACGGCTCATGAATCGCGGAGACGTCTCCGCGACAAAAAGAGAATTATCGCAGACGTTTCCGAGTATCCGATTCGCGGAGACGTCTCCGCGAAGTGAGATGCCACTATTAGATTTCAAAGTTTTTAGCATTTCCAAGTTATGTGGAGTTGAAATAATTTGTCAGTTTTGAAGAGAGTGAAGCCACCTTTGTCATGGCCCTATTTTGTTATGCGTCAAATAAGTTCAAGTGCACTTGAAAACAGTTGTCTGTAGTCGGTCAGGTGCAAACGATTTAGTCGAGTGAATTGATCAACCTGATTCGTTGAGAGAGAGAGAGACTGTTCGTTGATAGCCGATGAGAGCCACATTGTTGGTTCATGAGATGACTTGATACGGACGAACTACAAATGAAATGGAAGGCTCTTCCCACGCGCTCCAACCGAATTAGATCTCTTTCGAGGTTGAGGAGTTTTCCAGTTGCTCCCAACCAGGTTTTGCACGCTTTATCCCTCCTCTCGGATTACCGACCCTAGACGACAAACTATATTGTCAAAGGAATGAATTTAACAAATGTGTAAATAATTCATCAACCGACGTGATGCTTAGTTTGAAGTAGACACGAATGAATACAAAACGAAGTCAAGAGATCGGAGAATGTTTAACTGATATACTTATCTTAAACATTGTCTGGGAAAGCAATGTTGGGGTCGTGTAGGCGCATCCTATCGTTGTTCATTGTCATAACTTTTACAATTAATCGGGCTCCATCCTTGCTCTTAGAAGAAGCATTTTATTTATATTTCCTTTCTTGACCCATGGAATGAATGTTTCAAAGGCCTTGAACATTACTTAATTTACCGCTCACTTAGGTAAAAGAGAAAGGAACCTCTAGAGAGTCGTAGATGTGATCTCAAATTCTGGTACACTCACCATGACAATTGTATTTTTAATGCTATTCTGACACTCTACCTTGTCTACAGTGCGTCACCCAGAAAAAAGTCAACCGAACTTTGGGAGCCTCATTATTTTATAACTCCCGTGACAAAAGTTTTTTTTTATTAGAAAGATAACTCATATTGATACCAAACTGTGGTGTCATGGATGACGGGGCACTTGAGCTTTAATTAAAAACCTCTATCAAAATTACGTTATACCAAGTTTTGGCAGAAACAAACCTTGCCTTCTGATCAGTCATTGTTTGATTAAATGTTACTTAGTGTACTTGTACCATGAGCTGCTTTTGCTCAAACTTGGTCCAAGTCAATTTTGATATATTTTTATTTTATTTATTTATTTTATTCATTTTTTATATAAAGAACACGTGCTTATTCATCTGTCACAGCAGATGTATTCTTGGGGATCATTGAACAGAAATGAGTTACTCTTTATCATAAATAACTATTAAGGTCACAGAAGATATCATATTTCAATATAAGGCTCTCGAAGTTTGGTTTACCCTTTTTCGGGACGTACTGTAAAACAATTAATAATGCTTGTCATGTAATGGAATAAATTTTCACAAGTATTTTTAGTCAAATTCTCAATCGCCCAATATATGAGTGTCCATTCACCTGCACCGGATATCACATGCATCCATCATTCTACAGACCATCTCATTTAGAATATTAGGCATCAGCTCCTCCTTAAATCAACATCATGCAAAATTAATTATTGTGATGATGATTCATTATGCCTAAATAATGTGAAACATAAAGCATTGTTGTTGTGTAGAATATGCCAGGATGCAGAAACTGCTGCCAACCACTTGTTGTCTTTGCACGAATGATGCTCAATGAAAGAGAGAGAGAGAGATAGAAGAGAAGGGAAAAAAAAGAGGAGAATGCACGTCATAATCTATAATAATTTCTAGAATATTAGCTTTTAACTTGGAGGTTTTCCCCCGAAAATTTCTTGAGCTCTGTAAGGATATGAAAATGATATTTCATCCTGTTTTAAAGCAAAACAATGCATCGTTTTACCTCCTCCAATACGTAATGAGGCTCAAAAGTTATGTCGAATACTTCATGATATAGAGCCTACTCTTTTGAGTGGTATACTTTTATTGTACTTTGGTTCCTCTGTTAACCCTAGTATCCCGTCTTTTCTCCCTCTTCGAGTGAACTTCAACTTCCTTGCATTGTATCTACAATGTCTATCATTGAGAAATAGAGCAGTATTCATCTTGATTTCTTTGTCTCTCTTATTAATCCAACTTTCCTGTCTTTCACAATTTAATTCAATCCTATCTCCATGGTCATTGAGTCCTGCCCTTCACGAGATATAGGACCCTAGGAATTGACCTAAATGTAATGATTGTACTTTTTCTCGATCAGTTTCCATTCTGACCCCTCTCTATCTCCCTCACTCTTTCTGTATATCTTTTGCTCTTTTATCCCCTTTGTCCCTTTCCCTCTCTTTCACTCTCCATCTATATAGTCCGTCCCCTCACCCCCCCCTCTGTCCCTCTGTACACTACAAAAACTGGGTGTTAAATTTAACACCACGGGTGTTAAAATCTAACACCAGCCCGGAATCTATATGCGACCACACCCACTGGTGTTATATTTAACACCAGTTGTGTGTTTAGAAATACATTATTAAAAACTATTGGTGTTATTTTTAACACCACATTCAGGTGTTAATTTTACACTTTTCATGGTGTTAATTTCGAATTTGATACCAGTGGGTGTTGATTTCACTGGCGTAAATCTGTATAGAATGCCAACTTATCTGGAGGATATTACGTAATAATACAAAGCGTTCCCCTCATGAATAGATAGTGGCGAGTGGATTTATGCTAGTGAGTGGTTGATTTTATTCTTGTTGGTGTTAATTTAACACCAATCGGTGTGGCGGATATAGATTCCAGGGCTGGTGTAAATAACACCAGCTTTTGGTGTTAAAAATATTCAGTTAACTTCATAAACTAAAGCTAAATTTGCTGCTATATGTGAATTGTTTATGATATTTATAATTGATATATCGTCTGTTGGGAGCCATAAGGGCGTTATTGCATCTTAAGATGTTCCGTTGAGAGCCAGAAGGGCGCTATTACTGTACAAAGTCAATGGTAATAGCGCCCTTCTGGCTCCAAACGAGAACATCCTTGATATGCAATAGCGCCCTTCTGCTCCAAGCCGACGATATATCAAATGATATGACTTTTTTACCTTGCAAAAATTTCAACAAAGTGCTTTTTCAGAATTTGTCTTAACACCAAGTGGTGTTAGAGAGATAGCAATCTAATTCTGAAATCTAACACCACAAATTTAACACCTGCATGGTGTTGAATATTTAACACCAGCATTTTTGCAGTGTATATCCTCTCTCTACCCCAATTCTCCTTCATGTATACTTCACGAGATCTATCATCTATGGGACCCTCAGAATTGACCCATTTGTCTGTACTCTCTTTCTCTCTCTCTCTCTCTCTCTCTCTCTCTCTCTCTCTCTCTCTCTCTCTCTCTCTCTCTCTCTCTCTCTCTCTCTCTCTCTCTCTCTCTCTCACACACACACACTCTCTCTTCTCTTTCTTTCTCTCTCTCTGTCTTTCGTGACCCACATCCATCTATCCATCTCGTTCTCTCTGTGACCCACATCCAACTCTCTCCCCCTCTCTCTACCCCAGTTCTCCTATAGTAAATGACGTCTTGCCCTTGTCTCATTAAGGTATACCTGGTGGTAATGTAGAGTGGCAGTTCTAGGCCAGGGTCAACTAGTCTCAATGTTACAATTTTTGACCGCATTAGAAGTACTTGACTTTTAAGATGTGACAACCAATTCTGCTCGAACTCTACAGACGGGAGACGGACTGTGTAGAAAATGGTCTATCTTAACCCACTTGACGCATTGATGAGATGGAAGTGGGAGATGTAGAGATGGAACTTCTTGAAGTTTTTTTTTTTTTTTTTTTAAATAAGTTTGATGGAGTATAGGATTTCCATTTAAAGCTACAAGGAGATTAAGAATATTTTCACTCTTCATTCAAATGAACTATCACACCCTATCTCATTTGTTTTGCAGATTAATCTTTCTTCCTTTTTAGAGAAGATTTATTGAAAGAGAAGAACCCTCAACCATTTACCTTTTCAACATACCATTGGTTTGGAGATGGCTCTAAAGAATCTTTAATACTCAAAAGATCTTGAGTTGGCAGTCACATTTCGGAAATTATAGTAAACATTTTAGCAAAACAAAGAGTCAGCTCTTTTAAATCACCAGGATTTGGTAGACTAAGTTGACATCTACTGAAGATAGTAGTGTACTATTGTAACTCGAGCTAGCCTCAGCTACTTTACCATGACATAGTGACCAGATATCTCTTTCAAAACTTTAATTCGGTCAAGATTATTTAATATGAAAAATTATTTAAATGTAAGAAAGATTCTTTTCGATTGTTACACATCAACGATCGTCTATAGTCGTGAGCATACCCTCTGTGGACACAGAAGCGTCAAACGTTCTACTTTTCTAATTGCTGAGCGACATGCGATATTGTAGCCACACAAGAGTACTGGTGTCAGAGGGCTAGAGCATAATTATATTGGGAATTTTATACAAAAAAAACCTCTTTCAATAAAAGGGATGAGGTATTTTGTATTCATGAGGTGACTTTGTCTAATGGAGGTCTATCGTTTGGCATGGCTGTATTGTTTCGTGACAAGAGAGAAGAGAGGTGCGTTTAGACGGGTGATTTTCTGTTTTAAGTTTTTTGTTTTTGTTTTCCGCAAAGCTATATCTTCAGAGAATTATCCATATATAGATAATTCTCAAAATTTAGAGAATTATCCTTGTTTTTTTTCAAATACCATCTGAAAATTATCATATTTAAGAGGAAACGTATAATTTCCATTAGTAAGTTAATAGGCCAATTGCAACATTATTTTAGGTCAAAAATCAACCATTTCTGAATAGAAAAACCAGTCTTGATCTGGGCGTTTATTGAAGTTTTGTCAATACACCATCTGTATGCGCCCACGTTCATTGCCAAACTCCATAAAACATCTATGACTAGTCTGGAAACGTTAATCTGGAAACGCTGCGGACATTGTGTAAACCACTTCGCGGCGCTCTACTCTCTTAGTTCTTCTGTTTGGTGTAAACGTAGCATGAGAGAGTCTCTTGTCACTTGATAGGGACAGACGGAATAGATGGTTTCCGTCGCAGACAATGGCGAGACACTCATGAATATTCATAAGCAGTTGTCTCGTCCCATCCACGATAGATTCATGAAGATGACTGGTAATCGATCGATGATTGTTTCATCACGCTGCCTAGGGGCACAGTGCATTCATCAAGTGGGCGTAGATATACAGGGCGTCCCAGAAAAAGAAGAACCCGAATTGTTAGAATAGTAAGCATATGTATATGCGGCAGTCACAACGCAAGACCAGCGCATTGAAATTTGTGAAAATTGCCGACAACGAATGTACTGCGTTTGCTAAGCGTGCTCGACGCATGAGTAACGCACACCCAACGCAAACTGTGCGTTCGCCATGCGTCGTACATGTGACTGCGCTATTACCAAGCAATTAATGAAATATTAAGTGCATGATATTAAAGTTCGTCTTTTCTTCTTTCTTTTGATACATAATACGATACAAAATAGCGACGCACGGATGGACGAGGATTTTGAAATTTAAATGTCAAATCAATTCACGACCCTTGGAACTTTACAAAATACATAACAAGAAATGCTAATGAACCATCCCTTTAGTTGGCAAGGTAGCTCGCATCCTTCCAAACCCAGCCCACTCTTTTTGAATAAAGCGAAATTTAAAAATTGATTTTAAACACTTCTTGTTCAGGAAATGCGTGGCTCTTTCAAATTTTTTAGGTGTCATCAGAAAGAAGAAAGCTTGAACTTTAAAATGATGCATTTAATATTTCATTATTTGCTTGTATTCACAGAGAAAAAGGTCTGGCAATTTGGGTTACGCTTTTTCTGGGACACCCTTTTTAGTGAGTAATAGGAATTGTTAGCAGGTTGTTACGATGGACTGCAAATGTCAAATGAAGCCAATTCCCAACTAACTCGACAAATATTGTAACGCAATTGGCGTTATACTGCTTACAACCCAATGGTCCAAAGTGATTTATCTCTCAGTTCCCTGTCTGTTAAAGAGCTGCTCCCCTTAAACCAACTTTCATCCAACTTTTGACATGAAACAATGTTTTTTTCAGGACGATATTATTGTCTGATTTTAATCTCATCCGATAATTGTTAATGCTTATATTGATTATGTGAATATTTAAAACGAGAATAAAATATATAGATTGTAAACTACATTTGTCAATATTCATATGTTCTAGTAGTCACGTACCGATCATATTTCAATTTGTGTGCGTTATGGACGTCTAAATGTACATGTAGGTATAGACGTTTAAGGAGAGTATGCATTTAATCCTAAAAAGATTGAATAAGAAGACATTTGTAGGATATTATTTAACTTCAAATTACTTAAAGAATATCAATCCTATATCGATCCGATCTAAACAAACTCAAGTGTCGACCTCTTATTGACTTTTACCTGATTGATAATCGACGAGTTCCATCAGCAAAGCTCACTGAAATCTACCGACAGCGTGATAATAGACAACCGATACAAAAGTTCATTTTGGGCGAAAATTTTGGAAATAATTTCTATTAACTCACTGAGCATTTGAGAAAACACATTTCTTAGCTTGTAGATTTCCCCTGAAGATAAATCTCAGAATACTGCTCCCCTATAACCACAAAAACATTGAAATCCAAGATAGTGCTTCAATTCCAAAGCCGCTACTATACCTCTGAAGTATTTCATCCATCATCGCCTCGTTGGAGCGAGCGTTCTGGAACTTTGCGCCAATAGCGCGACGTTCTGCCTCATAACATTAGGTTGACTGTGAATTGAAAAGCGGTAGAGGAGATTTCCGTTACTTATATAAGGAGCTACAACCTTTTACGCTAAAGTCCCTCGTATTTAAATGGATGGAAGGAGAAATTTCGTGTGCAGTTGACAAGATTTGGAGTCTTGTATGAATTATACTGCTTGTTGTATTTGTTTATTCAATAAATATGATTGCGTCTAATAATCACTATAGTCAAAGTCATGGAACTTTGGACCAATGGCGCGACGTTCTGCTTCGTAACATTGGGCTGACTGTGAAGTGAAAAGCGGTAGAGGAAATTTCCGTTATGTTGAGGATTGAAAATCATGAAGTAGCTGTAACCTTATGCTCTTTAGATATTAAAGCCATTTGTATTTAAATAGACGGAAGGGGGAAAGGTCTTTGAACAATGATTAATTTTTATACCGCCTCTTACTAAATTAGTTAACAACAACACTGAAAACCAAGATCTAATAATGCAATGAAGAATGTGTTTTGAAAAGGAAAAATTAGGCACAAGTGGCTAACAATGCAAATTTAACATAGTCATCTAAGTGGATACGATTTGAATAGGCAAATGGGCTTTAGATTAAATTTTGATGTACATATTCAATATTTTTTTATTCTTTAGTGTGATTTTTTCTTTTTCCATTTGATAAAAGTTTGCACATGATAATTGATTGACGTAGAAATTTACTTTAATTATGTGGGGTGTTTTATGTTGTTCATTAATTATGATAATTGCGTGTAATAATCACCACACCAGAACGACACTAATCTTTTCATTCATAATTTTTTGTTTAATGTATGCTAAACTGTGGCATGTGTCATTGAAGTTTGTTAACTGTAAAATAAGTATTCTTGCCTTTAAGTATCTGTCATGGAAAGGTCACGCAAAATGAAATTGCCAAGAAATATTAAATGATCCATTTTTTGTTTTAAACTGAGAAACAATTCTGCTGATCACGGGTAGTTCATAATCTAGAAAACTCTAACGATTCGGAACTCGCAATTGATAAAAACTATTTTTTATTGTTCTTTGTATCAATTCATCTTTCAAAGGAGGAAATCTCATTTGAGGATTTTAAGGTAACTAAAATAAACCTGATTCTTTAAAGAATTACCCCCGCTGTATGTTGCATGTCTGTATGAACTATTTCGTGTGAATTACCTTTCTTATACGCCCCTTTCACTTTTCCGTTTGGGGCCTGTATACGTGGATAGAAAAAGCCGTTTGGGTCATATTCGTACGGTTGTACAAAAAAGGCCAAACGACTGTTCTCCACGCCGCATACGACTCCGTACTGGAAATGTGAGTGGCAATATTTTCAGTTACCTTTGTTTTCATGTATCATATAAAAAAATCTTTGATGTATCCTATTTCTGTTTGGACACTTGGTACAATGGGGAAAAAAGTTTACTTGTTCTATTTAATTTTTTTGGGGAAAATAGTTAAAAGTTAAATTTCTCATTATCATTTCTTCAAACAACCTTTCTTAGTTTAAAAAAAAATGCTTGATTATTCAGTATCTTATGCTCTCTTTTTTGAGTGTGCACTTTTGTGATTTACATCTTGTCTTTTTACTTCGTGTGTTTTCACTAAAAGTAAAATTTTGCTGTATTTCCATTGTATTTTCTTTTGCCGATTGCTCTTATTTTACTCCTTTGTGAAATTGTTGTATTTAGATGAACCCTTTGTGGAACGCTGTGAAACAAGTCGTATTGAAATCTATTTGATTTTACTTTATTATTGTTTTTGCACAACCGTCTTTTATTCTATATATATTTGATAATTTCCACTGCATATTCAACTTTCTATTTAAGAACATCTTTATCTACATCGTACAAGGTGAAAATATTTCAAACAAATTTCAAAACGTTTTAAGGCTGTTTCTAACGTTGATAAAATCATATTTGTATAATAATTGTTTTGACTTTGGAATTTACCCATTTTCTCTCTATGTTTGTCTTTCAGAAAGAAATTAAAATCATGTACAAGAAGTCTTCCGAATTTGATGGCCATGTGTAAGTAGCATTTTCTTTTTATTGCACTCGTGATTACACAGTTCATAAGAAATAGGTCAAAATTACCCCACGATGGGTCCATTGGGACTGTTCGCCATACCGGTTCAGCGAGGCAATACCAGGATCCCGTTGCATAAAAAGTTACTATTATACTTTTTATAGTAACTTTGCCATAAATTGTAACTACCATGGTAACGTTACTCAACAACCATTCAAAATGCGGTATTCCATGAAAGTTATCATTGACGGGAGAGTTACTATAACTCTTTATGCAACGGGGCCCAGATGTATGCCAACAATTATTGACCCGAAATGGTGTATAGCCCCAGAGGACTCAGAAGTGAGTCGTTTTTAATATAAATTTTTTAACAGTGTAACTCCCACCAAATCCCAGATTATAAACCGTTAGAATATAAGGGTTATTTGTAGTTATTATTATGATAATTATATATTTTTATCGACATACTATAATAGCGTTTTCTTTACTAGAAATCATCACAAACGTAATACCGTTTGTGATGATTTCTAGTAATGAAAACGCTATTATAGTATATCGATTTAAAAAAAGAAGAAGAAAAAAAAACAACAAAAGAATACGAAGCCTTGTTCATGCTTTGCGAATAATTTTCCAGGATATAATATTCCGTGTTATACCTTATTCTTATCTCCACGAGCTGGATTTACACGCTATATTTCCTCAGCTTTGCTTCGGAAAGATAGCTATCCAGCTTGCATGAAAAGTGATAGTTTGCCCATCACTTTCGTCAAACGGTGATTATTTGCTTAATAATATCATAATATGCGATAAAATCAACAACCTTTTATATTTAATGAATGTTTTGCATGAAAAAAATTGTATTAATGTGAGTTGTCACCTTTGGTTATTGTACATTTATAATCTGCAGTAGATGTAGAACTACCGTACACATTGTCATGAATGGAAGTGGGATCGTTTCCCCAAGTTCGTTAAGTTACGAATGACTTTACCAACAAATGAAACATTTTCTTGTGTGCCATACATTCTTAATCACTTAGCACAAGCACTGATAACCCTTCGTTCGTAAAGCTATGTGCTAAGGGGCTGTCCCACTGGAGGCGATCGTTGTTGCCACAACTGGCGATCTCGCTATTGGGAGTGTGGTAGCAAGTTGTTGTTGTAGCCTAGCTTAGATAGATCCGTTCGTAGGTTTATCATCGCCTTTTTAAAGCCGAATTCCTTATTATGACAATATCAGGTTGTTGCCACAAGGATCGCCGCCTGTGGGACAGGCCCTTTAATTTAGGAAGGATTTAGTGAAACACTTACTAGATGTACCAACCATATCACGCTCTGAACATTCTGTGTTACCTCTCTTGAGACGGGTTTGCGACAAGACAGTGTGTGATTTCGAGTCTTTGGAGTCCCGGAGACGTCTCATGAGTCTCTGTGACGTCTCCCGGGTCTCTGTGACTGCCCTCGAGGCGCGGGAAAAATCGAACACGTTCATATCTTTGGGATTTTCCAATCGCGGGGATGTCTCTGCGACGTCTCCGAGAATACAGGGACCGATGTGACTGATCCATCTCGGGACTGAGTCGCAGAGCCGTCTCTTCTGGTGAGAAACCACCTTCACATAAAGAAAACAATTGCTGGAAAAAAAACCCTCAAATACATTAAATTGTCAATGGCCTGAATGGAAATTCAAACGTCACCTGACAGTGGCGGATTCAGGATATGCAAACAGGGGGTGAGGGCGCTAGGCCCGATAGGGGGCTCCCGATTCTAACATACACAAACAGTGGGTGGTTTTCAAATAATATGGGGGCACGTCCCCTGCGCCCCCGCCTGGATCCACCACTGTCACCCTGTACTTTATCCCAACGATGCACTTTTCAGTGGTATATTAGTCACTCTACATAATCATGAGAATCAGTATGTTTAGGTCTAGGCAACCCACATTTGCCTTATAACATTATATCACAAGCTTAATCAGATCCCGTTTGCTAACTAATTAATCTCGAACGCGTAGCAGGCAACAGACAGACAGCCTAGATGCATAAATTGGATGAGTATTACATTAGAAGAGCCAATACTTAACGACTTCCTGGAATTGCATGTAAAGCCTAAATTGGTGTGCATTACAGGTAGACAAAAGGGGAGCAGACAGAGCCAAGGTGGTACAGTTATTGAAATTAAAAGTTTGAGAGATAAGTTCTGCCTGACATTAGAATTTTCATTGTTCTCTAAAATTGTAGTTTATTATGTTTAAAAATATGCAATATGCTGCAGGTACATGTTTTCCAACATATATTTTTAGATCATCCTTTGCCATAATCATCATGATCTTTATGCTTAATGGAAAAAACATATCAAAAATTATATTTAAATACTTATTTAGAAAGCGTTTCGTATTAAATGTTATTGCTTTCTTGTTTTATGTCGCTGCCAAAAAATAATGTGTGGCATGAGCTATAGCTATACCATTTGAACGTGTTTTTCCCCTTTTTTTTTCATGCAAAATAAATATTTTAGAAAGAAGGGAAATAAACATTTTGTATAGTATACTGTATGCTTTGATGTTTCATGTAAAATTTAATTTGTACACAGACATTTCAACTACAAAAAATTGACTTTTTCAACCTGATTATGAATTAATGTTGTGAGAACAAAAAAGTGGAAATATAGATGTAAAAACCAGTGGAATGGTGAAAGAAGTTAGAAAATATCATAATAAGTTTCAATAATTAAACGTGGTCATAATTTCAGTCTAATAAAGAATAAAACGATATTGTACACATTAATCCATTGTTTTGAAGTTAGGTTATTTGTTTGGTTTTTGTCCTTCAGCGCGGATTATAAAGTTTGGCAAGCCCTTTCATTCGTTCTCGGAAAACGGATCGTGCCCAACTTAAACATTAATCATGTTAATTGAAATGATATTATGGTTAATTCTGAGGATTTAAGGTTTAACGCATGTGTTCCAGGGATGTGGCAATGATGTCAATGTTCGATATCAAGTTATATTTTTTAATAATAAAAACGGGTGTATTCTATCCCAACCCCCCCCCCCCCCCAACTCAGGTGGTCAACCATATACATATGCTCGTTCCAGATTTCTCCTGAAAAGGGGTATATTTTAGGGGCTCAGGTAGGTGGAAAATCATTGAAATAGGGATCTTTTAGCATTGTTTTTCTGACGTATCTTTAATTAGGGTAGTTTTCAATTCTTTGAGAAAATATCCTGAAATTGGGTCCCGAATATGGTCCAAAAACCTGTTTTAAAAAATGGTAATGTTGCTGACTCCCCCTCCAAAAGCCTGTAATAGAGGGAAAGTTTTGATGCAGCTTCCCTAGGGGGTAATTTTGACACGGCTTCCCCTCCAAAAGCCTATGAATGATAGGGGGTAATAATCCAGAAAGAGCATACGTGTATGGTTGACTGCCTGAGTGAGGGGGGGGGGGGGGATTCTATTCTTTAAATTTCCATCCTTGTTTGTTAATCCATGTGCTGATATTTCTTTTTGTCAAAACCAGATCAAACTTTCATCATGGTGACCATAATTCCCTCGGAATTCGTAGAACCAATGTTCGACCTCGATTCGTATAGGTGTTTCCTACCACTTGGGAACCTGTCAACGAAAAATACTTTGTTTTCGTTTCCCCCGCCTACAGTTTTTGGGCCCTGATTGATACAAAGTGACTTTATTATGAAAATACGTTTCCAAAATTTAGTCGCTTTTATTATTTTACATATTTCATATTGTGCAATTGGTTTTTATGAATTAACGAGCCCCAAAAGGATCCATGTTTATTTGTGACATTCCAATGAAATAAATAAAAGGAAATAAATATTGATTGATGGAAGCATAAACAGCTGATGCTAAACTATATTTTAAAATGAGTTATAATGATGTTCTCATTCGGGGTTGTTCGTATCTTCCTAAACTCTTTATCATATTTGTATGTCACGTGTCAAATATGAATTGGGCTTGTGTCTTCTTGTGAAATTATATTATTCTGGTTGGTCTGTGTTGGTACATGACTCTTTTCATGCAATAAACCCCGTATATGAAATTGCATATTCGTAGCAAGAGCTTGATTTACGTAAATGTTCGGTATTCCCTATTTTCCGGTAAATATCCGGTATTCCCCACATGTACCCTATATTATTTTGTATGTTATCATTCTAATGTTGGATGATAAAATGACTTACAGTAGATGACATACACACGACATTCTATTGACCATGTCCTTGCTTTCGAGTCAATAACCTTTTCCCGTACATTCTCATTTTCCATCCATTAAATCATTAGTTGAGCTTAGATAATATTTTGCTGACTGTTTCCTGAACCCATGTCCACGTACATCCTTGATAATAACCATAAATTATCTCTCTCTGTCTCAGGGGATCAGATTTATCGTGCGGTTGGTTCGATTTGAGTTAGATTCGAGGCAGATTTGGGTCGATTTGGCCCTTATTCCTAATTAAAGCCTTGCAATTAAACACGATTTCTATTTCATTTTTCCTTTACATTTTTCGAGCCTCATGTTAGATAATCTTCCAAGTTTCAAATGTCACAATTAATGCAAAATGCCCTTTATTTCAAAATTGTATCGCAGCAGATCGCACAGTTTATGACGGACTTTATACCAAGGGGCTTTCTTATGTCGCACTCCCACGTCTATTCCATCCATCTCTCTTACTTAGTATGCTTAGTGTTGTGCCATCGCTTCAATTTCCTATTTTCATCCCAGTTTATTAAGGTCGTGTATTAGGCCTATACGTACATGTACATCATTCTGTCCTGGAGTAATATCACATGTTCCTTGCTGCAGAAAGAGAGAGAGAAGGAGATGGAGAGAGAGGGAGAGAGAGAGTTTTCTAAATGAATCTGATGACTCAACCCTCAGGCCTAATCAAGTATAAAATCCCTTCATTGCTTCGGAACATTCCGTGGATGATAAACGCTGAGTATAACACCGGTGTGCTCACTGACGGCTCTACCAGCCTCTCATCTGTGCGCAACCCCTTTGAAATGTAGGCCCAATTTTTGGGTGCGTATAAATAGAATATCGAGTCTCTCAATATGTGTATTTCTAGAAGTGTGGATGTGGTTAATATCAATAATGTGTCAAGGTTAGTATTTTTAAAGTAGACAACTGGAGAGTCAAAACTGCTTTTGATTGCAACCAAACTCATACCACTGCAACGGAAAATCTTTACTGATTCAGA
>CALNVZ010003425.1:36187654-36203131 GCA_940671915.1 Paracentrotus lividus | reverse complement strand
ATATCTAAACCCCTATGTCAATACTCTTTGTTAGATCGGGAGTTATCACCTTTCAAAGAAGGGCCCAATTTTCAGGCTTCAGCGAGTACCCAGCAAGGGGTTCGAGAATTATGCGTCACCACCTTGGGCACCCGTTACCGTGTCCACTGTATGGACGTATCCTGTACTGGCTAATTGCGTCATTGCACATTGTTTCTTCAAAACTTCTTTCTTTCTTTTTATCTTATGGCTACCCCAGGCCCTGACTAATTTAACTGGTCAAATGATATATCTGCCGACTGTTCCTCTTCATTTGTCTATATATTTAAAGTTATCCTTTCCAATAATGTATCTTTTTTCATTATATTAAGATATAATTAAAATAGGGGCCTATCCTCAGCAGGCGACATTGTTTTCATTATGGACTGTTCAAAAATCACACTTTTAGTTTGTGTGTTTTTTATGACAAATTATTATAACCAGTATCCTATATATATCATTATTGTAAGGTTATTTCAATAACTTGAAATTGTTCATTTGGTTTGTAAGTCCTTATATTATGTGCAGATGATCCTGAGATAACTTCATCTCGTTATCTAATATAATAATTCGTCAAACTTTCGGATGGAATTAGTCCTTAGTTCTTCAGTTACAGTATATGTGAACCTTTTTTCATGTTTCAGAATTGTTCCAGAATTGAAAATAACAATTTATTTTGTAGATTCGACCTTGTTTGCAATGCGATTTGACACGATTTTGCATCGTGATAAAAGCAGCGTCTACGAGGGAGACAACGTGTTATTCCATCCGCTCCTGGCGGACTGAGATATCCGCTGCGTGATATGTAACATTAAGCAAAACTAATTATAGACCTGTAATATTGCAAACAATCATGATTACATAATTGATTCTTAAATATTCCGATCTCTCCAATATGTACTGATTTATTTTATGGACGTTCTGGTGTTTCAGCCATTAAATTCGATATAAATAGGAATTTTGGAGGAAATGTGACATGACACCTTGTCAAACTTAATAGATCGGTTTATTGTTAATCGTGTAAGTTAGTTGGGAAAGTCACGTGACGTGGGAATGATTATATTTTGCTCTAAAACCTTATTTGGAGGATTCAATAAGAACAATCATATTGAAATCAATATAGATTCAACACAGAATAAGTCTCTAAGAATGAAGTCACTATAAATTTACGTCGGAATTTTAAGCCATTATAATCTCCGAATGTCAATGGGCAATCAACGGGCCGCACCGTTCACGCCCTCGGTGAATAGAGATGAGCAAGGCAATTCGGCTTTTAATAGCATGATTGCAAACTCTTCAAAAATCATATCGCGGCAAGTTTCAAACTCTACAAAATATCACATCGTTACAATATCTCAAAACATTGGATATCTAAGGATATACAACCCTTTTATGATTTTGTCAAGGTGCAATCAGTTGTGATAAAGAGCCATATTAATCCGAGACACCAGCAGCTCATAGCAACTTGTACAGTGCAACTATGTGATTAACCTTTTATAGCACGTACGTACAGTACATGCAACATCATCAACTGCGCGCGCAGCTCAGCAGCCAGTGGGCTAGCTGTCGAGCTGTCCAAGGTGTTCAGACGTCACAAGATAGGAGCTCCTCCGCACGCGAGCGGCCCATCTGGGGCGGATTAACAAAAACACTACAAAACGTTTAAGCTATTTCTGCAGAGCATTAAGTCATTTTCAGCATGTCAGCGTATAAAGGAAGGAAAATCTATTTAGAACATTCGCAATTTGGTCATATTAGCAATATTGTGTATTTTCTCCGTGGTATACTTTAAGCTAGAGGAAATGATAGAAAAGTAGTAAAAATCAGAAATATAGACAAGCAAATTGTTATGAAACACAGTCAAATTAAGTCCATGATTATTTTCTTTCTTTTTCCTTAAATAAATCATTATCCATTTCACCATTTATACTTTTTGAGTATAGCCTTGTAATCTAACAAAATAATTGAGAAAGCAGAATGTAATAATATCATAAAGTAAATTAGAAATATAAAGAAAACACATTAGTTCAAATCAATGCAAATATGTTGAATATGTCATCAAGTAAGAAGTGGATTTTGACGGTGGAGGCGAGGTGAATGTTGATTTTGTTTTTTAAGATCATGTTATTTCAGAGTTGACACCCCAAAAATACGTAGATATACGATTCATGAAGAAACAAACACCCGTTATTTTTAGAATACAAATTCCGAATATTGATCAAACGTCATACGACTCCAGATATCTGATTATTGTTAATTTGTAAAAGATTTTTTTTTTTTCAAAAAGATTATCTGGATCTAATTTCAGAGGAAATGAAAGAAGACCTGAAATTTTGCCTAAACGTTTGCCTTGTATGTCTGCAATAAAAGGAGTACCGGTTAAATTCGATTGTCTCACTCGGATTGTGGTGGGAACGTGTAATGAATCGTCCCAAAACATTAGGAAATGTAGTTCGCAACCGTATAAAATTGAAAACACAAATACACACAAAAACAAACACCCTCTCACACAAAAACACCCACACCACCAACACAACACCAACTACACACACACACACACACTAGAGACACCGCACACTCACTTTCAAACAACACCCAACCACAATACAACACAATCCACACACAAACTCACACACAAAGCACACACACCGCACACACTTAACTACTAGTAAAACATGAGAAGTACCATTGTGACATATCAAAGGTAAAAAGGGCACTTTTTTGCCACAGATAGTGAAATTTCTTTCGTCTGGAATGCATGGTACATCCGTGTCACGCCTGCTTGACTAGGCAGTGGCGCCTGGACGACGGCGGCCATCATATGTGTGCATGAAGTAACAATACAAGACACGCTATGCTGATGCTCTCTATCCTTCCGGGTTCTTGTTTGTCATTGGTTTGTGATGTGTGTGTGGTACATAATAATGCTCTTTTGACATTTTAGCAAAATTGTGGATGACATCGAATTTTAAGTTCATATAAAACCACGAAGGGATATATTATAGGGTGTCTTCTTTCTTTTTTTTTTTTTTTTTTTTTTTTTTTTTTTTTGAGGTGGCAACAATTGCTCGGCATTTGTTTCCGTTATAAGATGTAGGATCAGATTAGCTATAGTCGTCCTTAGCCAATCCTTCCGCGTTTACAGCTATTTCTGAGAGATTCAAGTCATTTTCAGCATGTCAATCGTATAAAGGAAGGAAAATCTATTTAGCAACATGCAATTTGGTCATTATTAGCAAATATTGTGTATTTTCTCCGTGTGTATACTTTAAGCTAGAGGAAATGATAGAAATAGTAAAAATCAGAAAATATAGACAAGCAAATTGTTATGAAACACAGTCAATTAGTCATGATATTTCTTTCTTTTTTCCTTAAATAAATTCATTATCCATTTCACCATTATACTTTTTGGTATAGCTTGTATACTAACAAAATAATGAGAAGCAGATGTAATAATATCATAAAAGTAAATTAGAAATATAAGAAAACACATAGTTTCAAATAATGCAAATATGTTTGAATATGTCATCAAAAAGTAAGAGTGGATTTTTGACGGTGGAGGACGAGGTGAAATGTTGATTTTGTTTTTTAAGATCATGTATTTCAGAGTTTGACACCCCAAAAATACCTAGATATACGATTCATGAAGAAACAAAACCCCGATTATTTTAGCATACAAATTCGAATATTGATCAAACGTCATACGACTCCAGATATTGATAGTTACATTTGTAAAAGATTTTTTTTTTCAAAAAGATTATCTGGATCATAATTTCAGAGGAAATGAAAAGAAGACTGAAATTTTGCCTAAAACGTTTGCCTTGTATGTCTGCCAATAAAAGGATACCGGTTAAATTCCGAGTTGTCTCACTCGGATTGGGTGGGAACGTTAATGATCGGTCCCAAAACGTTAGGAAATGTAGTACGCAACCGTTAAACTTGAAAACACAAATACACACAAAAACAAACCCCTCTCACACAAAAACACCCACACACCAACACACCCACCAACACACACACACACACACACATAGAGACACGCACACTCACTATCAAACACACACCCACACACACATACACACAAATCCACACACAAACTCACACACAAGCCCACACACACCGCACACATCTTAACTACTAGTAAACATGAGAAGTACCATTGCATATCAAAGGTAAAAAGGGACTTTTTGCAGCCGATAGTGAAATTTCTTTCGTCTGGAATGCATGGTACACGTGTCACGTGCTTGACTGGCAGTGGCGCCTTGGACGAGGCGGCCATCTAGTGTGCATGAAGTACAATACAGACACGCTATTGCTGATGCTCTCTATCCATTTCCGGGTTCTCTTTGTTTTGTCTTGGTATTGTGATGTGTGTGTGGTACATAATATGCTCTTTTGACATTTGGCAAAGATTGTGGATGACATGAATTTTAAGTTCATATAAAACACGAAGGGATATAATTATAAGGTGTCTTCTTTCTTTTTTTTTTTTTTTTTTTTTTTATTTTTTTTGGCAACAATTGCTCCGGCTTTGTTTCCCGTTTATAAGATGTAGGAATCAGATTAGTATAGTGTCTAGCCAATCCTTCCGGAAAACACACAGGGTCAAATCACTGTGAAAATTGGCCAAATCCACAGTCGACTCTGTGAATACAGTGTCCGAGTCCTTCTCAATGTGACAACTTTGTCACAGTGTGTTCACAATGTGTTCACACTATGGGACTTTTTTTTTCCGGCATGGCAGGGCAGAAGTTAGCCATTCGATGTTTTTTCCCTTTGGGTGTTTCTGTCTCTCTATAAACCTTTGTTTTTGTTGTGCTCATTTCTTACATCTCTTCATTTCTATCTTCCGTTAGCACATATTTTTCATTTTAAGAAAACCTAATGCGGACCAATAACCCCAGTAGCTTTGCTTTCAATAACATCTTTCCTCCACATTTATATTACATCACACAATGTGGACGTGTCAACCATAACTTTCGATCAGTGGTGAACATTTGATTTTAAACATTGTAAGGAAAACGATATTTTGACTGCTTTATCAAACTCTTGATTGGTTTGACTAATCTAGATTCAGCCAAACATTGAAGTACTTTGCAGGAATTGTTTTCCAAATACCTTTAGTTACGTGTATGTCTGATCATTCATATCCAACGAAAAGATATTTCATTAGTCTGATGAGTCCCACAAACACCTTCAATTGATATTGATCCCGAAGTAATAAAAATCAAATTTTGTCAGCCAAGGCTGTCTGATCCCCCTGATCAAAATATCAGGCGAAGTCAAGGGCGCTCGAGTTGACATTTATTTAAATCTCCCGTTGTCAGGATACAGTCGGTTGCTAGGGAAAGTATTAGTAAATATCTTGATACTGCACTAATACCCGTCTGACGTATGTAACAATCCCTGATTATGAGTATGATACCTGGATTGTCGTTATGCGAGGATCATGTTTCGAGAACATTCGAATTATGTCATGAAATGTCATATTCTGAGAAGGATATTCCTGTGTATAACGATTTGTCAGTTTTATGATAAAGTAATTTTATGTTAAAAAAAAAAATAGTGCACCTAATACAAAAATATGGAAGAGCAAAGCATGGATGATAAAGACGAGTTTGAAATTTCAATGTAAAAATGAAATTGCGCAGACAATCCATGCTTTGTTCTTCCGTATTGTACTGGGCGTCTAAAGAAAGAAGACGCATGAATTTTTATATGACACACTTTCTTTTTCATGAATTGTTCGTTTTCACCTTTTTTTTGTTGTTGAACGCACTGTACATGCTTCACATCGTATCACATTGTGGATACGGGTCTAGAGAATTGTAATTTTGCCGTCAAATATTATGAAAGCTATTCTACAGAGTATACTGTAAAAGTCTAAAGAAATTTGACAAGTGGGGCGTGTGATGTTTTTTTATGGCCATGATTATAAAAAGTTAACCTTCACGCTTCCCTAACCGTACCCCCAATCGGCTGATTTTCTAACAATTAGGCTCTCCCTTCGTCATAATTACAAAACCATGGAATAGCCTTGCGTTTAATAAAACCCGATCTAACGAACGCTAACCGTTTTATTACAAATTTTCGACATCTCTGCATCCATGTTTACTAGGCTAATTTTGAGTAATATATTGGGAATTGTCTAATGTCTATTCGTGATGGAGTAAGCGAGGAAAGAGATATTGTAAGAGGTGAATAGCCACTTTCAGGGATGTTTTATTGCTCTTTTATGAGCAGTTTTTCATTGAAAATAGACGTGGAAATGAAATATTAATTCAGGTGGATTTAGAGACAAACGAGAAAGGTCATTCTCTTGTTTCAAGCTGTATGACTCACATCAGAGCGGCTATTACACTTTACATTATTGTTCACAATTCCTTTATTTCGGATTCACAATGCGATTGTTTAAAAACCAGTTTGATTTTGAAAGAGTTTGGGTTCATTAGTATTTTCTTTATATAAATTATATTGTTTGATATCAGATATCGCCAATGACAGAAATTTATATAATTTTTATTGTAACACACTTACACAATATTTCAGACAAAATTAGTGCCGAAATTTTCATTCTAACAACAAAAACATATATAATTATAAGTTATATTGTACGCATGATAATACTCACTTCTGATAATTACAATACACTTTTTGTTTTATACAAATACAAATAATTAATATTATTGTTCCTCTGTCATTTTACAGCTACAGAGCAGAATGCACGATTGATGCTCCCCATAAAAAGTTGCCGACAAAGACTGATGACATGTATTATAAAATGGCTCTGTGATTTTACGCATCGTGGTTGGTCAAAACGCGTCACGTGTGATGCTGTATTTTCGATGCAAAGCACCAGCGCAGCGTGCATTTTTCTGCGCAAAAAAAGTGATAACACACTCTCATCCGGGTCTTTTTGACTTTCTGCGATGACGATCATGACGGTAGATCTTGAGCTAGCAAAATGTCACAATTTTATAAAAGCGTTAAAGACCGTGGACGGAGTAAATACAACCTTACATCGATTGATAGCTAAGTAGGCGTATAACATAAATGCCCAAAAAATAAATTCAATTTTCATAACAGTATTCATAAAAAGGTGATCGAACCTCAACCAGGCCATCCCTCCCAAATACTCGAAAAGTTACCCCTATTTTAATGGCGTGGTTGATGACGTCAAAGAATGTTAAGGGAATGCTACGGCCAGGCATGATTGGGTTTAGCCTTTAGAAAACACGTTTGTATTGCTTTGTCAGAACAATAGACCCCATGTGTGCTAGAATTCTATTGTTGGGATGAAAGGGCAAATTCATTCAACATTTAGCATGTAGCATTCCGTTAACATTTTTTGACGTCATCAGCCGCGCCATTAAAATAGGGGTACTTTTTCGAGTATTTGGGAGGGATAGCCTGATTGGGTTTCGATCACATTTTTAATGAAATACTTTCTAGATGGACAATAAAACGCTTAAATTGGGAATTGTTGTATTATGAAAAATTATTAGCTTTTGTTTTATATGTAATTTGGGTTTTCATTTCGCGGTCCGGTCTGGACACACTTCCCTGTATTGTGCGATTAAACCTAAATGCAGAGATCGCTCGATGCTTCAGATGGAGCTCGCTGCACACTCGCCTGCGGCACTTTGCAGCGCGACCCCTATCTAAAGCTATCTCGCGGTGCACTGCATTCACCGCTAATGCACGCTCGGGAGTGTGTTAATGCTATACTAATAATATCAATATGTTATGTTTTTTACTAATATTTTTTTTCTTCAATGATTTACAATTACAGAGCAGAATGCACGGTGCTCCCCATAAGAAGTTACCGTCAAGGACTGAAGTATATATGATTTGTTTTGTATATTCCCACTATTTATACCACTAATATATATTTATATTAAATCATGATTTTTACTGCTAATACAATTAATGAATACTATTGTTCTTTTTTTCATTGATTTACAGATACAGAGCAGAATGCACGATAGACGCCCCTCCCGAGAAGATCATACATTATATTCTTCCATCACCAAAAGGTCTAAGAGGGAAATGGGACAAGAATGTCAAAGAATCAGAAGTCATTGAACACATCAATGAGGTAAATATTGATTATTATTGATGATAAAAAATATCATTTATATTTACAAAATAAATACAAAATTCATCTGATTATTTAAAAAATATATGATAAAACATACGGATAATCCACAAAATGGGAGGTGAAAACAACATAACATCTTAATTCGATTTTGATTTATTGAGTATATTGATATTAATATATCATTGATATCAAGTTGAAGCGTGTGTTATTAAGCTCTGCTTGAACTTGAATTGAATGAAGGTCGTAATAAAGATATACTCTTGTTTTTATTTTGGGTTCAAGGCTCCTCTGCAACGCTATACGAGAGAAACGACAAACATGTTTTTACTGAAAAATCGTTCCTGGCTCGAATGTTCGGCAGAGTGTTTGTTTTTCTTTGCGCCAATCAAAATTCATTTCGATTTATGAAAATCCTTTCCTGAAGTAATTGAACATTATCTTCCGCTGCTCTTATTATTTTTTGCGACCGCATGTTATTGCAATTTTGGGCGTTCTTGAACGGAATAGCGAAAGAGTAAACATTCAAATTTTTGAGGTAAACGAGAGAGAAAGGCGAGCATAACATACTTTGGTATATTGTCCATGTACAAAGAAATTGCATTTACTTATCACCTATATTGTTCATGGCAAATACAAATGTCTATTTATGAATTTAGCTGTGTAAAATCAGCATCTATTGTCATTTTCATATCTTACGTTGATGTCGTTTTCATTATTGCACAAAGCAAGCCGCCAGCATACACTTTGAAGCAGGGAAAGATAATGCTATATGGTATACCATATTCTTATCTAACTAGTTTAAAAGGCATCTCGATTTATGATGGTAGCTTTACAGGAAGTGGCATGTAATGGTAATTCATCCTTACTATAATTTGGCTAATCTTGTGTGTCTGTCTGTCTGTCCTGGCTTCCGGTCGATTTTTTGTGGACGTGCTTTCTCCGGGGGTTTTTCACTTGGATCGAGCTAGGATTTTTTTCTAAACATGGTTAAATTGTCGCAAGGATGTCCAGAGGGGGTTGTTTGTTCTTGTATTTGGTCGCCTGTGGGTCCGCACTAACCACCGCGCCCCCCTATAGAGCCGCAGATCAGCCCGAGCTGTGGGTCGCTCCGTCACAGCGAGTCGCTCGCAGGAGGCCCTGGTGCTCCAAGTACAGTAGCCCGCCTCGCAACCTGAAAAGACACGGCCTACGATGGCTTGCGCTACCTATAGGTCACGGATAGAGCCGTGCTCAATCGTGCGCCTGCTCAGCGACCCTGAGCCCGCCGAGTCCTAATATTACTCCTGTTTAGCGGGCTGCTCCGAGTGTCCGGCAGCACGGAATGGTCTGTCTGTCTTTCCTTGCGTTTTTGGCCGTGTTTGCTTGTTTGTTTCTGCAACTTTCACCGAGGACATTATTTAAAGTATTTTTACAATTCGTAACTTTTTGCATTCCATTTCGCAGCCCGAGTATAGCTTCGAATTTACCCAGTCCCCTTTGACCTTTTTTCGCGTCAGCAAATATAAAACGCACGCATGCCAGTATGTATACCAGAGAGAAACGAGAGGTGCCAGTTCGCCGGTATGCACGTAAAATGATGTCGCAACGGTGTAGTACATTGTAAATACATGTGTTATTCAATAATGGTTGTATAAATGGTTATAATGGTTGATGCCTCAATAAATCTATATTCCAGGATATGATGATGAAGTTGTTTGAATTAGATCTAGACCTAGGGCCTACATGTAGAATACACTTGGCTAAGGCTAAGCTAGCGCCTCCACCCTGTGCGTTGACGTTGTACCGCGAATGTCTAACGTTAATTTATCGTATGCCATGGCATGGTTGTAAAACTAAAAAATTATTCACCACGTATTGTAAAATGCAATGATGTTTGAGAGGGTTTTGATACATATGAACTCAATCAATAGTTCAATTTTGTATGGGGGAGGGTTCAAATTCAAAATAGTTCTAGGCCTAGGTCTACATCTAATTTAGATAGATCTAACGTAAGGTCTAGGCTAGATCAGGTCTAACGACACGTTAGACTGTAGATCTACGTTAAAGTCTATAACGTTACATTCTAACTTAGGTCTAGAGGCTTTTTGAAAGCAAGTTTTGACTGGGTGATTTTTTATTTTTTTTTTTTTTTGGGGGGGGAGGGGGGGGGTGTCTAGATTTAATGATGTTTCTGCCCAGTTTCATTCATACAGAGTCCGCTTACATTAAACCATGCCATCTCAAATATTATGATATTTTCATCTGTATATACCGTAGCATCTTGCCTTTAGCTAACATGTTCATATTTTGTACATTGTGTTTTTAAATTTCTATTTAAAAGATATAATCTAACATACATGTATCATTTTTATTTATTTGAATGAATTGAATATTGTTTTCTAATTAGTGAAGATGCCCATATAACTTTTAAACTAGATGCAATGATCATAAGGCATAGGATATACAAATACAATATTTTCTAAAATTTATCAATTATTTACCCACCAGGGGAAAAAATCAAGAACTTTGAAACAAGCCAATGGAAGCCGTACAAATCTTATCAATTCTCATCACATCGTCTAAAAACTTTCTCTCTCTCTCGCCGTTTTGTATTCTTTATAATTTCTCTCTCTCCTCTCTCTCTCTCATTTACCCCCACCCTGTCTCTCTTTTTTCACACTGTCTGCCCCTCTCATTCATTTTCCCACTGTCTGTCTCTCATTCATTTTCCCCACTCTCTCATCAGTCTCTCTGTCTCTCTCATTTTCCCCAGTCTCTCATCATTTTCCTCTTTGTCTCTCATTTTCCCACTGTCTCTCACTTTTCCCTCTCACTGTCTCTCATTCCATTTTCTCTGTCTGTCTCTCTCTCACTTTCCCTCTGTCTCTCATTCATTTTCCCACTACTCTCATTTTCCCCACTGTCTGTTGATCTCTGTAATTTTTCTCACTATCTGTCTCTCTAACTCATTTTTCCCATCACTGTTTCTATCGCTCTCTCTCTTTCTCACTCTCACCCCCCCCCACATTGTCGCTTTCTTTCTCTAACTCACATCTTTTCAACATCCCACTGTACTTTTTTTATTGAGCAACCTTTAATTGAAGAAGTACGAACAAATGCAGTCTAATGTACATTTTAAGGTACATGTGCAACGTACATATTTATTTCTGACCAATACATGTAATGATATATATCACAATAATTGCCTCTTGACTGTCCACTGAATACACCGTGTTATCTATTTTTTTTAAAATCCATTCTATATAGTTGGATGTGGATTTCACTCCGTAATGATTATTGAAGTTCTCCCTCCAATTTGACCCAGTGTGCTTAACTTAATTGAACCTGCTATCTATATTGAAAGAGAAGTATATGCATGCTATAAATCTATTGTTGAATATATTTCGTAAACAAATTACTAGGCTTCTTAAGTGTGAAGGGCAGTCTAGCTGTACATACAGAAAGCCACCGCCCCCTCCCCCTCTCCACAAACACCTTGATAAAAATTATTCATTACCCCCTGTGCTGCACGGGTAATTTCTGCTAGTAATAATAATGACAGTAATGGAAAGATAAGTGTTGTTGGAGAATGTTAAACTCCATGATTCCAGCTCAAAGATTGTAGATTTCGAGCGCGAGTTCCGAAATATTAGCGTGACAAAACGTATCTTAACCAAAAAATAATATACATTATAATCTCGAATTTGCCACTCATAATATAAACTTAGTGAATTAACTTTCACTCTGAATCGAGTTCTAAACCACACTCGAATTTGAGTGAGTTTAAGTTCGGCTGTACCACTCACTGATAGAGTGAGCCCAATATCCGCTCAATATCGACAGCAGGCTGAATATTTTCACTACATCACCCCATATTTAATGTGAACTCTATAATAATGTTTGAGACATTCAATGCAATGAAAATTCATTTCCCAAGACCTGGTATAGGGATGACTTGCCGTCCACTATTCCAAAAGTACTTACAGCCTGAGTGGAAGGGCAGGGGCGAAATGCTAGAACAAATTGATTTGAATTCAAGCGATTTACCCGCTCTTTAATGTCTGGGCATCTCATCTACCATTCGTATTGAAGAGCCCAGACGATTTATCAAATTTATGGTCAAACAATGTTCCCGCACTTTTTGTGCCTCCGTATAATATATTCGGACTATATTTACATGTAACGTATGTCTATTTAGAAGGTAAATTGCCATTTGGTCTGCACACACTATGTCTATTGCCCGTTTGGTCTTATTCTACATGTTGTTTGATGTCGATTACTTCTAATGTCAACTTGGTCTAACTTCTTTAATAGTCAATTACCTCTAGACCAAATGAGAATTAGACTAAGTGGAAATTATACTGGACATTTTGTAGACCAAATTGGTTTAGCCCCGTGTGGAATTGGACAATTGAAAATTGGACGAACTGATAATAGACAAAGTGAATAAACCATTTGGAATTAAAAAGAAATGTATCCTGATGACAAACCAGCTTCCCTGATCAAACGAAAATTATCAAATGCAGCTCTCTTCTATACATTGGGTTATGAGTAAATATGAGATTTAATATTCTTCTATTATATTCTTTGCAATCATTATCGTTTATAAAATTATATTCTTTTGCGTTCTTAATTCATTCCCTAACATAAATATGACGAGCGAAAAGAACTTCAAGTGTGTTGCCCAGATGTTTAGGCTCGTCACCTCGCCGAACCCGATGCTAGGAAAAGATGTTCAACTTTCAGGAGCACTGTCTTACCTTTTGACCTGTCGTGACATTTCATGTACAATCTGCGGAAAGCATCCAGCCAATATTTCTGTATTAAATCAAAAAGGATTTTGCAGGAACATCGCCGCGGTTTGCTTCTCCTAATTTAGGGCAGCGGTAATTTATCATTCTCACAAACCGAAATACTTCTAGCCCACGCCATCGATCTCATATAGCGAGATGGGTTATCATGGTATGAAGGAGCTTACCCGTAAGCCTCCCTTCTGTACTATTTCGTCTGCCCCTCTTATTTTTAGCTCGAGAATCGTCCATATTTTCTATTTATGTTTCGCTTCCTACAAACCTTTTACATATATTTATATGGTTTTTCCCCTGCACTCTTCTTACGTATACTCCTTTATGTGTCTCTTTACGCTTTTCAATCTTTTGTTTATGACTGCTTTAAAAAAAGATCGATTGTCTGTGACAAACTTTTACGTCTCTTCCCTTGCATTCTATTTTCTTTCTATTCTTCCTTGTTTATCTTTATTTGTTTCTCTCTCCCACTCACTATCTCTATCTCTCTCTCTTTCTACTTTCCTTGTCTCCATCTCTCCTTCCCATCTTCCTCCTACCTTCTTTATTTCTCTCTCTTTGTTTATCTCTCTCCCACCCCTCTCTCTTTCTACATCTCTTTCTACTTTCCTCTTTTTCTTCTCTCCATCTCTCCTCTTTTTCTTCTTTCCATCTCTCTTTCCCTTCTTCCTCCTACCTTGTCATCGCATCACCATCAGACCCAGTCAACCCATCTGCTTCATCCTGCTTAGATATGGTTTTTACTTTCATCAATTTTCTAGATTAGGGATTCTTCGTCTAATCTAATTGCGGGCGCAAAGAAGCTCCCGATCTTTCGCATTTGTGCTTGGATTAGCAATCTGTATGTCTTGATGATTCCCAAGTCTTTTTATAAACTCGGATGCCTAGCTCTGGCCTTGAGTTCCAGACTAATCTAGTCCACAGACAGCTCAAAGTACGCTCACATGTATGCCAACATCATCTTCTACTCCACAAACATTTTTTTTTTTCGTTTTAATTTTTTTCTCTTACGTTGGTGAGTCATGCGGCGGTCACAACTCGCCGTACCTTCGACGTGCAACTCCCTACAATGGATTTCGTAGAAATATCGTGCAGAGCAGGTACCTCGGAGGCACGTTGCATGTACGACGTGCAGGAAGTTTTTCCAATACATTTACTACTGAAACGCTGGAATCGCAGAAATTGACCAACGACCTGTGCATGCATTGCACATGCAACGCAGGCTACGTTGATGGCACGTGCCCCGTAGCCTACGACGAGTTGTGACCGCCGCATCAGCTGCTCCTTAGCAAAGGTTCTTGCATTTACAACATCATTGACAAATTCGCAATATCCGTCTCTACATGTAATAATGGATTTTAGCAGGATTTTAGCAGGCATTAGTTTGTGTACGTCATTTTAAAATAAGAGCGTCTTTCGATAATGGTTACGTTCTTTTACATTCAGAAAAATTATGAAGGTTAAGAAATCATGATTTCAAAACACTCCAATCTTGATTTTGGGGGATACAAAAAAGAAATACAATTTAAAAAAAGTAACAAAAACATCAAAATAATAATTTAAAATATATATAGGCCTACATATTTTTAAAATATGAATTTTAAGGGTGTATCGGAATTAAGAAAACATAACTCTGGTGACTCCACTGCCATTGTGCAGGGAAAAAAAAGATGGAGGAGTTGTAAGCATGGGCAAGCGAAAAATAGAAAAGCGGTATAGACTTTAGACTTTTCATAGATTGTCTTCACATTTCTCAGTCTAAAATATTGTACGAAATGATTGGTTTTGGGACCGCTCCAGCATCTGATCACTGAGGTTCAAACAGCTCTTGATCGGAATAGCTTAAGGATACACATGGACTTGAAACTAGCAAGGACGTTCAGCTCTTTGAAACTAGCAGCGCTGGATATAAGCTTACTTATGGTAGCGCAAAGTCAACGCTTCCAGGGAATTGGTGTTGATACAATTATGGGTTGCCTCTAACAGCTCTCTCCCGAGGGGTTAAAGCATAACTAAACGAATTATAGAAGTGATCATGGATTTGAACTCGAAGATGGAAGGTTACGATCTCGCTGTCTCTCTACTTTTTGGTGGGAAGATACGATGCCGTAATCGAAAGGGAGGTCGCTCTGGATATAGCTTGAAGATTTGTATGATCATGGCCGTATCTGGAGGTCTCTCGTTGTCGGTTTCGATCTTGCCTTCATGTTAGCAGAATAAAGAAAAATAACTTGATTCTAATTTTAGGATTGATCAGAATAATGAATGAACCACGTACAGCCGATTATATGTTTCCTACTTGGCTTCTAACGAATCGGGAGGCACTAGCACACAGAATCATTCGTGTGTCCACTGAAAATGTCACCTGGGTTTTAAGTGTATCATGTCTAAACCAAGAATGGGAAATCTTGTTGGGCTTAACTTTCGTATACAACCATATACCCTGTACTTTTATGGCAAATGATGTAATCGCTTAGTAAATTATTATTAATGATAATTATGAATGATGTAAAATAATGATATTATATCTCTTTTCTCTCTCCCATCTCTCTCTCTCTCTCTCTCTCTCTCTCT
>CALNVZ010003425.1:36176111-36186554 GCA_940671915.1 Paracentrotus lividus | reverse complement strand
CCCATCTCTGCTCTCTCTCTCTTCTCTCATCTCTCTCTCTCTCTCTCTCTCTACGCCTTCTTTCGCTATATCTCGATCACTGCCCTGGACCCACCCTTTTCTTTTTCACATCCAGAATCTAATATCGCCCGATCAGCGACACACAGCGCGGCATGGGCTGATCCAATCACGAGACTTCGTCGATCTGATGCACCATCCGACGGTACCCGACCGCGGGATCGTAGCCACGAGCTCGAGGAGCCTGGAGAGGAAAGATAGACCGCTATTGACGGCTTCGTCAGGGGGTCAACTACCACGGGGGCACCTTCTGCTCACCCGTTGAAGGTAAACTTAAAACGTTTTGTTGAATCATTCTTTAAAAAAAGTGGCTAGGTCATATAAAGTGGGGGTAAAAGGCTATTTTTCAGAGCCAGCCCCTCCCTTTTTAGAAGTAATTTTAAAAACATGACCAAGGTACCAAAGCATAGGTTAAATTGCTATTTGGTCCTAAGCCTACTTGGACTAATGCCGATTTGGTCTTATCCCACCATGGTGTAATTCCATTTGCCTTCACCAGGCGGGGCGCAGGGGACGCGCGCCACCTCTATAATCATGATAATTTGAAAACCACTCATTGCCTTTACATGTTAAAATCGGAAGATTTTCGGCTGCGCCCCCTATTTTTTTTCAAATTTTCGGGATGCGCTCCCGTATTTCAAAATTCTGGATCCGCCACTGCTTGTGGTTACTGAAGACGGGAAATAGTAGGAGGGATGAGGGCGAGAGGGGAAGCTCACTAAAAAGTGTGAATCATCGGGGGAAAATACTTCTTTTATTTTGTCATAGTATCAATCTGTCATGATTTTTTAAGCTCCGACCACCCTGAATCGAAACGGGTTGGAATGTGCCTCGGGCGAAGATTATATACATACCAAATAATATTGGTGGTGGGTTAAGTAATACTGCTGTATACATAATAATATCCATATCTCTTACATGCCAACACCTTCCACTTTATCCAGTCTGGTCTTTGGATCAAGGGTAGAAATACCAAACACCTTGTCAAAACCATGGATACTACTAGTATCCATGTCAAAACAAAAAGAATAACCCCGCTATAAAGAAAAGAAAAGAAAACAAAACCCGGCCATATAAATCATTCTTGTATAGTAAGCCAATAATAATTCGTTGTACTTTAAATTCATATAGTTATGTATAGGAATAACATGTTGGTTTATTTAGTTAAATGAAACAGAGGTACACCCGCCCTCTTTCCCATTTAAAGGGGAAATGCACCCTAAAATTTATTTGGTTAAAAAAGAAAAATGAAATGAAATAAAGATTAGTGAAGGTTACAAAATCCACCTATAAGAATAAGGAAAATTTGAATGTTTAGAATTGATTTTGTGACGTCATATTTACGCAATGTAAAGCTTTAAAAAAAATTTTTAAAAATCAGAAGACTTTGTCTTTTATGATCCAATTAAATTCCAGTGTGAACTTCGCCTTTGAAGGCAATCAACTTGCATGGGATCTGTAATTCCACAGGTTATAAAGATTCTTCTCCCATCCCTCGTCGCGTACGATTCTGCCACCAAATTAAGATAGGCTAGTGAGGTGGTGTTTCTATTTCGTTGACCCACTGACCTCCTAACCTTAACCCATATCAGGGGATGTCAGTGGGTCAACAAATGGAATTGTGAAAACACTGCTAGTGTGATTATGAAATCAAATTCTATGCCAAGAGATTATATATTATATTGGCCCATATTCACAAAGGTATCCTAAGTTAAGCCATAGCTTAATCTGCAGTTTAATTATCATGATTATGGGTAGCAAAATGTGACACAATATGACTGTGTTTACCGGATTATGGAATTGTGCTTTAATGGTTAGGAAAACTTTTGTACTTATGATCCCCAGGTAGTTTTTAATAGTTTTAGCACCAATAATTATGAAAAATCAAACATCTATACTGTTCAAGATTGTGTCACATTTTGCAACCCATAGTTAAACCAAAGATTAAAGCTATGGCTAAACTTAATAAACATTTAATGAATATGGGTCAATATGTTCCTCATGAATAAAATAACTATCATGGATAATATTCATTGACAATTTTTTGTTTTTATTTTTCCTATTTGTCAAACAGGGACAGTGGAAAGACGCGTGTCATTAACATAGTACAGACAGACCTGTGTGGCATGCTGCCCCAGTCCCTCGTCGAGTCTGCGCTACCAAACAATCTCATTGAGTTCTTCGTCGACCTGGACACTGCACTCAAGAACGACTACTAAACAAGCCTTGCCCAAGGTTTCTTGCCACACTCACTGACATTGCAGCTATTAAGTTATTCAGGGCCTTCACACTTGGACATAATTTTGCGTGCTAGTCTTTATCGATTTTAAGAAAAGGGAGGACCAAGATATTGTTGCAAGGGTTAAATATTAAATAAAAAACAAATAAATTCAAATGACTTGGAAAGAGATTGACTTTCAGGCTCTCTCCAACCATTCCACATAATTCACGACTACAGAACATGTATATATCTCATTTAAAAAATCCCAAACTTGCACTGAATGAAAATTCCATTTATGATGTCGATTATAGCAAGTACTTTTTTCATTTGGCCAAATTTACCATGCATTATGAGGACCACAAAAAGATAGGTTTAATACTGCGAAGGTAGTAAAGAAACATTACAATAATTAGGCAGGAAATTAAGTTCTGGTTTAATGGTAAAATCAAAAGAACAGAAGATTAACCTTTTTTTGTGTGATATCGTGTATAAACTCTTGATATCATAAAGAATTTAATATTATTCGACAAATTGTAAATTTGAATGAAGGGATAGCTTTAAGCACCTAAACTTCATTCATTCTTTCATGAAAATTAGTTTATAGAACACTTTAAAAATTGATGGTTAAAGACTTGTAAAGTGACTAAAGTTATAAAGGCTGTTAGTTTTAGATTATGCCTCAAATTGATAGTTAATAAAATGCTGCAAATTTATTTTTTTATTACGATAGTAATCGTTAACGTCTATCAATAAAAGTTTTGTTGTCTTTGATTCTGTGTTTAATAATACCCTGAGTTTCAGTATACTAGTATTTCACAAAGCAGCAAACATTTGATTTGCAAAAACAATCATTTACTTCAAAAATAATAAAATTGAAAGATATCGGGTCACAAATTTTCAGTTGCATCATGAATATTCGATTCTTTTCTGAGGGGGTATGAAAACAAAGTTGTTGAAAAGTAAGGCTGCATTTCGTGCATTAGCGTTGTGATTGTAAAACATCTATCTACCTACTTGTAGTATTTCAAGAACAAACTTTACAATAATTACTGAAAAATAATGGTTATTATGCATATAATTATACTTATGATAATGAATTACCATGAATTATTCAAACGTTCGACTATGTAGATTTAGATTATAACGGTATAAAATTTCCTCTTGTTATTTCTAATCGCCATTCAAGATTAGAAAAACTTAGTATTCATTAGGGCAGATTTAAACACTCGTTGCGTTCCATTGTGAATTACTTCTTTGTTGATTTTTAGCTTGTAATTATAGAAGATCATTGGAGATATATCAGTGATTTATTTATTATGATTGTTTGTCCGAGTAATAAAAACGAAATGGATTTAAACATGTACTCTCTCGTTAACTATATGAAAATGAAAATGCAGAGCCTTATTGAATTAATGCACCTGAGTAGCGTAATCGAGGCATTGGAGTAGGTCTATTTTGTAACAATAAAGTGCAGGGTTGAAACAATAAAGACCAGCCGATTGTTGTGAATATTGAGAACCACAAGAAAAAGCAATCAATAAACAGAGTTTGGCCAACGAGGGAGTGTTTCACAAAGAGCGTAAGAATATTTGTCCTGCTCCCATCTATTCGGAGGTAAAAATGGTTGCAAAACTATTATTTGTGCAAAATATAAGATTAAAAAATACAGCAAGCGTAAATTGCCCACTGTCCACCCTACGACACCAGATGATGTCAAGTCAGTATTAATCCTTGAGGGATTATTCATTGGTTACTAATGATGCCATGCAAATAAACAGTCCTGCAAATAAGTATATTCCTTCAAAATAGTCTATTCCTTAAAATAAATCTATTCCTTAAAATAAATCTATTCCTTAAAATAAGTCTATTACTTCATCAATCGTTAGGAAGATTACAATCAACATTAAACACAATATTCGAATCCCATTCTATATGAAAATATTTCATATTGGCCTGATATTTATTTCACATTAGATTTAACTATTACTCGTTGTTGGTTAAAGAGGTATTTTGACGACGAATGATTGACAAAATAGTAACTAGAAGTAGTTGTAAATATGATAATAAAAACACACTTTGCTTCACTCGTAGATGTATGTATCCTTAATAGATATCTAGAATTACTTTCTGTAACTAACTCAAATAGTTATCAATCATTATAGCCTATAATACCAGTCACATTTACTATGATTATATTAACATCTGACATTATCAGATGTACATTTTCATTATTGAATTATTGTATAAAGGATATGGAACTTATAAACTTGGTTTAACCGCACATTACATCATAATTTTTTTATTTAAATTTTTTTATTTTTTTAAACAGATATTACATTTAATTTGATTTATTTCATTTCTTTTCACTATGATTATCCATTTACTTCATTTATCACCAATCCTCCAGTCCCTCTTCCTCCATCATTTCTTTTGTCTCTCTTTCATTTTTATATTGTCACACGATATAATTTCTTATATTAATCTGCTCTGTCACGTTTTATAAAAACGTGTAGTTCATTCATTTCATTAATTTTCAGTATCGTCATCTGCTTGATTGTCTATCACAGTATACTACATATTAACTGTACAACTAGCCATTAATAAACGTTCAGCATTGTTGTCTAGCTTAAAAAGCCAACTGCTATAATTATTATATACCAATCACAAACGTGTTGTAAAACTTGTATATTATGCTATTGCTTAATGTTATGCTGAAGAAAAAAAATATGTCAGACATATGGAACCTTTGTGTATATATGATCCATGAACTATTTGTATTGTATCTTGTTGATTGCATCATTGTGATGTGCTTCATAATGATGTGCTGACCACGATAAATAAATATATTGTCGAGTCGCTTTAAGTACGTAGGTATGTTTGGTGATTTATTATGCATGACTGTATAGAATCTTTTGTGTGTGTCGTGTGTGTGTGTGTGTTGGTGTGTGTGTGTGTGGTGTGTCGTGGGGGGGGGAGGGTATCCAATGTCGTCATAAGAGAACATCGCAAAACTACTAGTATGTATGTTATACTACAGAGATAGAAACTATTATCTGAAATGAATAATTTATTGTTTTTCCTGGATGATTACTTATTAAAAAGAAGTGAGGTTTGGCTATTTGATGTTCAAATTAATTCAATATCGAATATTCATGAAAAAAATTTGTAGAAAAGAGAACTTAGGGAGAAAAGGAAGAGAGATAAGATAGGATTACTATAGTTTCATTGTATACGAGATGAAAGAATTGGATGGGTAGAGAGAAAAGAATGAAGAAATGGCAAACAGATGTGTGAGAGATGAGTGATATGAGAACAGACAGAGATGAAAAGAGAAATGATATTGGATGGAGAGAAATAAGGAAAAGTGAAATAATTGAGAGAGAGAGAGAGAGAGAGATTAAAAGGACATAAATCATAGCAAACAAGGTGATAATGGAAGACGGGCGAGAATAGAAGAGAGAAATGAGAAAAGATTGGGTGAACATGGAGGGAGAGACATGATAATGGAAGGAGAGATATGAGAAAAGAGAGAGAGAGATGCAGCGGCGTAAATCCGTGTCGAGGAGTGGGGGGGGGGGGGGGGGGGGTGAGCGAAATAATTTGCCAATTTATCGCGATCTTGTTTGACATGCACAAGCACTAGTGTACACAAGGGACGTTTTTAATAGCCATATAGCAGAGGCGGCGGAACGGATTTGAAAAGGGAGGCTTGTGGCTGCCTTGATTACTGTTCATTTTAGTAATGGAAAAGGTAATGCGAGCGCGAAGCGCGAGCCGAAAATTTTAAGCTAAAAATTGGAGATATTGGAGCATTATAGTTCCCTATTTAGTATCAGCAAGCGCGAAGCGCGAGCAGAAAATTTTAAGCTTTAAATTGAAGATATTTGTGCATTATAGATCCTATTTAGTGTCAGCGTTGCGCGAAGCGCAAGCCGAAAATTTTGAGTTCAAAGTTTGAGTTCATTTTGCATGATAGACCCTTTTTAGTATCCATTTTGAAGGTACATTTTACATGCTTTGTTAAATAACAGCGATAGAAAACAAATCCACAATCTTTGCTATGAAAATCTTGTGGGCTGCAGGCCCCAAGCCCTTCACCAACCTTGCCCGCACATAACTAAATTAATGCTTTTGATTGTCGACAATACCCTTTCTTAAGGTTTGACCCCAGATGAGGTCATTGGGTCCATCCTTTTTATACTTACTGTTTGTTACTTAGTGCGAGGTCGCATAGCGACCGAGCAGGAAAATTGGTGGTTTTAAAGACATATGGAGTTAAAAAGAGGCACTTTTTAGTATTAAAAGCACTATTTTAAGTAAATACTTTCGCCAATAAAACAATAATCTAGTGTAATTTTTTTCATTTCTTTCTTGAAAGGGGGGAGGGGAATGTTTGCTACTTAGTGCGAGGTCGCAGGGAATTTTTTTTTTTTTTTTTTTTTTTTTTTGGTTTTGGAGTTTAAAAGAGGCACTTTTTTAGTATGTCTAGTGTATTTTAAAAATATTTCTTTCTTGAAAAGTGGGGGGAGGTTGGTACAGCCACCCCTCCTCAAAAACTGGGGGTGTATCCCCCATCCCCCCTCCCCGTGATTTACGCCAGTAGTAGTAGAATAGTAGTAGTTAGTAGTAGTACACTGTAAAAAAAAGGTAACTCGCAGGCCCGTAACAGGGGGGTTCGGGGGGTTCGAACGAAACCCCCCCCCCCCCCCGCAGGCGAGCAGGGGTCCGCTTGACCAAAAAAAAAAAAAAAAAATTAAAACCCCCACTTTTGGCAGAAATGCAGCAGATACTTGAATATAAATACAGAAAGGAAGATTAAACCACTTTTGCTTTCAGTCCCCCTACATGTAAAATTTCGCTCGCGCTTCGCGCTCGCAACTTTTTATTTTGGGGATGATAATCATGTTTTTTTCAGAACAAATTACGCAGGAATTACATTTAAAAACATTTTGCAGGAATGTTTTCGTTTGCATTTGTGTCTATTTTTGTATTTTTAAATAATGTTATCTTCAATGTTAAGAATGATATAACAGAAATAACGCCTAGTGGCAGAGGCGGTCGAACAGGGGGGGGGCGGGCAGGGGCACAGTGACCCCCCACTTTTTCATCCACCTAAAAGTGCCCTTATTCATGACTAAAAAGTGTCCCGTTTCTAAGCTAAAATAGTGTCATCTTTATACTAAAAAGAAGCCTTTCAGAGATTTGAAAAGTCCCGTGGACAATTTATGTTAAAAAAGGGGCACTTTTAATACTAAAAAGGACCCTTGTTACTCCATATGTCTTTAAAAAAACCACTAATTTTCGGCTCGCGCTTCGCGCTCGCGAATACTAAATAGGGCCCATAATGCACAATAAACTACAATTTTGAGCTCAAAGTTTTCTACTGCGCTTCGCGCTTGGAGATATTGGGGTCTAAGGGGCGGTGGAACCGAGGGCAGGGGCACAATGCCCCATTTTTTTATGCACTCTAAAGTGCCCATTTTCTTAGCTAAAAATGCACTTTTTATACTACAAAGAAGCCGTTCATACTCTTTAAAAGTCCCATGGAAAATAATATTTCTTAAAATTATCACTTAAAATACTAAAAATTGCTCCTTTCTTTACTTCATTATGTCTTTTAAAACCCCAAATTTCCCTGCTCGGTCACTATGCGACCTCGAACTGTAAAATTAACAAACAATAAGTATTTTTAAAAAAGGGTTGGACCCAGTGCTCTCTGCTGGGACAAACCTTGTAAAAAAAATTGGTGTAATTGTGTTTTGGCTAGATTGGGGGAGGCTATGCCTGCAGCCCAACAAAATATTCATAGCAAAGATTATTAATGAGCCAAGATTATTATGTATCTTCAACATGGATCCTAAAGAGTCTATAAGGCACGATTTTAGCTCAAAACTTTCAGCTCGCGGATACTAAATAGGCTCTGATATTGCACAATAAACTCCAATTTTGTTTTCAAAATTTAGCTCGCGCTTCGCGCTCGCATTCCTATATTCATAACTAAATGAACAATAAAAAATAAAAGCCATTAAGATTCCTAAAATTTTCAGCTCGCGCTTCGCGCTCGGCGGATATTATAAGTGGCGACTATAATGCAAGCATTTTAGCTATATACTAAATAGAGTCTATAGTCATGATAATACATATTATACTCCAAGTTTAACTCAAAATTTTCTGCTCGCGCTTTGCGCTCGAAAAAAAAATCCTTGAAAAAGGTCCACTTTTTCAGATTTCGAACCCCCCCGTAAAAATCCTAGTTACGGGCCTGACTCGCAAGAAAATGAGTAAACTAATGCTTTACTCCCAACGGAGTAAATTTGGTTTACGCTTAACAGAGCTAGTAAAAAGATAACGCGCAAGAAAATGAGTAAACATAATTATGCTTTAGTCCCAACGGAGTAAATTTTGTTTACTATTAACAGAGTAAAAAGGTAACTCGCAAGAAAATGAGTAAACTAATGCTTTACTCCCAACGGAGTAAATTTTGTTTACGCTTAACAGAGCTAGTAAAAAGGTAACTCGCAAGAAAATGAGTAAATTAATTGTTTACTCCTTTCGAAGCTAGGAATGATACATAGATGACTAAAAGTTACTCTTTTCTGAGTAACATTTGGCTCTACTGCATGAGTAATATTTTGTACTCAATTTCACGCGAGTTACCTTTTTGCTCAGTATTGGGTAAGATTTTACTCATTTTTTTTACAGTGTAGTAGTACACTGTTCGTCATAAAGGTGGAATATTTTTTTTCTGACTCAAGCGACATTATGTTGCTCAGTTATTAATTTCTTGAATGTCTTTGTCACCGCTTTCACTTTCTGGGATCCTGGGTATATCTTGGACGTTCCCTGAACCCTTCCCAGGGGTTTTTCTTCAAAAAAGTTTGTCACCCCCAGAAGATGGCCATTTTCGTCAGTTTTTCTTATTTTTGGGGCCCTTTTTTATTCACGCGACCCACCAAGGCCCCCTCAGTCCTACCCCAAGGAAACACGTCTGAGGTGGAGATTTGTTATTGTTCTTTAAATTAAATCTAGATGTATGGTTACAGGCTCGACTCTTTTGTCTAGGGGAAGGGTCAAAATTTATTTTGATTGGGGTTCAACATTCATTTTATTCATTTTTACACCCTGGAAATTTCTATCTTCCCTAAATTGTATTGTAAAATCTCAACCAAACATATATCAAAATAAAATATTATCAATAATGACTATTTACAGCCTTATCATCAAGGCTAAACAAAATTTAAGGGGGAAATGATGATATTTAAGGGTTAAAGTTTGTTTTTCATTTCTTTTGTTTTCAGCATAAAGATGGAATAAAATATTCCGTATTTTCACCAATCTCGTTTTTTACTTCAACCCCTCCCCTAGACAAGAGACCTAAGCCTGTCCCCAGAAATATAGATCTAACTTAAAGAAAAATATAAAACAGTACACATCAGTCGCGCTTCCTGGGGTAGGGCCGAGGGGGGCCTGATCGGCCGGGAAAACAAAAAGGGGCCCCAAAATGAGAAAAATTGACAAAAATGGGCATCATGTGGGTTGACAAAACTTTTTTGGAAAAAGGTCCACGTGAAGGGTTGGGAGAATGTCCAAGATATAGCCAGGGTCCCGAAAAATTAAAGCAGGGACAAACATATTCAAAAAATTAAAGTCAGAGCAAAATTATGTCGCTATAGCGGCTAAAAAATATTCCACCTTTATGACGGACAGTGTAGTAGTAGTAGTAGTAGTCGGAAGTAGTAGTGGAATAATAAAATTGTTGTAATCCCCGCCATTTCTAATAATTTTGATTGTATGTGTTTGAAATATCAGTGGCGGATCTAGGGGCCCGAGGGGTCGCACCCCCCCCCCCTCCCCCTATTGGCGGCGAAAAAAAAAGAGGGGAAAGAGGAGAAAAAGAAGAGAACAAGAAGGAGATAAGGGAAGGAGAAGGGAAAGACAGGATGAAATATAAAGAGGAATATGAAGCCAGGTCATATTTTTTTCGCTCGCGCGAACAACAATACCCCCTCCCCCACCCCGGGAAAAAAAACCACACTAACAAACAAAAACAAACCACACTAATATCCCATTTTAAATCAATATACAGACATTTCAGCACGCGCTTTGCGCTCACATTGTTTAATGAAAATAAATACAATATCCCTTTTAATGAGCATAACACAAAA
>CALNVZ010003425.1:36094420-36168081 GCA_940671915.1 Paracentrotus lividus | reverse complement strand
AGTGGCAAATCGAATGAATCTAGTTTATAACTTCGGCTGGTATCTCACTTTTCGGGAACTACTTTGAAACAACTTTAAGACGGCTTTGAATACTGTGAAACAACTTTAAGACGGCTTTGAAAGAAGTTCGAGACGGGTTGTTGAGACGTCGCGGAGACGTTTCATGAATCGCGGAAACTACTTTGAGACATTTTTTTGAAACTGCTTTGAAACAGATTTTGAAAATTGTCGTGGAGACATCTCGGAGAATTCTCCTCGACAGAATAAAGACGGATTAAACGTTTGATCCGTCGCGAAAAAAAAACATTCAGTTGCGGAGACGTCTCTGCGATACCAAGAGAGAGAAATAGAAAGGTTAAGGGGTTAAAATAATGTTCATTATTATAGATATATGATAAAACATTAGTTGCATGGAGATTAAGCCTGTCGTTTTCCGATTCTCGCTAGGTTATACTTATCACGATAATGAGAGGGTTGATTATTTGATATTTTGCTTGAACTATTTTGTTGTAACTATAATGATGTAATGAATGTTAAGTATGCCAAATGCAGTACGGTGTATTGTAAGTTAAAAGTCCCGCTTTTATTTCAAAACTTACACCTCCGCTTTTAATGAATGGTGCTTAGTCAAAGGTGCCATTGTCCAGAGGTGCGAAGCCGGCCGCTATGATCTTTAATCCATATTTTATAGAAATAATTTGAAAGAGACAGGACCTCTTTTCAAGTGCTATTTAGTAGGCTCATCGATCGAATCGTTGGTGCTGCACATGCATTACGCACTTTGAATTGTGTGTCTACTGGAAAGAAAGAAAGCGGAACTTTTGCCAAAATGTTTTTTTTTTTTCTTTACAAAATAACGCGTCTTATACATGTATTTGGTTTTGATGACTATGCCTTACAGTGTTAGATAGAAAAAATGTCTGCCCTTTTATGTTTACATTTACTACAAATCATGAAAATGACCGAGTTAGATGTAACTTCCGATAAAAAAATAATTTTCGCTACTTAAAACGGGACGTTTTCATTCCATACCGAAATAATTATTTAAAGTAATTGTACCCGCTCCGACTTTATTTCATGAAGGATTTTTTTTTCGAAACATTTTCGACTTTAAGTTCTTCCGATAAATAATATTTTTCGCTACTTAAAACGGGACGTTTAATTCCGTAACTAAATAATTAATTACGTAATTGTACTCGCTCCGACTTTACTTCATGAAAGATTTATTTCGAAATATTATCGACTTTAAGTTCTCCCGATAAATAATATATTTTCGCTACTTAAATCGGGACGATTTCATTCCATAACTAAATAATTAATTACGCAAATGTACCCGCTCCAACTTTATTTCATGAAGGATTTATTTCGAATCATTATCGTCTTTAAGTTCTTCCGATAAATAATAATCTTCACTACTTAAAACGGGACGTTTTTATTCCATAACTAAATAATTAATTACGTAATTATACCCACTCCGACTTTATTTCATGAAGGATTTTTTTCGAAACATTTTATCTTATCTCTATCATATACTTATTCAAAGAATATAAACAAAATGCATAAGCCCCTGTACAAGAATAATTTAGTCTATAGACCATTATTATGTTCAAAATTTCCAACAGAGTTCAGATCAAAATGACTCGCTTTATTATGAGTAAGAGGCCGCGATTGACATTCAAACAACATCGGAATAAAACCCCCCAAAAGGTTTTAAAATAGTTTTGTTTCTAACTAATTTAGCGCCAGGATTGGTAAACACTTTTATTAAAAGAGCGGACTTTTTCTTAAACAATTAGAAAGAGCATGACGTTTTTATTTATTTGACGAAGATTTAAAACAACTAACCAAATTCAGCTTTTTTTTGTTGAGAAGATTGAATGTTATTTAGACAACATCGCCGTTGTTTTCCGCTTGCCGCGCTTGCCTTGATCATGCGTGACGGACGAGTATTGTTCTCTGTATACCTGAATGCAGCCTCCTCATTGGTCAATCGTTTCACTTTTGTAACAAGTGGTTGCTAGGGCATTTCGGTGAGTACAACGGTGACAAAATGTTCTTATTTTTCTGGCGCGGAGTCAAACGGAAGTCAAACTTCGCAGACGTTTTTCTCTTGATTTTGATTTCCAAGAGCACAATTCTCCTCGCGTTCAGAGGCTAATATCTCCACTTCTATTTACTCTTTACAGTCGGGTTATATATAAAATTCAAGGCAATGAATCAGGGATCAATAATATCAAATAAAATGGATTTCAAAAATCGCGACTAGTCTCTCATTTCGACGTGACGTATCACATATGGGCCAAGGATTTTGAATGTTCTTAGTTTCTTATATATATATTTACTTCTATGCAAGTAATGTTCTTTACCCAAGAATACAAATGCTTGTGGTCAATTACATAATTTGAAAAAACAATTCTGAATGGTCTAAACACCAAAAGCACATGCAACAATCATCTGGATTTGGCATTGACATTTTCCATTGATTGCAAATTTTTGTGTTATGAAGCAACCTTCTGAAAATCGAGACAAAAACATTTTTTAATTTCTTTTGATACTCCTCTCCTCTGATCTCAATTGATGAGCTGTGTGCAAAGCTATAACAATTCTTACTGCAGCAATGATCATTTTTGAAAGCTTACTCTTCATATAAAACTGTTTTGTTTTTAGAGCCATGGTGTAGAAAAGATCTTCAAATTAGATACAGACACGCTCTCTGGGGGTGGATATGGGTAAGTTACACAAGTTATACAGTGCGTATCGAAAAAAAAAAGGTAATCCATTTCCAGAGGGGTCCTTGTTCCCTGCTTGTCTATTTTGGCTATTTCTTTGTATCATAATATTGAAGATGAATTCCTCACCTTTACAATGATACCTTTTTTTAATCATGGCTGTAACGCATAACCAACTAAACTGCAAATGAAGGCAACAGATACAAAGTCCCTTTTTAACAAGTTTCAGGCTTTCTTTTTCGCAAAACTTGTAAAAATGGATTCTGTGCATGTCACCTTCATTTGCAATTTACTTGCTTATAATGCGTTACATTCATGATTCAAGGAAGCTATCATTGCGAAGGTGAAGATTTCATCTTTAATTATATGAATAGCCAAAATACACGTAGATGAACTTGGAGAACCTGGATGACCTTGTTCATTATATGCACTGTATAAGTTGAATTCTATATCAGGAGAAATCTGTAATATACTTTAAAATCTTTGTGTCAAATATAAGATGTATCAGTTGAAACTACCTACTGTCCTTAGAGAAATTTATTCATTTCCATAACTTGTCAAAATATTTATGAATGAAGGCTATTTCTGACGGCTATTGATTATAACCATTCAGCTTTTATGTTTTTTTAAAGTTTTTTTTTAATCGTTTATATATATATTGAGTGACAGATCTTTTCATCTACAGGTATTGATGTTTTATTATCAGAATGACATAGATTTTTTTGTGCAGCTAAAGTAATGGCTTTGTTATTTTGTTAATTGCAGACGGATGTACTTGGTTAGACCATCAGTTCCTGTTGTAAAGCAAATAGCAAGTAAGACGATTATTTATCTATTTTTTTTTCTTTAAGGAATATTATAAAGTTATTGAATGCTCTAACATGCACTATACTGTATTGTGGCATGACAAATATTACCTAACCCTGAATGCAGCTTTGTTTCACCAAGGCCGAAGTTGTAAGAAATACAGATATGACAAAGCCAAAACTACTGTCAAATGCAACTGACGGGAATGGCATGAAGAAAAAGTGTGGTTCTTCTCCTCTCATATCAACCCCCCCCCCCCCTCCCCCAACAATGACTCCGGAAGAGTCAAAGGACTGAGAGAATGAGATGAGACTTAATTGTGATTTGGGGACATTGAAAGAGTGTAGGTTGCATGAAATGACAATACAATAAAATACAGCAGTTTGTTGTTGTGCTGCCATCATCATACATCTAAACTAATTTTCTTTCTTTTATCTAAAGGTCAGATTCGAAGTGATAAGATGAATGATAGGCAGAGGAGATACTCGATCATATTTGTTCCAAGGAAGGTAAGAACCACTGGTGTAGCATAGGTTCCTTCTTTTTGGAGGGATGGCGTAGTGAGTTCTACTGCTTTCTACAATCTTGGTAATACTACGGGGTATGGTATACTAGTATATACATTTTTATAGTTCAGTTCCCATTACATTTTGTTCAAATCACTTAACCCTGTTTTGGCTAGGCTCCTTGAGAGCATTTATTTAGGAGGGGAGGGGGCATTTTTACTCCTTTCCTTATAGGGAAGAGTGGGGTTAGTTGGAACACGGGGATAGTTGAAACATTGTAATTTTCTTTAGCGGCTATAAATATATTTATGCAAATCTACCCTCAGGTTGTTGCTATTAGCAACTGCCATCCACCACATTTTAGACAGCACACATGCTTCAAGCCTCGTGAAGTTAGAAAGCAATGTTTGTTTTTTCACCTTCTGAGTAAATTTTAAAATTTGTACAAATGTTTTATTATCTCAGAGAAGATCATAAACTCAGTTGGCCAGTTTTTTAGTATAACAAGCAGTTATACCAAGCTACAAAACAAGGTTAAATATATGGCATGTTGTTGTCCCTCTTTTGTGCTGTAAGCTTACAAATGTCAAATGAGCCTCTGTGGTTAGTTGGAACATTTTGAACGGGGTTAATTGGAACATGTACTAAGTAAATAGGTTTCAGCTGAATGAAAAAATAAAAATCATATAATTCAATGGACTGTTCCGAAATATTCCTATACATGTATGTTAGTGCACATTGGACAAGTTTATTTTGGTTTAAACAAAATATATTGTAGAATGCTACTCCACAGGACTGTATGTGAGTGGATGCTATCAAGTGTAATAAAACACGAAGTAAAACAAAAATTTGAACACCAATCTTTACTATTTTAATTGAAATCAATGAAGCAAGTTAGCTGAACCCATGCAATAATGTTGTAGGTAGTGTAAATATAATTCTTAAGATACCATGCACAATGTTTCAACTAACCCCGTGTGTGGGGTTAGTTGGAACACTTGACATGGTCTTGTTGAAGATGGATTTTTTCCAGAACCATCACTAAGTTTAAAAATTTTATGGGGTACATTTGTAGCATACATTTATACACTCGAGCTGATTGTTTATTGTTTCTTGAAATAAATCCGCTTTTGTTTTACGGCCACTTTTGTGAAAAATGTTCCATATAACCCCGCTCTCCCCTACCTCTGCAATGGAGGTCCACTCTCCACAAAATTTTAAACAAATATCAACACATTAAAAAGAGCTATTGCTCGAGCAAACACTGTATTGCCATGTTATGGATCTGATTTTGGAGGAAGAAGGTGTTTTTGCAGGTAAGTTCAATTAAGTTTGGATTTGTTAAGGGCGGGGGGGGGGGGGGGGGGGGGGGTGAATAAAACTAGAATAGTAAAATCCCTCATAAATTTTTTGAAGATAATATGTGCTGTGCTATATAACCTTAAAGTTAAATCTGGTGGCTGACAATTTAAATTGCGTTCCAGATGTACATAATCATACGATCTCATGGTACACATCTGTCAAAGCCCTATCTACCCCCAATCAATCTGGGGATATCTTAAAAGAGCTTTTTAGGACAAAGAAAATACATACCATCCACAATTATTCATATTTTTTTAAATATAAAATTTACACAGTTTATAAAAAGAAATATTGTGTAAGCTGACATATTCACAAGGGTCGTATTTTCATGAATTTTGTGGATCGGTTCTTGTAAAAATCTCAACATCAGCATAATATTTTTGATTATGATTAAAATAGGTCACAGTGTTTTGATAGTAAATCATTGGCGGACCCAGGATGTAAAAATCGAGGGTGCCAGGTTCGATAAGGGGGCGAGCCTCCAAAATTTTCTGAATTTAACATGTAGAGGCAATGAGTGGTTTTCAATTTATGGAGGGGGGAGGTGCCCCCCGCACCCCCGCCTGGATCCACCATTGTAAATCCATTTTGTATAAGTATGTAAATGAATGTATGATTATATCTAATACAGATGTAACGATGGAGGAGTTTCATCTAGATCTGTTTCCATTGGACTATGACATCCTTTCTCTAGAGCTACCAAACTTCTTTAGATGGTTCTTCTTGGTAAGTTGCAGTAGTGGATCCAGCCTTAAGTCACAAAAATGAATGTATCAGCCTATGCCCAAATATAATAGAGATGCTATTATCCCCAGACACATGCATTGCACATAGATATGCACGTATTGGACTACACACAGATGTTAAACCTGAATATTTGAGCTGCTTTTAGTCTTATTGTTAATTGTGAGGACATTTGAAGAGTAATCTTTTGCAGTGGACCTCTTCACAATAATCCGTCTAAATACAACAAAAAGAACTTGTAAGCTCATAATACTAGTAATTGTTTTTCACTATTCCACGACAGTGCTTTCTATTCTACGCACTCTATCAGTGCAGTCGTGGCTTGAGCTGGGCAATAATCCAACATTGCTGTTATGAACAGTTTACTGCATGGATGGCACATTATGTATTCACATGCTCTTCCAATAACTGGACACATCTCTTCTTTTTTTTCTCTTCTTTTTTTTTTGTAGGATGGTGATCAGACATGGATCCACTCAGTATCTACATCCTTAGTCAACATCCAAGCCTTGTATGGGACCATACCTCATGTCTACTACCAAGGAAGATGTTCCAAGGTAATGAATTATATGATATTAACTGGCCTTGAGAGAGATACCGCATACATTTCCCAAACAAGTCTTTCTTTTACCACGAGTTGAAGACGAAGGCAACTTGGGAAGACATATACCTCATCTGGGTCGAGTGTGGAATATAATAGAAGAGTGTATGTTATACATGGAGCCCATGGTAATGTTAATTTAACTTAACTTTTAATTTGTTTCTGAATGCAGATGGTTTGGGACATGATGAACACCTTACAGTCCCTCCAAGGTGCGCAGTTAAAAGCCCCCCTGAAGAATGAGATAGGTCATCTGTTTTTGATTGACAGAGAGTGTGATATGGTCACACCCATGTGCACCCAGACCACCTACGAGGGCCTCGTAGATGAGACATTCGATATCAGTAGTGGTGAGTGGAATTAAACAATTTAATCTATTTAACCTTAAAATCAGTGTAAATTTGACAAATTTTAGTTTTGAGAAGTAGGTCAAAGATCACATGGTCATAACAGTTTCAAAGATCCAATTACAAGTATGAATAAGCATGAATATATGACATGAATATATAAATCTAGCTTTAAGTGATCTGTGGGGTGTAACACAAAGACTTACGATTGATTAAAAGTTACGATTGATTTTTTCTCGGCAGCTTCTTCATGGACAGGATGCTCAAAAGTTCATGATCTTAATCCTAACCCTAGCCCTAACCCTACTCTTAATCATATCCAAATCCAAATCCATGACTGTACCTGGTTTTCAAATGAGGCTACCGAGAAAAAATCGATCGTAACTTTTAATCAATCGTAAGTCTTTGTGTTACACCCCACAGATGTTGACTGTAGGAGAACTCACATTAATAAATTTTTCTGTTTTAGTTCAAAAGTGTGTATTAATTGCATATTTTTCAATTTCCCCTGTCCTCTGTTTTCTTTAGGTTTTTGTGAATTTGGACCAGAAGTAACTGGCGGGAAACCTCTCAGATTATTACTCACTGTTGAAGACCAGGTAAGGGCTGAAATGTAGTAGGATCCTGAAATTAAAATATGTGTTATTAAGGATAAACTGTAATTAGCCTTGAGAAAGTTTGTTTATTATCTATAGTCAAGTCTATGGATATTAAAAAAAAAAAAAATGTGTTTTCCTTGGTGCGATTGGAGGATTGCAGTCCAAATCAGTTATCAATTTTCTTCAGATAAACTTGGAAAGATGAAGAAGAAAGTCAGTAATCTATGTCTTTCCAAACAAATCAAATGAATTGTTCTCTTCTGATAAATCATAAATTGTCTTTATTTTGAGATGCGTCAATGTTAATAGAATCTTTTCTGTGAATTGTCAGGCCATAAAACTCAATTATCTGTAATTTATTGGGTACCCAATAATTCCCCCAAATCACCATTTGAACTATCATACATGTTCATTAGAAATTAGAACGGCATTGACACAAATTGTTTAAACAGCTGAGGCAAATGTCTCAGTGACATGAGAAAGAAAGCTTTTAATCTGAATGCTTTCCCTAAATTGAATAACAATGCAAAAGATTATTCATTCATTCCCTCATGGAAAGTCATTTGGTTCAGCAGTTATAAAATTTGAGTTATGTTATAATTATTCTATAGGGTTTGCATCTCTGACTCTGTGATGTGATTTCTCGAAAAATGGAATTGTTTCAGAAGAAATTTTTAAAGGTCTTGTTCTGAAATAAGAAAAAGGAAATCACTACCAACGCTATAACATCTTTAGTAAATTCACTATTGATGGATGTGATGACTGCAATTTCCAAGCGCAACAACTATATATTTACCTTTTTTGCAGACTGTAAACTTTCAAACAATGAATAATAGTGAATGGTATATTATATTTTTCTTTATCCTAACAAGCTCTTTGAAGATATCCGGAATCGTCATATCTCAAATGTCTTCACGTACCTGAGAAGCACAAGTAAGATGGTACAGACAGGATATAATGTAAGTATAGTCATGCAAAATTATTTATTGTTCATTGTTGGCAAATATTTTTTTCTTTTTATTTCCATCTTTTCCCCCATCTCCTTTTCCGTTTCACTTTATGCTAATGTGGTTGTTATAGAAAGGATCTGAATTGAAAACACCAGATTTTTTTAAGTAATAATTTTTTTTGATAGATATAACTGGTTTCTCATAATATAATCTTTATTTTATTATATACCTTGTCAAGACTATTTTTATTGGATGCTCCACTGGTATTTTTGTGAATTCAAGATAATTAATTGTTGATCCTCTCTTTTCCTTCTCACTGTTTGTTCCTTACAGAAAGGGAGACAACTGGATTCTGTGAGTGAAATGAAGACGTTTGTACAATCCGAACTGAAAGATCTCAAGCAGAAATACAAGTCACTTACAATTCGTAAGAAATGTTCTATATATTTCATTGTGAGATTCTAATATCTGATTAACTATATGATGTGAGTATAGCTCCATCTTTCATTGCCTCAGGGTTTTGACTCTCTATTAGTTAATCTTGGGTGAAATGATAGAACACCAATATCCTTTGATAGAATCCCCTTCAGGGTTTATTTGAACACTATCGATGTTGTCAGTTGGAAGGCTACCATTATGTTACAGGCATAAAGGTTGAAGGAGTGATTAAAATTTAACAAGAAACAATTATTCATTTAGACCTTTGGAAAATTGTACTGATTTGGAGTTGATGATAATATAATATGGACAAGCCTTGAGGGAGACACAAAAATTTCTTGTCCTGAGTAGAACTGTAGTGCCCGAAAGTAGTTAGTCCTTATTATTATTATTTACAAAATCAGACATTTAGACAGAAGTATGATTGCCGAAAAAAATAAAACAATCACTCGCGATCAAGCCATGCCACGCTGCGCGGTAATTCATTTTTTATAGCACTTCATCAAATTAATCTATTTTACACGAAAAAATTTCCATTAACTATTGTCAGTGGTCAATAAAACGATCTTCAGCCCATTCTTTTTTTAAAGTTTATCAAAGTGGGTCAATAAAATGTGAAAGTCACATATCTTAGTTGTCCGATATGGTTAATAATGTATTTTGCTGTCCAACAGACGTAGGAGCTTGTGAAGTAATTATGGACAAGAAGTCTACTCAGCTTGATTTTGATGAACACCTCCAAACTGAGCATGGTGAGTTGATTCAAGCTTCTCTCAATTTGGTGTACAGCTTTGATCAATCAATTCATGTACTTAAAGAAACTACTAGTAAGACACTATCGCCATCATGCACTAATATTAAGCAAATAATAATTGTTGGTTAAGATGATGGGGGAAATATCACATTCAAATCAGATCTTGATCTAGCTATCTTTCCAAAGCAAGGCTTAGGAAAAATAGATTGACATTCATGAGTGACTCAAAGATATTAATAACTTCTGCAATTTATCACTTGTTTGTAAATACATTTGATGCTTTTCTTTTTGTCTGTATTTATAGCGATGCTTGAAGGATTTAATATGAAAGATAACTACACATTTGTAGAGGAACAGATTGACAAGCAGGTATGACTTATACTACTTATCATTCAATTCAATTTAATAAAGATTTTTTCTAAAATTATATTACAGATATGAAATATGCTATCAATTTATTTTAGGGAATACTCTTGATAAGTTTAACTATGTTAATTTTTGTTGATTGGTCTGTCTTTTAAGTCTTAAATTGGATAGGAAATTAGTATGTTATTACATATTCCCTATCAAAATTGAATAACATTTTTCACTGAAAACAAATATAATTCCAAGGTATCTTGGCGATCTTGCTGACTCAATTTGACTAGCCTGTCCATTATTTCCTCCAAATATTACCTCAAATCATGCATGAAACATATCTGTATCTGTATCGTTAGGTCAAAATAATCAGGTCCATAATAACCATACAAAAATCTGGTGGAGGTGTATTTATATGTTGATGCAACAATATTTAAAACTACATGTAAGTCTTTACAATTTACTTCCTGTTACAAGAACTCAATTGAGCTTTAGAGTTTGAATTTACCATTGTTCCCTTTCAATCCATGGTGTTGGTTTATCTACAGGGTGTACACTTGTATTCTTGTTTGTAAAAATTTGTCCAATATTTCTATGTCTTTATATTTCTGCTCTACTTTCTTGATGTGTGCTATTTCAGAGTGAGCTTATCAAGGTTGGTGTGAATTGCAAGAAGGACATTGTTACCCTAGCTGGCAAAAGGGCACCCCTTCTGCCAGCTAGGTGACAACATTTTAAGTGTACAAGTGATCCATCGGCTCATAATCACCAGAAAGATGCCTGTGAACATTTCTTGTATTAAACACTATTTGAACCAAGGAAATATTCCAAACTTTCTAATTGTTGGTAAATTAAACTTGACTTAAACCCTGGTGCCTTCAAATTTCAGCCTTTTAGGGGATTGATATGTTACAGCACATATGGGGCCTTTTCTTGGCTTCTTTTTAGGCCCAGTGGGTAAAAGCAACTGGCATCCTTGAAAATGTTAAAAGGACAATACATAGCAAAACACTTTCAGAGAGAAACTTCTCCCCCTTCCCCCATTTTCTTTTTTTTCTTCTTCATATTTGCAACTTATTGGTGGTATTTAAGCAATTGGGTCATATCGTGGATGCTAAATAGAGTTCTGTGAAAAGCATGCTTAGAAAAAGTGCATCCATATTGGAACAAAAATTATGTTTGGGAATCTAAAGTCTTTGTTTATGCATGAAAGTGTTGAATACATACATGTAGTGTTTTTATTTGTGATGATTTAATCCTTGTGTATATATATTTTTTTCTGTCACTTTGCTTGAGCTGAAAAGTGAAATAAATTGTCACAATGTTAATATTATTTTGAATGCTATGAAAGAAACGGTTAAAAGTAATATAGATATTGTGAAAATATTGCTGCTAGTGATGTGTAGTTGCATGAAGGTTGATTTGTTACTTTCCTGTGCATGTAGAATTTCAGGACAACCATCTGTGATGTAATGTGATATTATTTCTCGTATTGTGGTATGGTGGTATGCTATCTGTGCTCTATTAAAAATTCTGCAAATTCTTTCTGTTAATCTGTCCATAAGTTGTTTGTTCCTACGTTACAAATATTAGCTACCGATCACTTTTGTTGTTTAATCCTTTTAGCTCAGTAAGATTTAAGATACAAAACACGTTGTTGGATATTAAAACTTTAGTCTTTCTGTCTATTTATATCTTTTTATTTTACGAAGGTTGAAAGTAAAAAAATAGATATTAGAAATCAACGCTTTAATGATACTGTAATGTTACTGCATTGTTCATAATTGGTAAAGTGCTTTAAAGAAACAAGTATTATTTATATCATTATTATTATTGTAATTTCTCAAATGTGTCAATAATGGGGATAAATTCCATTACCTACACTTGTCTAATTAAAGGCTGAGGAACTATTTTGTTTTAATAGAAATCTTGGATCTTTAAAATAAATGTGTTTGTGTCTTTTTTTCTTTTTTTTTTCTTTCTTTTATCGTGAAATAATCCTTTTCAGGAGTTTGGTTGCTTAATCTGTGTAAATTGATGATTTTTTTTTTAATGACTAATATATTTAAAGACATTATTCTTTCTTTTCACCGTTGCATATAGATGAGCATGACAAGGACTCTTAGATTAATGTGTCTACTCTCGCTTACACAGACTGGTAAGTTCAAATCTACTTCTTTTCAATCTACTTATCTATCCAAATATCTTTCTATGTTCCGATGTTGATTGTAACATCTCTCCATTTAAGGACGTTGCGCAGTTAAAACGAAGTCCATGTCATTTTCACCAAATTTTGCACAGAGTTACTTTGGTATCTATGTATTCCAAAAATGACAAAAATGATATAGGTTCATGTGCTAGATTTTTTGCTACGGGACTTTGAAGTTGCCATATATGGAAGGCATGTAAAGTACGCATAATTTAAGAATATTTCCTCTGTTAGACCTGGCGATTTCAACTAACGAGTTAAAATCACCTTTACTTTATCAAACCTTCCAGATTTGTTGCGAAGTGTATACCAAATATGGGGATATTGTTTAAATTGGATAACCTGCACTTTTCGAGACAGCAGTGCCTTCATGTTGCTACAATGATGTGTAAAATTACAAAATACAAGTCTTAGAGGCTTGAAATCTACAGGAAATTTAAAAAGTACCTTTTAAGCTGCACTTTATTCAAAATCCATGTCAATTTCATCAAAATTTGCCAAGTTGTAGAGGAATGTATACTAAAGGAGTAGGAACATTAAATAATGGGGGTCCATGTGCTCGTTTTCAAAATATTGGCGCCGTAATAGTGACCTGTCTGCTTGAAAAACACCGAAAGTCGCCCAAAATATGCAAAAATGTGGAAACTCTATCTAAATTACGAATTTTTCAAATTCCTGCTCCCAAACATTTACAATTCATGTTATATCCATTGCAATCTCTAGAATAACATTAACACGCACCAACATAAATGCTGTATAAATTTGTATATCTCTGCAAGTAGGTAAATAATGACCAAAAGAAGGCCTTATATAACATCTTTATAAAGTTCATTTCTTTTAACTCGCTGAGCGCTGGATCGCTTATGAGTGCTGAATATTTGCCATTGTGACGCAGCAACGATACGCGCCCAGGATGCGCGGTCAAGATGCGCAGAAACATAACTGTGCAACGTCCTTTACTCTTATCCCCTGCCATTTCCAGAGATGCCAACCTTACGGAATAATTATAACATTAGAAATTAGAACAGGAATATCACCAATATTTTAAACAGCTGAACTGAATGACTTCTCATAAGCGATTTGTGTTATCCACATTCTAATATCTAATGTTCTAATTATTCTGTAGGGTTGGCATCTCTACGTTTCACTGCAGCACTCTTGTTTTAGTTCTGTCCTACCTTTACTGTCTGCTTCCCAGTTGATTTGGGGTTTATACCCTTAGTCTAGTTCCTTCTACGTTTTCCTCCAACTTAACTTGATCTCTCAAGAGGTTCTGCTAACGTGACAATTTTTTTTTTACTCAACTTTTATACCTCTTACAATCTTATATCATTCAGGTCTACCTAGCAAGGAATACCAGACACTACAAAGACACTTTCTGCAGAGTCATGGCTATGACCACATGCTAACCTTTGCCAACCTGAAGAAACTAGGTCTGTTTGTTGAGCAGCAGCCAGTGGAGATCAACATGGCAAAGATGTCCGTCTCCGGAGTGACTAATAAGATCAGTGGCGTAGCGGACAAGGCCATGAAGAGGGCGGGCTTCAGACAACTCTCAAGAAAACTCAACCTAGTGGGTTACAGTTCAAAGTGAAATATTATCTTATAAAACAATGGTTCATCTAATTTGGTCTATTTAGTTTTTCTTACTTTAGCTATCCTGAATAAAGTTTTAGTTTTAACGAAGATTTATACATGTTTTTGTACTTGTGGTAATTTAAGATGCTCATGAACAAATGCATCTCCCCTCAAGTCCTTATAATAAAGTGGGGTGAAAGTGTGTAGAAGAAGGATTGGAATGGCCAATTAGAAATCCTTGCCATCACACACTATATTAAGATGTTTTAATGGTAATGAAGATGTTCATGTGGACTTAATTTCAAAGGTCTAAAATGTTGAGGATGCATTCTACAGTCTGCTGTAGATTTTTAAGATACCACAATCTGAAAAAATATAGTCCTATGTGTTTAATTTTCCAGAAATTAATCAGGTCGGTTCTCTCTTTTTGTATTTGAAATACTGGTTACATTTAAAACAAGAAATGTATGAAAAACTGTTTCCACAGATTCCCAAAGCTTCAGAAGTCAATCTCAAGGATCCTAATGACATGTCGTATGTATTCAGCGGTGCTTATACTCCCATCACATGCCGATTAGTAGAACAGGTAAGAATCATATTGGTTTAGGGTTTAGAAGTCAATCTCAAGGATCCTAATGACATGTCGTATGTATTCAGTGGTGCTTATACTCCCATCACATGCCGATTAGTAGAATAGGTAAGAATCATATTGGGTGTCCCAGAAAAAGAACTCAAAATGCCGGACATTTTTCTCTGTGAATGCAAGCAAATAATGTATTAATGATTATTTTAAAGTTCAATATTTCTCTTGTATTCTTTTTTGAAAAATTTATTTCTCATTTTGAATAAAAAAAAACACAAATTGTCTTTTGTCTGATGACACCTAATTTAATTTCTATTAAATTAGGTTTAATTTCTATTTTCTGATGACACTTAAAACTATTTGAAAGAGCCATGCATTCCTGAATAAGAAGCATTTAAAATCAAATTGCAAATTTTAATCTATACAGGAACTGAATGGGAGGGACTTTGAAGGATGCGAGTTAACTTGCCGAACAAAGTGATGGTTCATTAGCATTTCTTTTATGTCCTTTGTAAAGTTCCATTCATCAAATCTCACATTGATAGTGAATACAAAAGGTTGTCCCTTTCTGCGGGAATCCTGTGTGATTCCTATTGCTTTGATATTGTGCAAATTAAAATCAACATTTGAATTTCAAAATCCTCTTGTTCATCCATGTTTGACTCTTTTGTATTGTATTAGGTGTCAAAAGAAAGTAGACAAAGCAAACTTTAATATGATGCACATGATAATTCATTAACTGCTTGCTTTCACTGGGAAAATGACTACGGGTATTCAGGTCTTGCTTTTTGTGGGATATACTTTATTCTTTGTGCTATCCTCATTATGGTCAAAACTGGTTGTGCATGTTTTTGCAAGTTTTGTGTCCCGCAGCATTTGTTGGGCGGTTGCTAACTCCTGTGAATCTTTGTGTTTCAACATGACCGTAGCAAGAGTTCGACCACTTTGCTCCTCCATGCCTGAAAAAAAACAACATGAACCATCCCGCATCCTTTGCAAGAATATTTTGTGAAATCTTAGCAGACCTGATACAGAGAACTGCACAACAAATGCATGTCCAGTTGTTACTGGGTGCATTTTTTATGGTTGAAAAAATTGTTAACAGGAATAAGAATTATGATACAAAGCGCAATCACAAAATACAAACATATAGAAAAACAAAGGGTCCGTTCATGGTTTCCAATTCACTGTCATAAATGTTAACGTCTTTCATATCTCCATTCTGAGAAAATTTAAACGCCAAAAAAGATGCGTTTTGAAAGGTAATCAGCTTAATGACCATTGCAAATGCAGTAAGCTGCGCTGAGAGCGGGAAATTTAAAGACAATGCACGTATAATCAGCGTTCAATTTTAGACCTTGAATGGTGCACGGATGTTCATGATTGTATTCTGTGTTTTGTATTAGCGTTGTGTATCATGATTTATGTTCCTGTTTAAATGATTGTTTCAACCATGAACACACCTGCTGTGCCATGTCATTAGGAAGTCTAATTTATTTATTTAAATGTGCGGCATGACTGCTTTACTAGTGTGTCAAAATGTCACTATGATAATTGAAAATAAAATGCATGCATCATGATACCAGAGCATTGTCTGTATTTGATGTGCTTATCTCTCCTGACTATTGTGGTATGACTACAAAAATTCAAATGAATCATTAACCTTTGACCTTTGGTACCAGTAAGTGTTTGAATGGACATTTTTAATCGTCTCTAATTGAATGAATCAAAAGGGAATTCAAACATACATGTTTATTCATCCCTACCTTTTCTTTGTTGAATCAAATTTGTATTTACACGAATATCATATAAAGTGATAATGATACTTTGGTTTGAGAGCGATATGAAGATAAGAAATTTTTTATCTACTGAGAAACGGAAGAATGTTGAACTTTATTATTTGATATGAGTCATGACCTGTCTAGTACTCTGTAAACACTATGTACCTTTTGGCATAGTCTAATAATGTACTTGCACTTTGTTTACCCCATGTGCAATATAAATGAGCTTCTACAATGTATTCGTCAGATTTCTTGGGAGTTTAGATGATGAAAAGCAAGAAAAACCAAGGTATTAAAAACATAATTTCAGTGATTATTACAACACACATGTGCACATTGTATATTTCTATACAATCTTTTTTTTGTGTGTGATAACAATAATATCAGAGAGAAGGGAAAATGATTCAACAAAATTCCATTACAACAAGGCAATTTTACTGGACTCAATTTCGACGTGAGAGCATGTGTCTATGTGGCTTCAGTGTATCAGAAGATTACAATTTATTCATTTTGGGAAATCTTACAAAAAACATACAAGTTTAGAAAGTCAGCCTTCAATTATCTTATTATTATCTTCTTTTTTTTAACTAAAAGGTACTCACAAGAGGAAGCTGGGCTAGTCTTGATGATGTCACAAAGTTATTACCAGGACCAAACTATGCATTACACAAGTCTACATCAGTAAAAGGTAAACATTTAAACTACTTATTTATATATAGGTTTCCCGGTCAATTTAGTTGTTTTGTCAATCAATTGCATATGAGAGGCATTCATTGTCCCGCCAAACGAGTTCGAGCAGGGAACTATGAAACGGGCTCCGTACGTGTGTATGTGTGTATGTGTGTGTGTGTGTCCGTCCATCCGTCCGTCCGTCCGTCCGTATGTGATCAAAATCTTCAATTTGCTACTCCTTCGCCATTTTTCATCCGATTTCGATTCCGTTTGCTTTATATGATAGCACTAGGTGATGGCTACCAAACTTCTTCACAGAATTTTGACCTTTGACCTTTGACCCTGATTTTTGACCTATATTGTTAATTGGCTACAAAATGCTACTCCTTCGCCATTTTTCATCCGATTTGGATTCTGTTTGCTTTATATGATAGCACTAGGTGAGGGCTACAAAACTTCTTCACGGAATTTTGACTTTTGACCCCTTTGACCTTTGACCTTCATTTTTGACCTATATTGTTAATTGGCTACAAAATGCTACTCCTTCGCCATTTTTCATCCGATTTCGCATCCGTTTGCTTTATATGATAGCACTAGGTGAGGGCTACAAAAAGTCTTCACAGAATTTTGACTTTTGACCCCTTTGACCTTTGACCTTGATTTATACTTATATTGTACATTGGCTACAAAATGCTATTCCTTCACCAATTTTCTTCCGATTTCGATTCCGTTTGCTTTATGTGATAGCACTAGGTGATGGCTACAATACTTCTTCACAGAATTTTGACCTTTGACCTTTGACCTTGATTTTTGACCTATATTGTTAATTGGCTACAAAATGCTACTCCTTCGCCATTTTCATCCGATTTCGATTCCGTTTGCTTTATGTGATAGCACTAGGTGAGGACTACAAAACTTCTTCACAGAATTTTGACCTTTGACCTTTGACCTTTGATCCTTGATTTTTGACCTATATTGTTAATTGGCTACAAAATGCTACTCCTTCGCCATTTTTCATCCGATTTCGATTCTGTTTGCTTTATGTGATAGCACTAGGTGAGGACTACAAAACTTCTTCACAGAATTTTGACTTTTGACCCCTTTGACCTTTGACCTTGACTTTGACCATATATGTACATTGGCTACAAAATGCTACTTCTTCGCCATTTTTTACCCGATTTCGATTCTGTTTGCCTTATGTGATAGCACTGATCGTGATATAATGGGAATTTTACATTATCGGCGGGGACATATATTACGCATCGCGTAATTTACTAATCACTTATTTTTGGGAAAAACGCTGATGCATCGAAATGTTGCCAGTAAAAATCGTATTCAATCATGAAAAATAACAATTGTTGTGATCGATTTCGTATTTGCCCTACTTCACATAATGAGCATATACATTCGGCAATAACTATTCAAATTCGTCTCCATCCTGTCGACATTTCATTCCGTATATTCGAATTCGCACTAATTTGAATGCACAAATAATGAAATTAAATGCATATATCCGAATTTGAACTTTGCATCCATTACTTTGTGTGCCTTAAAATGAATTTCAGCCCATGAACACAAAATTAAATAACTTAATTCGGTCTGTCGGATAAAACTCACGAATTTGAATAGACATTAAATGAAAACAGATGATCAAATATGTTAATGAATTTGGGCGGGAAAACCTATATTAAGCCTAACCATAACCATTACCGAACTATGCTTCATAGAAGTCTCCAAATTTTTCATCAGTAAAAGTTAACATTAAACATTTAGTTCCTAAACTGCCTGAGACCAGCCGTCAGATAACTTCCTAAACCACACCAAACCACACCCCATTCTCTGCATGCTATAGTCATGACGGTATCTAGGATACATGTAATTAATGATAAAGATATTTGAATTGCCATGTCGACTTCTTAACTTTTATTTTACTAAAGTTGATATGGCAAGATAATTCATGTAACCAAGAATAATGAAATATAATTAATCATGCCATGTTGAATTATAAAAGAAGTTGACATTTCCAAGATAAATTATCTCGCCATGAATTGAATGGTTCAACACTTCCATACGTATGAAATGTAGATGTAACACACAAAACTTTAAATTCATTTTTTTTCAAGTTTTTGTACATGTATAGAAAGCTTGTTGAAATTACACTGATAAAACAATTGGAATGAAATCATGTTGTTATATTATTAGGTCATTCCGGTAGCAGCTCAGTGACTGGTCCTCCCTCAGAGAGAGTTGTAATGGTGTACTTCATAGGTGGCTGTACATTCGCTGAAATCAATGCTCTCAGGTTACTTGGCAAAATGAAGAGTAAGTACATGTAATAATACATAGTTATAAAAGCAACTGAATAGTTTGTCAAAAGCCAGGAGGAATTAACTTTATTTGAAAGTTAGTAAACACACTTATGACTCTCTACAGGGGATTTAATTTTTTTTTTTTAAATCTTTTGTTATGCAAAAGAGTGTAACCCTGATAAGATTCATAATTCTTGCTGCAGAAGAATGCACCATGAGTTGAGATACGTTCTTTTTCCAGACTAGAGCTGCCCTTTTGGAAAGTGTTATGACTTTGTAAAAAGCTGTATCTGTATCATGTTTTTTAAAGAGGAATTTACTCTAAAACAACAAATCTTTTTTTGGTGAAAATTTTGTGAAAATATTCAATAAGAATCTCTTAAGAATTATTCTGTTTTAAAAACTTTACTATCAAGTTACAAAAAAATGGAAAAGGTTTTAATTTTGAATCTTGTTTTTCTCAAAACACTATATTTTGGGACCTCTACTTTACACCAGTTTTGTTTCTCCTTTCAGATTACACATTCATAATTGCGACAACATCCGTTACCAATGGCAACAAGCTGATGGCATCTATCAAGGATCCATGTTGATCTAAGTGAGATGGAGCAGGACTAATTCTGACCAGTTCCACATATCCTACAGCGGTAGATTGCCACTTGGTCTACTAATACCCATTTGGTCCCATCCGGCGCTTGGTCTAAATACATCTGGGGGGCATTTCATCAAAGGACTTGTCGGACGTTTTATCCGACAAATTTGCTATCAGCCAATCAGATGCAAGCATTTCAGTAGCTTATAACAGTTTGTCGGATAAAACGTCCGACAAGTCCTTTCATGAAACGCTCCCCAGGTCTCCAACCAGTTTGTCTAATTACCTTTTGCTCTAATTGCCACTTTGCCTATTTATCATCTAATTCCTTTTTTGCGTAATGTCCATTTGGTTTAATGTCCACTTGGTGTAACAGCACTCAGTCAATTCCTGTAACAAACTGGACCAAATATTAATTTAGAAAATAGATGAAAATACAGTTAGACAATTTGGCTATAAGTCAGATTGGAAATTAGACCAAATGAGTATTAGATAAAGTATGTATTTGACCAAGGGGGAGTTAGACAAAATTATCAGTAGACCAAATGGATTGAGCCTGTGTAGTATTAGACAATAAGAGAGTTAGACCAACTGCTGTAAGACCAAGAGGATACTGCACCAAGGATAAAATTCAACTAGAGCTGTGTACATACCTCCCAAACCCGACCATTTCCATCCAAAACTGTTTCAAGTTTCCAATATGAGCTGGTAATGCTATAAAACACATTTCTCATAGACCCAATAATATTTGCCCACTTGAATGATCACAAAAATATCAATACTTTACATCATTCATACTGCAATATGTACTTATCTCCTCCAAACATTCCTCCATTATGATATCATTACTGGCTAATTTACTTATTGTAATTGACAATCGTTTTGTCAAAACATATTTTTTATCAAGATAACTTTTGAATGGCGCTCAGTATATAGTGTCGCTATGATACTTCCGTTTTGAAATAAGTCTTCATTAATCTTTGGTATACAGGTGCATTTGGAAAGGCAGTGGTGAATTCAAGTTTCAATGTTGACCTTATTATGCCTCCGCCACCGAAGGTGGTGCCGGAGGCATCATGTTTTCGGGTTGTCCGTCCGTCCGTACGTCCCGCTTGCTCGTTATCGCGATCTCAAGAACCACTTGAGATATCAACTTCAAACTTGGGGATAGTATGTACCCCCATAGGAAGATGATCTGATTAGATTTTGGCGTATGTAGGTCAAAGGTCAAGGTCACGGAGATCAAAAATAGTGAAATTCTATGTATTGAGTTCGTTATCGCGATATCTCAAGAACCATTTGAGATATGAGCTTCAAACTTAGTTGTAGTATTTACCACCATAGGAAGATGATCTGATTAGATTATGGATTATATAGGTCAAAGGTCGAGGGTCACAGAGGTCAAGATGTTAAAAATCCATGTATTGAGTTTGTCATCGCGATATCTCGGGAACCAATTAAGATGTAAACTTTAAATTTAAGGGTAGTATCTATCACCAGAGGAATATGGTCTGATTAGGTTTAGGGTCACAAGGTCAAAGGTCAAGGTCAAAAATGTCATTCTATATAAAAGCAAAATGAATAGATGAAAGTGCGATTTTTTTCTGATCTGGCAATGGCGGAGGCATATATTTCGACCGCGCGCGGTCGAGGATTCATCTTGTTTTTGTAGGTGTTTGGCGAATTTTTACATCTGCACAGCACCAAAATTATAATAAGCTTGGTCTTGGGACCAGTCTTACTTGGTGTTGAACTATCAGTAATGTGATTTGGACCATTAGGATTAGGGCATGGATACTACTACTAGTAGTATCCATGCCCTAATGTGATTTGGACCATTAGGATTAGGGCATGGATACTACTACTAGTAGTATCCATGCCGTAACCCTAATGGTCCAAATCACATTACTAATGGAGACTACTAGTAGTATCCATGGTTACGGTTAGATTCCAGTGCAAGTGACTAAGTTTGTATGAGTAATAGTTCTTATATCTTATAGTCCCTGGAGATAATTTTGACTCACTAAATGTTGGTTTCTTTTATGGTCAGTGATTATGAGCTAAATGATAATGGAGGTGTCGGTATTTATTGGATGTTATTGAGGGAGTATGTAAAAGATGAATGACTGAAAGGGTGCAGGAGGTAATTGTATGTATTAGTAATACATGAACAAAATGAGTATTGTTCTCAACTTGGATCATCATACCAGTAAAATTATTCACTGACAATATGTAAGGACTTGCACTTAAGGTTAAGTCATTGTTTAATATGCATCTCATTAGTGGTTTATTTATGTCTTAAAACAGTACTTACTTTAAGAATGCAGGATTTGTAGTTATAATGTTTTACCATGCATATATGAATGAAAACTGGAAGAGATCCAAAACCTGATAATATGGTTAAGGTATTTTTTCCATTTAGTGGGCATGCCTCTCATACATTATACTCTTGGGGAGTATTTCACAAATAGTAATTATAGAGAGTAGACTTAAAGTCTCACTTAAATTCCTAGTAGAGTGTGGTTCATTATTTATCATGTCATTGGTCAGATCATGCGTCATTGAGAATTAAGTCTATTTACTAGTACCTTTGAAGTTTTTGTGAAACACCCCCTGGTGCTAATCTAGCTATAGCATTGATGGCATGATATAAATGAAAATGCAACATCCACTAAGAGTGAATAGGCCACATAGTTATGTGCAATAAAATGTACAAGTGATTTTATAGCGTTTCAGTTCTGTAGCTTATATACTTTAATATAATTGTATCATAATTATAGTAAAAAGAGAGGATATCTAATAAGAGATATTTAAATATTATATAGAATAAGTGTATGTGGCTGTACCATTTAGAATCCACATTCCTATTTGTTTTTCAATCCTAATAATATTTCATTGATCCTTCCATTTTTGTTTATGTGTATGATTTTTTTTAAATACAGACCTTATATTCTTAGTAAATTGATTGTTTGTAAATAATGTGCAATGAACTAATTCATAATATCATGGGTTGTGATATATTAAAAATCATTTATAACAACATTAACGATATTTGTTTGCAGGCTGTTGCTGTTTATTTGAACTTGTATATGTATTTTTTTAAACATTTATTATTTTGTTTACAAGCTACAGTGGCAGGTCAAGGCGGGGCGCAGGGTTAGGTTAGGCACACCCCCTTAATAATTTGAAAACCCTTCATTGACTGTACATGTTGAAATAGGAAAATTTTGGCAGCTCATCCCCTCATCCAGTCTAGAGCACCTTTTATTTTCAAATCCTGGATCCACCACTGGTTTTTGTAAATCAAGGCCTACTTAACATTGTGAAGTCCATTGTACTTCAAAATGTATAGAAAACTACTTGGCATCAAGGAAACTATCTCGTTATACAGAGTGCATCAATAAAAAGGAAATCCAAATGTAGAAAGTGCTCTCATTTCAGCTAGCTTACCTATTTTTGTCCCCACAATTTATATGTTGCATTTATAAACAAAAGGAGAACTCCTCATCTTTTCAGTGATTCCTCTATTGCATCACAAATGTCACACATATTTTTCATAAAATTTCTCTTTATAAAATGATGAAAGTCAGTCAGTAATCAGTAATTGCTTGCACTGCTCTCCACATCACCAAACGCAATCGCTATCCGATGATTTGTGACATCACCGATAGTATTCACTCCTTTTGCCATCATTTTATGGAAATTTGCAAAAAATGGATGTTGTGAAAACTGTGAAACAGTGAGCTCTTTTATCCTATTTAACAACTTGCATGCGTCTGTTACCCAACTAAATAACAGTGAAATATTAAGAAGATTAATTAGCATAATGACTTTATTGTTTTATAAAGTTCTTAAGTCTATTGTACAAGCTACTCCCAATATAATGAGCATGGTTAAATTTCATTTCATGGTAACTACCGCATAAACATAAAAATATTGATTAATCTCACATTGCTAGACTACTAAAAAGACAATTTGTAAATTAGGGCCAATAACTTCCATATATTTCTTAGTACATTACTTATACTAGTTTTGACCTTTTTCACAATTTTTAAATATATATATATTTTTTTTTTTTTTGGGGGGGGGAGGGGGTTGAAAATGAGATGTTCAAGATTATTTTCAGGCATAATTTGTGTTTTCTTGGGCTTATTTATTATGTGGGACCTCTAGGAAGAATCCAGATTCAAAACAGAGCCATTGGTTCTGAATAGAGTGTTCCGTCCGTAGCATTATATCCGATGTATATACACTAGTATGTCATATTATTTTGTATCATCTTGGAGAAAAGAGTATGATACCTTGGAGAAAAGAGAAACCATACCTTACCAACTATATCAGTATGATAGTATATAAATAATAGTTTTGTCATACACCCACCCACGTTCGAAACAAATTTCCCGCTGTACAACACGTTTCTGGATTACGATTTGTTAACTTTAATCACGTGACTTTCAGGAAGGTTGAGTTTACCGTTAGATTTTACTTCCGGGCTTTTCGCATGTTTCGCGTGTGTGGGTTCATCGGGGATATATCGCCGCCAGAGCTGCACCGTGCTTGTGTATCGTTTGTGCGGGCCAAATAAGTTCAGTCCGACGCGTTTATTTTCGTGAACCCAACTATTTTCTTAAATCATGGCGTCCCAAACGAAGAGCCAGAGATACGAAAAGCGATCTACTAGGACGGAGTTCAAGACAACTTCAACACCAAAACCCAGATCAGCATCTCCGTCAAAATCAAGCTCCTTACTCAGTCCAGCGAAGATTTCTCGGCATGAAGAGAAAGAGGAGCTGATCAGCCTCAACGATCGCCTGGCAAGTTACATTGATCGAGTTCGCCAACTGGAACTCGACAATGGACGACTTCAAGTTCAAATTTCTTCTTTTGAAGAAACGCAAACCCGGGAACTGGACAGCATCAAGGTTTTATATGAAAAGGAATTAGCTGATGCCCGAAAGTTGCTGGATGAAACAGCTGCGGAAAAGGCAAAATTACAGATTGATTGTGGGAAGTACAAAACGGAGCTGGACGATTTGAGACCAAGGTTAGTTTTATTTTTCATTTCAAATCAGACAAGAAATCATATTTTTATACATGTACAAACTCCCATTTTTTGTTATTTTTCGTAACGTGTTTGATCGATTTCAAGTTTTATTGGCAGTGCATATATTCCAAGGATCGGAATTCTGTTAGTTTTTTCGTGTAAATGGTTGATAATTTATGATAAACAAAGATGTTTTTGGCACTTGTCAATATTTGCATACGACAAATCGTGAATGTTCACAGCAGGATGCTGTTAATACAAGGTGCCGCTGACGATGCGGCCCCACGCGAACAGTTGAACTGACGCGTTCGACTGTGTGAGGTCAAGCGTATAGACTCATGTCAGTATACAGACTATATTACAGTGTGTGTGTGTGGGAGTGGTCTTTTCATTGAACTTGAACTGAGATAAAACTGAAAGAGAGGGGTGGGTTATTGCCTTTGTAGAGTGATTGCAAAATACCTGTTTACCTCGTGGCATGCCACATTTGTTTTTGGAACAAAAGAGTAGGTTTTCTCTGAAACTCTAGGCTAGATTGTTTATGGGGTTATGTTTAATTTTTGAAATGATAATTGTGTGACATAAAAAATTAAAATGATAGGTAGAAAAGTTGATGCTAAAAATTACTATTTCATTCGCATTGCTACTGCCTTAATACTCCACTTCAGACATAAGTGAATAATCTATTTTATTGTGTGACATAATGATAAGTAGACAAGTTGAAGTTGATGCTAGATTGTTTGCATTGGCATTCTTACTCCAGATTTAATATAAGCAATAACTTATTTTCAAAAATATGGAACTACTCTACTCTCATAATTCTGATGACTCCGTCTTGAGTAAAATGTAGAGGAAAATAATAAATAATTTTTATTGCACATTAACGGGTAGTCAAAACACCCCTGCACAGTGCACACATAATTGTTATTGTTGAAAATTTGTTGTAAAGTTGTTGGTGAAAATTTGTTGTAGAGGATCTATACATTGTACCCAGTTATTGTATGTCCGGACAGGTTGTGTGTCTGGACAAACGATTTTGACCAGCCATTTGAAAATGTTTACAAGCAATCTTTTTGTAGTATTTTGGAACAAAATGTTAGAAAATATTCTACAGAAGAAATATTGATGAAGATAAGCATTATTCAACATCCATGTATATTTTTGGCTTAATCCTGAGACAAGCAAGCAGGCTTCATTTTTGTTAAGTGTCCGGACAACCAACCCCCCATCCTAAATAATAAAAATAACATCCCATGTAAACTTCACAATGGAAACAAAAAATGATGAAATTTTCTTACAAGAAATTTGGTGAGCAACAATTTAAATATATTTCCTAGACTATGACGAGTATCAGATTGAAAATTTTAAACTGCATGTACAATATTTCAATTCCGCAAAAGAATTTTATCCCTGAATTTCTAAAACCATGCTCCCACATGGGCGAAGTTGACCTCCAGTACCCCCAAACTTTATTGCATGCTTTCATACCTTGGAAGTAGGCGTAAAACTCTGCAAAACTTATTTTCTCTTCAGTATCCACTGTTCAGTAATAAATATTAATTTTGATTTAGGCTTAATATTGACACCATTAAAAAAAAAAAAAAAAAAAAAAAATCAGATCTGTTGAGTACTTGAGGGGCACACTCTACAAATGTACATGTGGCATGCCCGACCCGCCAAAACACAAATTAGCGACATGAGGGGTACCGCACTATTGACTAAAACTTCAGATGGTTCAGAACTTTTAGAATGACCCCAGGGCCCTACAATATTACAAACAACAACTTAGTTCAGAGAAATGTTTATTAGTGAAATAATTATGCAGCCTTGTGGTTTTAGTCCTTCAATAATTACAAACAATAAGCCCGAAGTTCATGCTCGTTGTTGTTAATGATTAGAAAACAATATTTGACCATACACAGTGGGATATTTGTACAGTTAAGCTTCTCATATGATCATTGACACTTGACATGTATTCCATGCACAACATGCACACCGATTATTCCACATCATACACATGTGTGTCCAATGACCCTGATACCGATAAGTCTTTGGCATTGTTCCAGCAGATAGAGCAACCCATGCCCATTCATTAAAAAAAAAAATCATCCAGGACAATGTACTTTCTATGATTTGAGAAATTGTTCGGTATTCTAAATCAAAATAATGTAAATAAAGTATTGGTTACTTTTTAGTGTACAATATGGATTACAGTACCGGTGTTTGCTATACAATTACAAATGTACATTTTTCATGTATGATCTCATATCATACAGACTGTCCAGTTAAGAATTAAAATCAACAATTCATTTACTGTTCTTTGTAGATTTTAGTGGTGAGTGCGAGACTATTTTCTAAACGAGTTCAAGTCATTCTGTGTGCTAAAATCAACTTGGCTTATGGTCTCTGTTAAAAATGGGGGGGGGGGGAGAGTCTGGATTTCAAATAATGTGTGTATAGTATATTGGCTACCTGGCACCTATATACATGTATATGCGACAAGGCCCGTACTAAAGAATTGTAGTTTATTACTTCAGGAGAAAAAAAGTACTCTCTGTCTTCCCAATTATTTAATAAAATTAATTTTCTGTTTAATGCTTTATCTAGGAAAGCAACAATACTGCTTGTATCATTTCTGTGAAATATTTCACATATTCATGCATCACAAGTCTCTTTTATATTATTTAAAAATGAAGAGTAAAGATACATTTTGTGTTTAATATGAAATAATTATATGTGGCATGCAAATGGTTACAACCATTGCAATCCCATTTTCTTCCAGTCGAGTCATGACCACTTCCCTGAAGATTCTGGTCCCAATTACATCACCTTTCCTTTCCCTTCAGAAGGAACCAGGAAGGCAGTACTTCCTGCACCAATAAGATTTAGAATCTGTGTATTGGGGTTTCCAGTGCATTTCCTGGACAGTTGCGTACACGTTGCTCAAGAATTGAACAGGAAAGGAAATGGTCATTAAAATTGTGTGAACACACTAACCATGACACATATTTTGTGTTGTAATTATCTTGGTGTCTTCTTTTACCTTTTCCTGTACATTAACAGATAGAGGAATGTATTGTATCTCATTTTCTTTTCGAATTTTGTTTTGAAATTCATTATTAATTGGATAGAACTACAGGTACAGGAGAAAATGCATCAAATTAACAGAGCTTTTTTCTTCCTTAGTTAAATAATTTCATTTATTTCCTGCTTTTCAGCAGGTATTTCCTCCTGTAAAGCCATTGAGGGAAATTAATATTGTAGGATAGATAAAAAGCACATTTTGTGAGCTTATAAATTCTTTCAATTTCATGTCTAAGTAGTTATTTTTGTAGTGGTTTCATTTTTGTGAAAATTTGTGAGTCAGCCAGTGAGCCTCCATGAAAATTAGGCTTTTTATTGCAATGAAAACATCCCTATATTGCAAAATGGAGATCTTTAGTATTTCCCCTCCTAGTCTGAAACCAGGAAAATAGGATCCATAGTTATACAGTAGCTAGTCTCTCATATGAAGCTAATTTTCAACTGTGTTCACTACAGACTTTCTGACAATCAAGTTTTGGATATAGGCTACTCATAAAATTTTGACAAAATTGGGCTTGGATTGATCAACTTCTTGCATTCCTCCTGTGATCTGATTTACATTCTTGTTGTAGGTTTCAAGCAAACAATATTATTTGGAATGTTACTGGTACTTTTAACTTGTTTATCAATTGTGTAACTTTTATTGATGTTTATCTAGACTGATACTGTAAGACTTAACAAACAACTCAAACTGGTCTGAAGAGTTGTATTTTTCTCCAGATCTAAGTAATAAATAGTTTTTTTATCCAGTAAAGTTGGCATTTACATTGTACTGAGTAGATAAATACTGGCTTATTTTTGAAGCTGCTGATTGGCCGAACCAACTTTTTTAATCAATGCAGTGTCTCTGTGGCAATAAAAGACATTTTTAGTCTGATCTGATTCTTGTCACATTATACTGGATTTTAACCCCAAACAAGGGTCACTTTGTTCGATGTTCGTACTCCCCTGACAATGTCTGTAAACAACTCTCAATAATTGCTCTTTTTAAATCCATGTTACAGTTCAACTGTCACTACTTTCATTTCATTCAGTTTCTTTTATTGCATTGTTAGGTATTGAAAATGTTAGTTTCAGTGATGCTACTTGTTTGTAGGCTTGTTTAGTACCTTCTGATCTAGATTTCTCAAAAATCTTTCCTAAAAAAATAAGGGGGGAGAAAATGAATCTCATTCTTGTCCACTGATACATTTACATGTAGGGCCTATTAATATCTAGAGCACAGTGTGTTTTCCCCCTTTTTCCCCTTTTTTATTTATTTTTTCCAAAGATGCAATAAATATGATTAAATGCTGAAAATGGGACATTTATAGTTTACCATAATGATCAGGGAAGCAGGTGATTGGCTATCCGAAACTTTCAATTGATGCAGAAAGGGAAGTCGTACGATAAGAAACTAGTGAATGAAAGGAATTTGAAGGATAAACCTTGAACAAAAATATGCAGTTTGCTGGATCCAGGGTTCTTCACATTAACTTCTGACATACATTTGTAGGGAGTCCATAAACTACATTTTAGGGTTGCTGTGCATACATGTGTTGCCCCAAAGGATTCCAAATCTAGGGGCCACGTGTACCAGGGGCCTCCCAGTGGTCATTTTCAGCTTCATTCAGATCGAAGGCCCAGTTTAGACCATTTGATCTAATTCTAGATCCATTGTTGTTAATGTTATTTACCCAAACAAGGGTTACTTTGTTTAGATAAACAGACTACCAGATCGTGGTGTGGGTGTGTCTCCGGGATCTTTATGTATATACATGTAGGCCTTTGCCCCACTTTATTTTATAGCATAATAAAAAATAAAAAAATAATAAAGCATAGAAGTTCTCTGATAAATGTATTTATTTTTCTGATGCATTCAGATTCTTTAATTGTATGTGGCTGCATAAAACTATAATTACCAGTGAATAAAACCCCCTGGGATTTGGGAAAATAAAACCCCCTAAATGCAAGCCCTGTCAAAGGTATAGGTTCTTTTTAATTTCTTGATTAGTATTTCTTGTTATGGAAATACCCATTCACTTGCATTATCTGCAGTATTTGGTATTAAATCTCAACTAATGATCATCGTCTTGTCCCATTTCTGATCTAGATTTCCCTTACATGTACATCCTGTCTTAGATTAGCTCTAACTGAATCAATGATACACATTTATTTTTTATCTAGTTTCTGGAGCAAAGGTATAGAAATACAAAAATTTCTTTTTGAATGGCTGTTGACAAGCTAGACACTATTTGGGAGAAAGCGAATAGACAATTAAAGTAGGAGCAGTTCACTATTCTACTCTCGGACCTATAATGTGTTCAGACTGATCTCATTTCTACATGTAGGATAATGTGGAATTTAAATGACCAAATCAAGGATCACTTTGTTGAAGCTTCCCGTACATTGCATTGTAGGCCTACATGTAGTTTAAAAAGAATACTACAACAAAAATAAAAAGTTTTGTGTATTTCATAAATCTTCAATAGACCAACTTTCTTTATGTTAGCTTCACCCTTTAAACCTATTGGCTAAGTACATGTGCCACATCATTGACCCATTAGACAGTTGGCTTTGACACCTTTTCAGTTTTCAGTGATGGACACATACCATCCGAAATGTAATTGTTCACAATTCATCTAGGCCTATACATGTATATCCATGTTCAGATATGCAGGGCTACATGTACATTGGTAGTGGATTAATTTTTCTTTTATTTTGATAGCAATTGTATTGCTTTATAAATTTGCAGAAAGCCTGAAATTTTTCCTGTGTATGTTCAGTTCATTTCTGATATCATACATTCGGCCTTTAGATTACAAATGACCAACAAAAGTGTCTGAAAATGATGCAAGATGAAAACATGCCTACAGAGGCCAATCAGTTGCCACTGGAAAAATATCTGTAAGGGAAAAATATCTGTAAGGGATAAAAAAAGCAATGTAGTTTTCTGACTTTGTGTCGTTAGCAGCAAACATTTCCCCTGCTGGACAATCCTGCTTTGCTGCAGGCCACGTGCTCGATAGCTACAAGAAGTGTCAACGCTGATACAAAAAGACTACACGGTTGGTTGAAGCGTCCTTAGCAAATAGGGTTCATTGTGAAGGACGCACAACTCGGTGATCTTATTCACATCTGCCAGGACAATATTTTTCTTTCATTTTTCCTCCTTGTTCCCCTTCTCTCTCTTTGTTGCTCTGTGTGTGTGCATCTCTGTATTGACATACAAGTAGGTTGAGTTTCTCTATCTCTCTTTTACACTACATTGTACAGTACCCTCATTTTATTTAGCTCATTTTTTTTTCATTTTCTCTCATTCTCTTTCTATCTCTCTCTCTCTTTCTGCCTTTATTGCCATTTTTCTGTAGTTTGTACATGAACATCTTTTGCACACTGTACATGTATGTAGGCTTTCTGCAGTTAATTTGATTCCTGTACACGTGTGTTCGTGTTCACAACGTGGACTTTTGACCTCTGTCTGATTTTCTCATTCTTGGACGAGTCTCTCTATCTCGCTCTCTCTCCCTCTCTCTCTCTTTCTTTCTCCTGTTCTTATTAGGCTTCTCCCCATAAGCACCGTAGTAATGTCAATTACCACTACGACCTATTTCATTTTAGTACAGGATGCTGCAATATTACAAGTGCAAAAATTCCGCAAGGAAGCCTGTAAAATGGAAACAATCACCCCTTCATTGGGACAGAGGAGATTGAGCTATCATACCCGTCATCCGATATTTTTATGGAATATTTGTCTGTGATCAGTTTCCACATGACCTTTGTCTGTAGGCACTGGCACTCCCCCAGCCAATCATGATTCTATAATGATCTACATTCCAGCGTGTTTATTCTGGTCGTTGCCATGGCGATCCATGAAAAAAATAGACCCTCCCCCCCAGGCTTCATGCCTAGCCTTTTTGTTGTATGATCTTGTGAATGAAAATCGTCATATAACATTTTCAAGGGCGTGCAAAATCAGCCCTTTTGCAAATTGTACCATAAATCATTAGAATTGTGAATAAAATACACGTATGCTCCCAGGGCTTTTAGATTGATTCTTTTGTGGACATGAAATGTTAAGATTTGGAACACTAACTGAGGTGTCATTCAGTTGAAAATCTTTTATGTACATGTACATGTAGGCCTACATTGTACTGGGATATACATGTACATTGTAGATGCGAGTCTGTAAGCCCTCTGAAAACAAGCGATTTGTAGATTCATCAGTTGTGGATAATTCAGCAGGAAGAAAGGGTCATTGGACTTTCAAAGCGTGTCTTTAGTTCTTCATTGTACTTTCAAAGCATGTCTTCAGTTCTTCACTGTACTCGTTAGTATACCATGTCGACTACATTATCCTACTTGTGGATAATCTTTGTTTTAAAAGCTCTGAACCATTCAGCCATTACACAAGAGGTTTGACTTTTTATTCAGCTATTGGACAGAATATTGATTTTCTTATGTAATCACTGAATGTATGACTGTACTCTACGATATGCTCAAATTGGTTAGGAAACTGTTGATATCGATTCTTTCTTGATTACTGCTACAGCCTTGTGAGGATTTCTGACAGTCAATCATTAGAAAAGACTTTGATAAGTCGAGTGGAGAAAGGTGCTGAAATATGAAAATGTGGGGAACGAAAGTTACAAAGGGCCTTTAGGTATACATAGAAATCTGATATTTTCAGAATAAATTTGAGCCAATTTCTCCTGATCTGCAAAAAAATAGCAATGCTGGTTTATGCTTGGTTCTGATTTGGTATTGAGTGCATTTTGTTATTAGTTTTCTTTCTAGATTTGTTTTTGCAGTGAAACAATGTCAGGCCTTATGGAATCCGATCAATGGTTTTTTGACCTGTGTATTGATTTGTTCACCCAACCCTGGAAATATATCGATCTGGCTGTTAATCTGCTTAAAAGACTTCCTGAAATAGTTCGAGAAGTACTAGAAGTTATTTGAAGGATCAATAACAAATGCCAAGTACATGTAGGCAATTTTAAAATGGAATTTAGATAGGTGTTTAAAATATTAAAAAAAACAAAAAAAAACAAAATTCTTCTTTGGTTGATTAAAATCTTGCAATATCAATTTTAATTCATAATCATACCAACTTCACTTTATATTAATGAATGATTACTCCCTTTGCGATATGGAAGTCGCTACATAACAGTACAAGTTTACCATTACTTGCCCTAAAGTTAAATATCCAACATTTTGTCAGAATCCTGAAAACCAAAATCATTTTAACATAACACTTTCACCCGTTCTGAATTAACACTACAGATCAGAAAACAAGTTTACTTTGTAATTGTATGTATGATTTAAATTACTGGCAATTTTTGATGTCAAATTATTGTCTTATTTCCCTAACAGAGCGAACAAACTCGAGAAGGAGCTGAATGCAGCAAACAAGCGTGTTGCTGCCCTCGAGGCCCAGATCGCTGACAAAGATTCGCGGATCCGTTCTCTCTCCAATGACAAACGTTCCTTGGAAGATGAACTTAACGAGACGAAGAAGGAGCTCGCTAGCAAGGAGAAACAGCTCAAAGTCGCCAAGAAGCAGGTTAGCGTTGACTTCATATCATATGATAGTACAGTCAACCTTGACAAGCTTGAATCTGTTGGGAATGAAGAAATAACTTTGACATAAAAATTGACTTGAAAATAAAAATTCATTAATATAAAGAAAAATTGTCTTAAAATGAAAATATAAAGAAAAGTTGACTTGAGAAGACTTTGGACTTGGGCATTTATTTGACTTATTCAAATTCGACTTAGACAAGGTTGACTGTATATTGAAGATTTACGAAATATAAAGGAAAATTATTCCCTGAATAATTTGATTTTGATTTTTAAGATGCATTAGGATTGGTCATTGTGACCCATCTACATGTAATAACCCTTATACCTTGTAATCATCAGGCCCTCTGTAGTCTGTGTAGTTTCTCTAATCTAAGTTTGACATTAAATTAGCCCCTTATAAGGTTTTCACTTATTTGCTCCCTGATCAGCGCTCTAAACATGGATTGCAACTTAGTTTCAAAACATGTTTTCAGTTTGGCTTGTTGAAGAAATCCTAAAATAATCCCCTTACATTTGAATTTAAGCTTCTGTGGCCTCGGGACATCTAAAGATACTGGTATTTAACCCATCTTAGAATGATCAATTTTTAAAAGAATGTTTACCTGGGAGGTGCCTCGCTAACTTAAAAATGGGGTACTTTTAAGTGACCATTCATCAAAAGAAGTCATATTTATGCGTCGCCAGGGTATGGCACGCCATAAGGGCATCAAATATTATTACATTTCACTCTAACAAATATATATTTCTCTTTTACAAAACCATTTCACTCCAAGAAATATACATTTCTCTTTTACAAATCTATTTCACTCTACTTTAAAAATGTGTTTCACTAAAATATATACATGTCCTTTAAAAAAAAATACATTTCACTCTAAAAAATATATATATTTATACATATGTTTCACTTTTTACAAAATATATATTTTATTTTTCACAAAATATATATGCTTCACTTTTCAAAAATATATGTTTTACTTTTCACAAATTTATGTTTCGCTTTTAACAAAATATATTTCCCTTTTCACAAAATATTTATTTCTCTTTTGTAAACAAAAACGCATTTTACTTTTCACCAAAATATGTTTCACTTAAAAAAAATACATTCCACTTTTCATAAAATACATGTATCTCACTTCAGTTACGAAGGCATGAAACCCTTTTTGAACGCACCGCATTGAATCTGTGCTTGCCACGCATACGTTACAAATTCGTGTATGTTTACACTGCTTGTGCGAGATGTGTATACGAACGCACAGTGTACAATATAATTCATTCCTCTATCGCAGTAATCTTTCTCTCGTGAAAAAAAAAAAATATACGTTTCACTTTTAGTTTTACAAAATATATGCTTAATTTTCTCGGTCAAAAGGCGGCGCTACACAGGACGTGCGGGTTGATGGGAACATTATGCCACAAACACTAATCTTGCTGTATTATTTTGCATAATAGTTTTTTTTTATGATGCCATGCATCATGTATGAACAAGATACTGAGTATGTCAAATTTATTAGTTCATTATTATGTTTCATTTCATTTTGGAGGCTATAATCGAGTTATTCGATTATAATAGAAAATAGATGAATGAATAGAAATGTGTGCTATCTCACTTTGTGCTTAGAGTTCTTCTTTCCTTTATGTTTTGTGTTCACAATAATCTGATTTATAAAAAAAAAACAAGCAACCAAAGAAACACATAAATGTCCTAGAACACACTCGTTTTCAGATAACTTTATGTTACAGTTAAATTATTGGACAGAAGCGTAGATCTGCCTACCTGATTTGAGTAAGGTCTTGATCATGTGCGTATTAACATCCCAGGTGGCTCAACCTGATTTTGGCGCTCCTACGCACTTTTTAAATGAAGGCGCCTGGGAAACATAGGCCTATGTCGAAAATTTTAAAAACTCTTATTGAAAATCATTATGAAGAAGTCCTATTAGTTTCTTTTCCCATTGATATATTTTGATTGATTGATGGAAAATCAAGGGCACTTGAAGCCTATTTTGTTTATTTGAAAATACCGCTTTCATAGGGGAGAAAATCTCCATAAAATATAAAGTAGGCCTATCACCCCCCCCCCACTCTCAAAGAATATTTGCGGAAGCGAAGCGTGACGGAAATCTTCTCTATATGAGTATCTTTAAAACAACATAACATTTTATGCGTTTTCATATAATTCCTCAGGAACCTGATAATTATTAATTAAACCCATTTGAAAACGATGTTAGCGCGAAGCATGAGGGGAAATTTTATTCTTTGTAAAGTGACCAGAATGCATGGAATTAAATTGTTTTCCTTCAGTGACACCCGTGCTCTTCGCCGCCCCACCTCATCCAAGCACTCGACACCTGACGCGCGTGTTGATGATCCATACTTGAATAATAGATCTAGACAGCTATCATTAAAACGATCGTTTGTGTTTTTTGGTCTTTTGTTTTGTTTTGTTTTGTTTTGTTTTGTTTTTTGGGGGGGGTGGTAATTGACTGGGGGTAACAAATTAGACACGAATAGGATGTATAATGATAATAATATCTGGGTTATTCATATAGCGCTTTTCCAGTTTTTAATAACTGCTTAAACGCTTCACAAAATATTATTACCCGATTGAATGATTCATTTTTCATACTTGAATACATATGACATGTTTTAGAAATGATGTTCGGTAACAAATTAATCCTTTTTTTTAAATATATAATAAGGGCTCCTTACTTGTAGTGTTCGCGGGAATTAATAACACAATTCAATTAAAAAACACAAGCCAGAAAAAACGAACTGCCAAAGATACTATATAATGTCTGCCTCACCTGGTACGTCAAGCCTTGACTTTACTTAGTCAGGGGCATGCGCTTCTGTATAATAATTCAACTACATCACGAATTATCTGCAAGCCAATGTATTAAATGACATTTACTGTTTGATCTGTTTGTTTTGTATGTATTTTAATCATATTGTGAGCACAAAAAAATGATGGAAAGAAGAACTCCTAGGAACTGTGATAACAGGCATTTCTATGTAGGCCTATTGATCTATTTTCTATTATAATCGATGATATACTAAAGCTTACAAACTGAAATGAACATTGGGCTAATCAGTTATTAGCTAATCAGTTTTTTGTTTATGCATGCTGCGCGGCAGTGATTGACACATAAAATACTATTATTACAAAATGGCAAGGAGCTGCATAATGTGGCCATCAACCCGCGCGTCATGCTATGTAGCGCCGCCTTTCGATTGAGAAAAATGAGGCATGTATTTTTTGAAATAAAGTAAAACGTTTTTTTTTTTTAATCGAGTGAAATTACTGCGATAGAGGAATGAATTATATTGTACACTGTGCGTTCGTATACACATCTCGCACATGCAGTGTAAACATACACGATTTTGTAACGTATATGCGTGGAGAGCTAAATAAACAATGCGATGCGGTCAAGAAGGGTTCCATGTACTGAAGTGAGATACATGTCTTTTATGAAAAGTGAAAAAATGAAATGTATTTTTTTAGTAAAACACTTTTTTTTTGTGATCGTGAAGCATATTTTTTTTTTTGGTGAAAAGTGAAATGCATTTTTCTTTACAAAAGAGAAGTAAATATTTTTGTCTAAAGAGAAATATATTTTTTGAAAAGTGAAACATATATATTTTGTGAAAAATAAAATATATATTTTGTGAAAAGTGAAACATATATATTTTGTGAAAAATAAAATATATATTTTGTGAAAAGTGAAACATATATATAAATATATATATATATATATATATTTAAAGTGAAATGTATTTTCTTTAAAAGGACATATATATTTTAGTGAAACATATTTTTAAAGTAGAATGAAATAAATTTGTAAAAGAGAAATGTATATTTCTTGGAGTGAAATGGTTTTGTAAAAGAGAAATATATATTTTTAGAGTGGAATGTAATAATATTTGATTCCCTTATGGCATGCCATACCAGGGGGTACTGGTTAAACATTACAATCGCAACAAATTTGCTCCTCCAAAAGTTAGATGTATGCATGAATGACCTTGAAAAGGGGGTGGGATTTAAAGACTTTTTGACTGAGCTAATAAACTGAGTCCCTGGATCGTAAACAGGTGTAAGGAAGTAAAGCAAACAGATATTCTTTAGGAGTGGACAGCTTTATGGTAGAGTTATGTAGATCAGTTTGATCTGATGCAATTACAAACAAGAAAAAAAACTAAACTACAAAGTAAAGCAAACAAGATAGTAGTATTTTCTAGGACTATCGGAGCAGAAAGCTTTACTGCTAGATTCAGATCAGATCAGATCATTCTGATGCAGTAACCAAACTACAAAATAAAGCAATCAGATTCTGTTCAGAACTAGAAGAAGAAAGCCCTTTCCTACAATCATGGTTAATACACGGACGCAGATGCAGGAGATGGAATCAGTAGATTTGGTAATTGATTGCCCTAAAAATATAGAAGCCAAGGTAAGTTTCTCATGAAAGTTTTACTGACAGCTCATTTTTTGCGATATATTGATTATTTCTTTATTTGGGACTTTGATTGCGTAAGGGTTTGGTCTTTAATCCTGATTGATTCGTGGATTACTATGGCTTAGCCTTGTGTGGGACATGGTCAACCTTCACTTTGTCTTGTGCGTTACGTAATGTTTCTTGCCCAAGAGAGGGCGCTAATCAAAATGGGTCATCTACTTCTTTGATATCAGGGGCTGCCTACAAAAACATGTTCCACACAGGGAACATGAATAATTCAATTCAATGATGTTGATGGTGTAGGCCTATATCTCCCCCCTCCCCCCCCCCCATCCCTGTCTCTTCTTTAACAATAACTATAACTGGGAGGTGTTTCACCAAGTTGTTTGTAAGTTACGAACAGTACGAACGACTGGTGATAAGTTTTTGTGATAAATGTTTGAAAATGTGATTAGTTTAACACCCAAGATTTGTATAGCACCCTAGAACATGTTCCACTTGTTCGTATAGTCATTCTTAACTTTACAAGCGACTTGGTGAAAAACCACCCTGTTGATTAAAGGTAGTATCAGCCTTTTTCACAAATTGCGAAAACTAATGCAACTTGGCATAACTGTAGAATATGATCGACCTATACTGTCTATTCAATCTTACTGTCATAGGTTGCCTAGATCAGTGATACGAAACGAAAATCTGACTACCAATCTTGACCAGCTCTCCATCAACATCGTTGATATTACAGCGCGTGCAGCACGGACCGTACACAGCAATATACACACGGCGCATCAGCGTGCATTATTCTCTGCGGTAACGGTCAGCGGTTCGCACCGTACGGTATATTTTTCGAAGTTGAAAAAATAGGAATGAATTTTGATAATCGCAATATAATGACAAACATACACATTTGAGCTTAATCATGTTGTGGGAAGATATAGTCATTGGTATACTACTATATCCTCTAAAAGCTAGAAATATAATATTTTTGCCTGCAAAAGGCTGACACTACCTTTAAACTTAAACACAGTCCACTTTTGTTAGTTGCTCAAGACCAGACCGAACGAAATCTCATCTTAACCTATAGTTTTATATGCTTGAAATTTGGACCATGAAATTTGCCTAATTATATATAGTCTATAACATTTGTTACTGTATGTGTGATTTTCCTGCTCTTAATTTCAAACATACATGTACACATTTTTTGATTTTCCCATGTTTCTTTTTGCCCATGTGTTCAGTATAAACTAGATTTCTTATATCAAGGTATTTGACGTGGTCCTGAACACCTCATAATGGGAGTGGACTGTAACACAAAATATGTAATCTACATGTATGTGTGTTATTCTAACAGGAGTTGACTGTGTTTCAATATTAACAGCCTAGGGGTGTTTTACCAACTCATTTTTAAAGTTACGAATGACCTTACGAACCGTGCTATACAAATCACATTCCAAATCATTTAGCATGAGAACCAAATACCAGTCTTTCGTTAAGATGTTTGTAACTTACGAACGACTTGATGAAACACCATGCTGATGCATGTATGATTCTCATTTCTAATATGAACTGTTGATTCTTGTCTTTATCTCCAGGTTGAGGAGGAGACTCTTCTCCGTGTGGATCTCGAGAACAGGATCCAGAGCCTGAAGGAGGAGCTGGCTTTCAAGGAGCAACTCTTCAAGGAGGTCAGTCCCAACAATCTCTCTCTTTAAGCCTTTTGTTACCACGCTATTTATTTCCCCCAAAACCTGGATTTTCTCGTGAGCAAGATTTGAAAAGGATTCAAACAACATCTCAAGTGATCGTAAACAATAGTGTTCAGTTGAAAGATACATACAGTTTCTAGCTTCTCAACAATACATCCAACAAGAGATGGCGCTGCATTGCAAAACAGTACTTGGTTAAAATCATGTTGCCTAAAGTTTATCTTGGTAATGAGAGGGTAACTTGAAGAGTAATTCTACAAATGGTGGCATAATAAATTCATCCTTTGTAAAAATATTCATGCATAATCTTACTGAGGTTTGATTCCATACTCTATTTTAAAGCTCATGGCTTTAATAAGTATCCATGTTAAAGGGACCTATAATTGATAAAACATGGGGAAAGCACCTTATCTCGGATGAAAAGATAACATTCCAATCAGAGCCTGAGGCGTGTTGCGTAATCTTCAGCGACAACGCAGCATCTGGAGTTAATCCGGTTAATCCTTCATGGCTAGACTAACTAACCAGAATTCCGAAGTAAATCTAGCCTATGTTTCGGTTTTTGAAATGGAGCATTATACAAATCCTCACTTTGAATTTATACGAGCAGACCAGTTGAAAGTCTGTAAACTAAAAATTGTTCAGGACTCTAGAATCCGAAGCTATTGACCCTATTTACTAACTGAATTCGGTCAACTTCGTTATGTTCGTGCTGTCCGAAAGTTAATCCCCAGTAGTCCGACCCATGCGTAAGCCACTGTCGATTGTGTACGAGTCAATGGAGCTCTGGAAAAACGCGCATTCCCCACGATCTGCGAGTTGCGAGCGCCTTTAATGTGAAAGTAAGGGGATCTCAAAAGCGTACCAAAGTAGGGTAGAAAAAAACTAAAAAATCACTCTGTTACCCTCTTTCGTTCTGCTTGTTGAAGTTCCAGCAAAGTTTTTTTTCTCTTCACTTTTAAAACATTAAAGATACATAAGTTTAGGATTTGGACTATGAATTAGGTATGGTATGTGCTTGGTCTAGAGTTGAACTTCAGAATTATTTTGTTGTAAATTCAATATGACATGAGTACATTATTCAAAGAAAGATCATTCTTTGGGGGAAAGTAATGATCTATCACATCATACATTTAGCAAATTTATTAATGAATTTCAACCTCCAAATGAAGAATATTATGAGCAAGATGAATCCAGCAGGGACAAGGCTTTGTTATGCCTTTCACCCTTCCTACTATCCTTGCTAGATTAAATCCAGAGTGGTTTATTGAGAACCTTGGTATTCAATCAATGGTGCCAAGAGGTTCAAACCTCTCACAAACACATTTATCAATCAAAAGAAATTTAGTTATAGTATTTTTATTCAGCCATTGGACAGAATATTGATTTTGTTATGTAATCTCTGATAGTAATAAATGATAAAGGTTTTAGTGAATTGATTATGCTACGCAGTCCAAGGACTGACTTTGAATAACAAACAGGGGCTCCTCACTCATAGTGGTCTGTATCATGATAACATGTATGTAAGGCCCCTGTTACATTTTCTATATTTTGGGGGATTGTAATTCAAATTTGGATTAAATTGTATACTAGGGAAATTCTATTGTCAAGCTCTGTACACAATTTAAATATTGAGGTATTTTGTAGAAGAACAAAAGAAAGCCCACTTAACTTCAAATTCATACATGCCCTATTACTGATTTTCACAAGAATTAGTATTTGAACAAGTTATCAATTCCCTGTCAAATATAATTATTCCAGGTTATGATCTATATTTTCTTTATTTTCCAAGAAGTGTGACCCTTACACTTTCATATCTCTAAATACACTTGTCCTTTAGCCTTGATAATGCAGCATACATGTAAAACCATGGGGTGCTTTGTAAATAGTCAAGTAGACTTTAAGTCGCACTTAAATTCCTACTTTCGTGCCATATGTTAGGCATCAGCTTATTGGTCAGATCATGCTGAGTGGATGCACGCCATTGAGAAGTCAATCAATGAGACACAGGATACGCGTAGAATTTAAGTGCGACTTTAAGTATATACTCAACTCTTTTGTGAAACACCCCCAGATGTACATGGGCAATTATCTTTCTCCCTTGCATTGTGAGGTAAAACATGTCAGTTTTTTATTTTAATATTATTTACTCACTTTGTTCAATATCAGTTAGGGCTATGATGAGCAAAAATTTCAATGGCAGTTACAGGGGGTTTGATGAGCTGAAGGGCGGTTTAAGAGCTAAAGGGTTAATAACATTGTTTTGATTCTTTGCCATGATATAGGAGCTGAAGGAGACCCGTACAAGGCGTACAGTTGACATGACAACCATCGAGGGACAGAGCATCGAGGAGCTCAACAACTCTCTTTACGAGAGCCTGCAGGAGCTGAGGGAACAGACCACGGAGCAGACCACACTGCTCCGCCAGGAGACAGAGTCTCTTTACTTCAGCAAGGTAATAAACTTGTTTCACCCACAGGCTGTTTGTAGCAGTTCTAGGACAACTGCCCTCCCCCCTCAGACGGCTAGAAATCTTCCCCACTGACCATAGTTTCTCTGTGGGGTAGTTTTCCTGATATTTTCCAGGTCTGTGCTTTATACATTTGAAACATTGTACTGAGAAGAGTTTGAAAGCTTCCATTTTAACATCAACAATTAGTTTTTACAATCTTACTGCGAGGCTTGAACCAAGAATACCTAATTTGTGTTTGTTAGATTTGTTGGGACTGTGCATTCTACATGTAGCTCACAATAATCCATTAGTCACACAATTTTAACAAACCTTGGACAAACAATGCTCCAATGTCTAAGATAAACAACATGGTAGTGAAAAAGAGGTAAACTTTATTCACTCAAGAGAGTCAAGTATGAGAGTAAATTTAAATGCAGTGAAAAGAAATTAAATGAAACACTAACAAGTCTCAGAGTTAAGTTTCATCTTGGTCAAGGGATCCTAAATTACCCAGGTCCCATTTAGTCACAATGAATACCCAAACACAATAGCTCATTCATAACACCTTTAGTGCTTGTAGACATTACCACATTGAACGATTGAGTGAACACGCACTAAGAGAAGAACTGGGAAACGCTATCTTCTATCAGTTAAGTATCTAATAAAATCAATATTGAAGATACGCTAAGCTATTGTCCCTACACTACATCATTGGTCTATGTCAGTGTAGGATGTATATTTCAAGGTAAAGCATCTTGTAACACGTGTGGTTTGGAAAGCATATGAGACTTCAAATGTCTTGAAGATATGGGGACCACTGCTAAGGTAAGGAAAGTGTCTTGAATTAGTTATTTGCTCTTTATTGTGAGGATGTTTCTGAAGGATGTATGCTTAAATATTCTAAAGTTACTGTACATGTATTTGAAACTAATGTTGCACTTTGATTAGTATGTGACAAATGTATCCAAGCAGTTTGGCACTTAGGCAGACTTACTTGAACATGAGAGATATTCTTGTAAACTGGCATTACCAATTACATGTAATAGCTTTGGCTTGGATGATGTGATTACTTTGCTGTCCCATTCATATGTAGTTCACAATTATTATCAAATGATCACTATTGTAGTGCTGTTGTAAGTTTCAATATTGTTTGTCATTTTGTAGAAAGAAGGCCTATGTTGATACTTTTATCAGGGGGTGTTTTACCAGGTTGTTTGTCAATTTACGCGTAACTTTATGATCGGTGAGTAATCAGTTATTTTGCTGAATGATTAAGAATGCGATTAGTATAGCATACAAGAACATGTACAGGTCATTCATAAAGTCATTTGTAGAGCTTTACAAATGACTTGGTTAAAATCTATTTGAAGGCTACGTGTATACTTGCACCAGAAGAAACATCTCACTGAAAATAAGAGTATAGCTAATTTTCTTTCTTCTCTGATCAAATATCATATTCTCTCTCTGTAGTTGGCTGATCTGAAGGCTCTGGCTGAGCGTCATAGGAATGCTGCCGTTAACTCTCAGGATGAGGTCCGCAAGCTACGCAGCACCGTTGATGATCTGACCTCAGAGATCACTACCATCCGTGCTCAGGTCAGTCTAGTTACCATTCATCATTTACATTATATTGGATGACTCGTAATCTATGAGTTAGGGCCAGTATTGCACAAATTCAAGATGAGTTTAATTGGTTGGGTATTGGGTTTTTGACAGATGTGTATCAATCAGATATGATAATTTATTTACGTCTGGGACCGACCTTTAACGTCACCATCCAAGAGACGTGACTGGGTTTAGAACATGGGTCCGCTCCTTGTCAGTTTGTAGGCTGATGCAGAGAGTTGACGATGAGCGTTACTGCTCGACCTACTCCTAATCCCTGCAATATTGGTCCAACGATTGTAATATTCTGGTATTTAAAGTAACAGATTTATAGATTGAAGAATTTAGAGAGTTACATGTATGTTCATGTAAAAAGTATGAGCATAATCTATAAATAGAGCCCTGTATGTAATGTACCCAGTAGAAGAAACCTTTTAATCCTAACTGAAAACACGTCTCTGTCATTCAATTTCCTTCAATTATGCATAACATTGTTTGATTTTGACATGTTTTCTTTGAATATTGCTTATAAATATGTCTATATTGGCTATTTATATGTTTGATCAGCGAACTGATTAAAACATTTCTTTTTGCATAATAAATAACAATTATTATTATAATTATATGCAGAACGATGCCCTGATTGCACGCATCAAGGACCTTGAGAATCAGCTTCGCCAGGAGCAAGACAGCCACGTGGAGGCTATCAACATTAGAGACAGGGAGCTTCAACAGCTCCGAGATGCTGTTGCCGAGCAGCTCAAGGATTACGATGATCTACTCAACATCAAGCTCAGTCTCGACAATGAGATCGCTACCTACCGTAAACTCCTAGAGGGAGAAGAGTCCAGGTCAGTATCAGTTTTTGCGGGTTTCGTGTGAAGATCGGCAGGTGCAAATTTAAAAACATACAAATATGATATATGAGCATGCTTTCTTATGCATGTTTTGAACAGGTTCAAGTCCATGGTTACGTACATGCAGCGCAAATTTAAGAAAAAGGAAATTTGTTTTGAGACAGATCAAAAAATTAATCGCGTGAAAATAACAGTGAATTCAGTAGCCCTATGTAATAGTATTCTGTGTAAAACATACAAATAGACTTGGATAATGATATTTAAAATTGACTTTTGTTCTGTAGCTGCAGAACAACTAGTAGTCAATAGACGAGGATAATACAACAAGATATATATAAAAAAGACAAATTTACTTGTGTAATTTAAAACTGTACTTTAATATCTGGTCTAAAAAGCGATTGAGCACTGTCGATGTCAAGCACCAGCTAATACACACAGGGAAGATAGCAATGATGAAAGTAAACTGTGGGCACATCTAAAGTGACTTATCTAATGTAACTTATTCTTGTGTTATATGTAGGTTGAAGATCAACACACCCCCTCGTAAAACGAAGGCTGCCCCTCAGCCCCGCCCTACCAAGCGACGTCGTGTTGAGGATGAATCCAGTGTTACCCAGAGTGCTACTAACAATGGAGTCGTGGCCATCGTTGAGAGTGATCCAGAAGGAAAGAATGTCAAGCTACACAACAATTCTGACACAGTAAGTTATTAATTCATATTAGGCGATTGATATAAACCCCTCAAAAAAAGTTCTGTAACTCGATTTTAGGCCCTGATAACGTTTCAGGTATGCTTTAGTTATTCGTGATGTTTATACCATTGGAAAGTTAATTTATTCCCCTTTTTATTGATATCATATTTGTAATGATTGTGTCATGCTTCAATGCACAGAATATCAAAATGTAATGTAATCATTACAAAATTTTTGTTTAATCTCAGGACCAAGCCCTTGCTTGATGACACCTGAAAAACAACTTTGATGGGGATAAGGTAGCAAGATCATTCCAATTATTGGATGTTCTTGTTAACTTAAGTAGTTTTTATTGTCCTGTTTAATCTCAGGACCAAGCCCTTGGGGGATGGCATCTGAAGCGCACTGTGGACGGAGACAGCGAGCATCCCTACAAGTTTACTCCCAAGTATCGGATGTTCTTGTCGACTCAAGTAGTTTTTATTGTCCTGTTTACGGTGTAATCATTATATTTGATTTAATCTCAGGACCAAGCCCTTGGAGGATGGCACCTGAAGCGCACCGTGGACGGAGGCAGTGAGCAGGACTACAAGTTCACTTCCAAATACGTCCTGAAGGCAGGACAAGAGGTCACCGTCTGGGCGTCTGGCAGCGGCAAGTCTCACAGTCCACCTACAGACCTGGTCTTCAAGAACACACAGTCCTGGGGTACGGGGGATAATGTGGAAACAACTCTGGTGGATGCATCGGGCGAGGTAAGAACTGACAAGACATCAGCTTCCGTAGATTAAAAAAAAAAAATTGCAACCTCCAGTACTTTTTTGTTAAATGAGCATTTTTTATTTATTTTTATTTTTTTTCAATTCGCAATCAAACTAATAGTTTACAAAATGTTTTAAAAAATTATTGAAGTACATGTACAAATTTCTTGATATTGAATTCTGTGCTCTTGATATTTTATGGAAGTCTACTTTGGTAGATTTGTAACAATTTCCCTATAGATGTTTGATGATAACAATATCAATATCTGAAATTAAATAACTATTGTTCAAGGGGGGTGGGGGGGGGGGGAGACATCAGAATTTTGGGCAAAAATAAAGAGTGATGCATGATTGTGGAGTTTGCTACTTAAGGAATGCTATGCTGGGTTCATTTTCTCCACAAGCATCCTTCTGGCGCTGCTCAGCGGCTGCCGGGCCCACGAGAAAAGGGGCAAAATAAATATCCGTTTGGACAATAAAATTTGGAGCATTTTCATTTTCATTATTTTTCATTAAAAGTTTGTAACTTTGAGGCTGGATAATTTTTTGTTATTCCACTCCCTTTCTGGGTAATAAATAGTATTGTACAGTGTATGTGTAAGTGCCGGAGGAAGCCAACATGAAATGAATAGCATTCTCTACGTGGCAAACTGCAGATTGGTAATGAACAAACAGATGCTACCAAAATATGTAATCCCAAATTTATTGTCCCTTTTCTCACCAACAGGTAATGGCGACTCGCACAGTGATTAAAGAAGTAACGACACACGAGTACAGCGAGGTAACTGCTTTTTAATTGTTTTTTGAAATATCCAATACTCGTATATATCCTTTTAGTTTGTCTTCTTTGATGTTAATGTGTTGGACAGAGAAAACTCATGAGATTTAATAGGTATATTATTATCTGGTCCAAAGGTGGTGTTATAAGAGATTTCCACTATTATACATTTGGATAAATCAAGGCAATGCAGTTGATGCCGGGTCATCTCATTCATACTACATTGTTCAAAGAGTGTCCATTTCGAATTGACTTTTACATGCATCCAATTTTATAAATTTGGAGCTCTTCTGAGCATTGAGTTTGTTTTAGTTTCCCCTTTATTCTGCTGTGATGCAAATAAAAGAGGGAATCGTGAAATACTGCATCTTAACCCTAACCAGGCCGGGGGTTGAATCAACCCCCCCCCCCTCGACATTTTCCACGACCATGCCGCCGCGCGAGATTTTTTTTACCGCGTCGCTCGCCGACTTTTTACTTTCAAGTCTTGCGCATGTTTTAAAACCATTTTTGCGAAAATCCGTCATACGGTTACAACGGTGCACGATTTTCAATAATATCCGTCAGACCGAAAATCGCTCAAAAACGTGATTTTGTGTACAAAGTCAATGCAAATAGAGTTTTCTCACCTAATTCACAAAGATATGATTATTTTCACTTTTATTGGCTAAAATTAATTTATTTTAGCATAATTATGCTTCAAAAAGATTCTGCAATCGATTTTGACCAAAAAACAAAGAAATACATAAGAAATTCAAAAAACAATAAAATACATAAGAAAATGATTTTGATACCGAATTTTTTTTCAAGTACAATTGTTAGGAATGCTACAAAGAATATTTAGACCAAAATTCAGCATTATAGGAGCTTTATTTAGTAAATTAGAGCAAAAAGCATGAGTTATGCATAAAGTAGCATGATTAATTAATATAAAATAAAATCACATTATTTCAGGAAAATTAACCATACTAGCTTGTAGATTACATCGCACACTACCATTGCCCAAAATTCGCGCCGGCTCATGTGGCGATCGGCGCGTCTCGGAAAGGGGGGGGGGGGGTTGGAAGTTCACCCTCCCCCGGCATTATAGAGAGCGCAAAAAAGCCCGGCCTGATTAGGGTTAAAAAGCCTCATGGATATAAGCAAACTAAATGTGTTGTGAAATAATTCTGGTATGTAAACTTATCTATCCCCTCTGACACCACTTTTTTGCTTTTCTCTTATTTATTTTTGATTACAGGGTCGTGAGGATAGATGTACGCTAATGTAGAGCGTATGACAGAGAGTACGACAGCACTTTTTAATCACCGTAGAATTCAACATTACCACTCATCATATCTTTGTATCGTCACTTGCAAGGTTTTAAGAGTAGTTTTGTACAAATTTTGTAGATGTTATGAAAGAACTTGCAGATGATATAGTTTTTTGCTATTTGTAAACAATCAACAATCATGTTTATTCAACTAATAGTAGAAACATTTTATAAGCTGCTCTTTATATTGAAATAGATAAGAAGAAATCGTGCCCTAATAACCTTAACGTCATTCAAGCCTGTGTATGTCATGTTAGGTATTTTGATCATGAAAAATTAGAAACTGAAAGCTGCATTTTATAAACCACAAACAAATTAGACATTGCACATTCAGGTATGTAAAACATGTTGTATATGACACTCTTTCTACGATACCTTGTTCAAATTGTGTGTTATGATGATTATGTATAGTATATTGAGATCACATATTTGATTGTGGATTATATTATACATCTCATTAATTAAAGAATTTATTTTTCTGTAAGATGTCATTTTATGGCCAAACATTTCCAAATCCTATTTTGACTCAGAAGCTAGTATGAAAAAAAAAGGCATTATATTTATGGCTTTACCATCTTCTTAAGTACAATATGAATAATAGTAAAGTTCTCAACTTTTCTTTGTTATGGCTGAAAATATTAGAAGAAGAGGGTATTCTAATAAAAACATAAACAAAAACAAGTCGTATTCGCGCTGTATGAAGAGATCTACTTAGTTTTTAAGTTTATGTGGCATTTCTGCATTTAGAATACTTTGATTTATGATTTTACACAATCATTTATTTCTTGAAGGGAGTCTCATTTCAGTGCCGTTTTATACGTTTCAAATTTGTATATAATTATTGTCGTGATTAGAGTAATTGTTTTTATATAGGTTTATTTTTTTTTTTTAAAGAAGCCTTGATTACTACGGTAATGATAATCATGTATTTATTAATATTTCTTACAACTGTTTGAAGAGTAAACTGTAGGTTTTAATATTTTTTGGATTTGTTTTGTTTTTAATATTAGTGATGTTTAAACATGGTAGGATTGTGATTATGCGTAGATATATCTATAAAGCTAGTTTTAATACCTGCCCTAAGTCTTGCAATTTGACGAAGGGATATTAAAAAAAACAAATCAGCACTTGTTCCCCAGAATCCCGCACACAACTTGGAATTTAATTAAGATAAGTAAACTTCAAACATGTTCCTTATTTGCAACCATGTTTAGTGAAGAAATAATCAAGTTTGATTCTTTGAACTGTAAGATAATACATTTTCTTTAAAGCAGATTATTGGTTTTGTGATTACAATATCAAAGTATAATGTAAATATTGGTGTGTATTCAGGGAATATAATTTCTCTGTGGGTTTTATTTATCATTCAACTATGGTGAACTAATTTCTTTTTTCTATTTTCGTCTTCACTGAAATTAAGGGTTTACAGTATCCGTAACAGTTTCAGTCTCTGCTCAACATTCTACGTCTCGCTTGCCTTTAACTTACAGTACAACTGGTAATATAGGGTAGTGGAGGTTATACTGCAGCTGTGAAACAGCAAATAATAAATAAAAAAAAGATAAGTTCTTATAGGCTTTGATTCTTAGTTCTTTTATGCATCTATTAATGTTTCTTTTCATGTGTAAATATTAAGTTTTAAAGATAGAAGTAATCGTTAAGTAGCATAATTAAGATGATTATATATCCTTGTTTTTTTAGTACTTTTGTGTGTAAATATTAGTGAATTTTGAAGATAAAAATCAGTTCTTTAAGTCACATACATATCACATTTTATGATTTGTATCTTTGCTTCTAGTTAATGTCAGCTAGGTGCTTGTATAGTTATGCAACAACTACTTTAAACAATGCATGCAAGAACACATACGTTTCATAAGAGCATTAGAGAGGTTTAACCAGTACATGTATATGATTTCTTGGTTAATGTTAAAAATGTAGCTTGCAGTTCACCATTAATATCACAGATTATAAGCCATAGTATTTAAACAGATCCTTGCTACTGGTACATTCTCAAGGCATCGTAATATATTCATTTTTAAATAAGAAAAATCCCTGAATATAATTGTTTGAATCATTTACACAAAACTGTCAAGAAATAAAGATTATTGGTATTTATTACATGTACTAAAATCTAAGAATACTACTGACGCTTTCACACAAAGTAATTACATTTTCAAACTAAATATGTACCAACTTCCTCAACGAATTCTGATTTTCGGCCTTTGAAATGCTGAAAAGTTGTGGCACAGATTGGTAGCTCTGAAAGCATTCTTTTAAAAATCGCTTAAACAATAACATTCAAGTCCATTTTTGGTCCTGATCTTTATTCTATGATTTTCAAATGTGTATAATCTGCTTATGTCTGCAGTTGTGTTTGGGGAAATTTTGTTTCTATGGTAAATATTGCAACGTAATTATGCTGAAAGCGTGAAGTAACAATTGTCTGTTTAAAATCATGCACATGAATGAATACGCCAGATGTCTTGATAACTGATATATTCATATGAATACACCTCAGACTCACATGTTGAGTATCAGGGTATATACCGTTTTCAATAAAATGAAGAACCAGAACTATTGAAAGTTTTGATGTCGCCTGTTCTTTATTATGTTGTCTATCTACATTATCACATATGCTCATAGAGTTCATATCCAAAAGGGGTTAAATCCACTTTTAAGATTCAGAGAAAAAAAATTTGTTTACCAAATATTGTTTGGGAAAAAAACATTTAGTTATGATTGCTCCTGAATTTGTTCAATGATACAATGTATGTCCACGTACTGCCTGATGTCAATAACTCAATTTTCCTCAAAAGGGGATTTAGCCCTTTTTGTCATGAAAATCAAAATAGTTCGTCTTTGTTGTGTCGGTGTTTATTCCTTCTCTTCTCCCTCTGTTTAATATATCATCTTCTGTATCATAGCTGATTGTCTGTTGTTACCAAATGAATCTGTTAGATTCTGTCTCTAGCTCTTTCTTGGCCTACATATTCTTTTATCTCTCTCTGTCTCATGCATCAGAAGAGGCGTGAAGCCATTCGGGTTTGCATATTTTAGTATATAAGTATTTAGAAATATATTTACATTTCTTTCTTGCTATCATGGGTAGATATTAAGTCACTTTTAATTTTGCATGATTTAATTCAGTTGATTTTGACGTATTATTCTTTAGATAATCAGCACTTATCTTAGTATTCTGGTATTGTTATTGCGAATGTATTTCAATTCCAAGAGGCAACAGCTATAGGTTTTTCTCTGATGTCTTTTGGATTTCCTCCTGTAGTTTTCAAAATCTCGCTCGAAGAATTCTCGGGTCTTGATTGTCTCAGGAGTTACGAAGATGCCACGAAGGAAGCAGAATCGCATTTAAATACGCGTACTGCTCGAAATTCTCCCGTCTGGGTTTGTAAATCATTCTTAATTCCGCCAAAACTCTTGGAAGAATTTTGGCAACTCATTTTGCTCTTCATGTTCAAGTAAAGTCACGTTCCACATAGCACCCCCGCCACCCCACAGGCTTCACGAGGCATATTCAATCTTCTCATCCTTTGAATCGTCAGCAAGTGCGTTGGTCTGGGTACAGGGCGGGGTGATAAGGAGACACTTTTACCCCCCCCCCCCCCATATGAGACTTTGAGCCCAATGCATTGTTCGGTATTGTGATTTCAAGTGATGCGTTTCTGTTCTGTTCCGCTGTCTCTCTAATTTGACTTGCATGTATGCCTAGGATCCGATACATGATGTAATTCAAATTATCCTCCTTAGAGCCCTGCAGATTTACATAATAGAAGTTATTTATATACAAAAAAAAATGTAATGGTTTACTATACACGTAAAATTATTTCCCAATACATTAATAATCTTTTCACTTTTTTGTCGGGTTTCAGTATTTTTTCGTCCTTACTACTTTCTTGTGCAAATGCTATGTTTAGGTTTGTCTTTACTGTTCGATCATTATTTTCTCACCCAACGATTTTTTTTTCAGTCGATAAAATTGAATTGAATCAAATTGCAATCATTTATATTTTATTACTTTTTTTGTTCAATGCCCCCATCCGGATGTTGGACTTACCTAAAATGGTTTTTTGACGATCATCGAACCTTGAAATTGCTCACAAGCTCGTCGTCCATCTTCGTAGAATAACACTTCATGAATATTTGACTTGTCGTCTACGATCTTCATTTGACAAGCTCTTTCGAGTTGCTGCTCAATTTCCTTCCTTCCTTCATTCATCATCTTCTCTCTCACTCATCAGGATCGTATCCCAGCCCATCTTCGTCATCCACGAAGTCCTGATCGAGTCCCGGAGATGGTTCTGATTCTTGGCGGCATTCTCGACAATGACTGATTTTCGATGTCCTATACTTCTTTTCGACGACGGACCATGATCAGCGGATCTTTCCTTCTTGAGTGACTGCATGACATGCCAAATAATGATTAAATAAGTCATAGAGGGGCCAGGCTCGACTAGCACATGTGCTATTTTCTGTTCCCATTTACCTCTTTTAATGTTTTAATTCTATGTATGTCATGTCATGAAATGTTATCATTGGTAAATATAAGTCAAATCAAATTATTAAAAAAAAAAAAAAAAAAAAAAAAATCAAATTTCAATCTGGGCAATGGAGTATTCAATTTTGTTCCACTCTTCCACTTTGTTGCCTTTACTTCCCCCCCCCAAAAAAAAAAACAAAAAAAAACGATTTACTAGTTCATATCGCCTTACTTATAACCCTTTATACTACACAGTTGACGCATAACCCTTTATACTACACAGTTGACGTAAGAATTGTACATTTTCTTAGCTGCCTGGGTTCCCTTTCTCTCCCCCCCCCCTCCTTTCTATGTCTGTCTGTCTCTGTCTCTCTCTCTGTCTCTGTCTGTCTCTCTCTCTCTGTCTGTCTGTCTGTCTGTCTGTCTGTCTGTCTGTCTGTCTGTCTCTCTCTCTATCTATCTCTATCTCTCTCTTTCTCTAGCTCTATCTCTCTCTACGTCTCTCCCTCTGTATGTCTCTCTATCTGTCTCTGTCTCTCTCTTTCCTTCTCTCTCTCTCTTCTCTTCTCCTTCTACTCTTCTCTCTCTCTCTCTCTCTCTCTCTCTCTCTCTCTCTCTCTCTCTCTCTCTATCTCTCAAATGTTCTTTCTGATTGCTTCTATCTCTCTGTAATTCATCATAATTTATTTCGGCCAGCATTTACCCTGTGACGAAGGGCTACTTACTTTATCGCCATGATGACACTTCTATATTTTCTTTCTGTCTTTCAGAGCATCCTCCTCGTTCAGACCAACCTAGCATTCTTTCTTCACCATGTAATATTTGGTCTTTCCTTTCCTCTTATGCCTTCAACTTCTAGATTCTATTTCTCGTATGGAGAGAACACTTCAGTAAAAGACTAGTGTACTTACCGCACCTACGACCTTCATTTGACGAGCTCCTTCAAGCATGGCTCCATCTCCTTGGCGCCTTGCGGGCTCCTGATGGGCTCCTTGCTCACTCATCATCCTCCATCTCAGGTACCAGGCTGGTATCCCATCCCATCTTCGTCATCCACGAAGTCCTGATCGCATACCTGAGATGGTTCTGATTCTTTGCCGCGTTCTCCGTGTCGACCACATATCTAATCTCGTCAACCAAGTCATTCCAAGTCCTTCCACATGCCTGCAAGATGATTATGATTGTTTACAATGTAAACATCAACCAGGAATGGAACTAGCTACAGTTAATTTTTTGTCTTCTTTTAATACATGTTAATATTTTCCGTGTCCAGTGGAGGATCCAGGTGGGGGCGTAGGGATAATTTGAATACCACTCATTGCCTGTATGCCTATATACATGTTAAACGATCCATCTCCCCTTATTTCTAAACAATGAATCCGCTATTGGTGTCTTTTTTTATTGGCTTATAATTTATCATCATTAATATTTTGAGTCACAAGTAAATCGGCAAAGGAAAATAGAAAGAGAGAAATGATTGAACGGAATGAAGAACATTAACGAAACTCCCGAACGAAATTGAAGAAAAACTGCTGGGAAAGGCATGTCTTCAGCAAAGCAATAAACATTTGAATTTTGGAAACTCACCGGGAGGCCCATCTTCCATTCACCTTCCTCCCTCCCTGCCTCTTCAACATCACAATCCTGCTCGCGCTCCTCCTCAACATCGGAGATCCACCTCCTGATGCCGACAAGGTTGTCATCGTCCTTGTCATCACCATCAGGCTCTTCGTCCTCGGAGCTACTGTATGCCTCAAAGTCGGATTCGTACTCCACGTCGCATATCGAAGAAAGGCTGACATTGTCCACACTCTCCACTGTAATTTAAATTTCAGAACTAATTACAGAAATGTTGAAACTTACAGTATCGCAATATTGGGTATGTTGGGAGTTTGAAATAATTATATCAAAAATGTTTATATCAGGCAAGTTTGACTGATATTTTTATTTCATTTAATTTTTTATATTTTTAAAGGATTTACTACAGGGTTGTAAGAAGGTGGAATGTTGTTATAATGACATTAAGACACACTTGACAATTCATATCTATTTCATTTTCCTCAATCCAAAAAACAAATTGTCAAAAATAATAATATACCGTGTAAAGCAAAAATTTATTACGCGGTTGCATAATATAAAAAAAAAAAAAAAAAACCTAAGACGTAGATCCCTGCGAAAGATTTTCTCTGTATATAAGGTGGTGGATCGAAGGAAAAATATGTACCAAGGGAAAATTGGAAACTGATGATAACAAAATATCTATTTGTGCAGATATAAATTTAGTCATACCTGAGCCTTGTTCTGGACAGATATCCACTGACTCTGAATGATCTCCATGTTCAGCTACAGGAGATGCAGCATCTTGGAGAATGCGATCATCAACTTCCTCCACAAGGATTCCAAGCTCCTTCTCCTCCTCATTCTCCTCCTCTTGCTCCTCGTCATCTGCCACCTCGTTCTCTTCCTCCTCTGGTACGACCACCATCTCCTTTTCTCCTTCATCCTGGAGTTCTTCCTCATCAGACTTTTGCTGCTCACTGGTGCCATGATCCTGTCCAGGTTCAGCTTCAAGATGATCTTTCTTCTCCTCCTTCTCCTCATCATTCTCCTCTCCTTCCTCCTCCTCCTTAGTGTCCGCCTTCAAATCATCGTCGCCGTTGCTTCCCACCTCCAAGTCGACGACTACCATCTGATCATCATGGTTGCATGCTAAAATAATGTAATTAAAACACGCACGCAGAAAGAATAGTTTAATATCTACCGTAGATCTGTTATTCAGGGAAATTATACTATAAGTATAGGATATCATAACGTTTAATTTAGAGTGTATTTGTTATAATATTATGTTATCCAATACTTTTGGTTGAAATATCTAACAATAAATAAATAGGTAAATACATGTATGCATATCTATTAGCAGGTTACAAACACACTTATTGCTCATGTCTCTGCAGAACATTAAGCATTAAAAAATATAGTTAAACATAGTATCAATATCAATAAGAAAGAAGCAATTAAAATATTACTACGAGTACGTTTATCAACATTCAATCCTTTCTATTCCTTACTAATACACGCATTAGTCCTTTCTATCGATTTCGAGTATCCCTGCTGGAAAGAACACACTCATTCACATTGTGAACACAGTGTGAAAACATAGTTCACACTGTGAAATTGATTTCACAATGTGAAAATGCCCAATTTAACATTGTGGAGCACCACAATGTGGAAAACTACACATTGTTCACAATGTGAAAATTGATTTCACAGTGTGAATATACCAGCTCACAGTGTGAAATTGATTTCACAATGTGAAAACGCCCCAATTTAACATTGTGGAGCAGACTTCACAATGTGAAACACAGTGTGATCACATTGTGTTTCACATTGTGAATGAGTGTGTTCTTTCCAGCAGGGATATGAAGTAAAAATCACAAATAGATGGGAATATATGACTTTTTGTACATGTTTACTGGGAAAAAGTGCCCCCCTTCTCAAAGGCCCCCCTGTACTGTCAGTATGACAACTTAATGATGCACTTCATGTATTACCTGGGCGAACAAGGATTGCTTTTACTCGTGGTGAAGCTATGTCCTCCATATTCTCCTCCTCCTTCTCCTCCTCGGTCTTCCAAGCCTCTCCCTTCGAGGGGGATGCGATTCTGATATCATCAGTTGGTGGATGGAGTTCTGCTTCAACTGCAGAGTCATTCTTAAAGTCTAGAATAACCGGCACCACCTGGTTTTAAATATATACATTTTTAAAAGTAAAATTTCTTCGTCCTACCTTGTTATTTTCTTTATTTCTTATTTCGTTAGGGATGAAATATAATTTTTGTTTTAATTCCATAATGAAACCGTAAACCATATAGGATGGGGGGTCCGTTGTCCGGACACTTAAGCAGATAAAATCATCATCTTTTGCTCTGGATTTTCTCAAAATTTATGCAGTAAATGGCTAAAATATTTGTGAATATTTGTGCTTTGTTATATTGTCTGATATTAAAAGTCCATCAGTTGAAGAAATATTGATCACAAAGCTCCTAAAGTCGCCGTTTTGTCCGGACAAACAACCCGTCCGGACATACAACAACCGGGTATACTAGTAATAATCAGTTTTCTGATTTTGGTCGCTGAGCAGGAACAAAGAAGATTATATAAGTTACATACGGGTAAAAACGGGATAGAATTTAATTTAAAAGAGAAAGAAATTAAATAAAAGCCATTGTATACCTTATTTTGACGTTTACGAGAAAATATATTTCCTAAAAAAGACTGCGATAGTGTATTCCCCATTTCTGTGAACAATTCAAACACTATAGAATACGATAAGATAACTCTGTTAAGAGACGTATATGCTAATTCAAGAAAAAGCACAGAAGTGATTGTTTATTCACTAGGGGTTTTTAAAGTTGCCAACCGCATGCGCAAAAGTTCACGTGATGCGCGTAGTGTATTACGTCACAATGGACGTATAACATGTTTTGAGTGGTAATATGACATTATGTTGCTCCTCCGGACTTAATTCTTCTAAGATGAAGGGTTATGGTTAGGGTTGCTATAGGGTTTATGTTAGGGTTAGGTTTAGGGTAGGCCGAAGTTGGTCTTTCGATTGCTGTATGGAATTTGAAGCGGAACAGTATTGTCGCCGGACCAATTGTCATGGAAACATTGTGAATAAATGCTTTTACATAATAATTTTATTTAATTGTTCTAAATTCAGTTTGGATTCTTGCTCAATATCTTTTCCTTTCTAATGATAATATCTAGGTTTTTTAGTGTGTGTGTTTTTTAATGAGAAAATAATTGATGCCGAAAAATTCCGTCCCTTTCCCCCGTCTCACATTTTCGTTCAATATTAGCCCTATTCATCACTTCTTGAACTTCCAAATTTCTAAAACGGTCTGTCTCCCTCTGTCTGCCTACTAGCATAATTATACTCCGTCCTGCCAATTTCTTTCTCTCCTCCCTTCATTTCTGTCCTTATCACTCCCCCCCCCCCCTCGTCTTGCTCATCATTTTTTTAAATACCATTATTTCTTTCATGTATGAGTTTGTTGATTTTACACGAGAAAGCTGGTGTTTTTGGAAGTTTTCAAATTTTGAATTCATTTTAAGATAATAATGAAATATTGCACAATATCGAAACACATACATAAACGAGATCTAAAAACTATTATATAAATGCATATACCGAGTGAGTCAAAAAAAAAAAAAACTTTACACCTAGAAAAAAAGGTCAATAAAAAGAAAACCAACTTAGAAACTCCATATTATTTTACATATTCTGAAAAAGTAACTCCTCCCGCATCTTTTGGTACCAATTTTGTGTGTTATATCTTTACGCTTGGATGAACGCGGCGTAGGGGAGACCGGGTATGGACGTTACAAAATTCACATTTTGGGCCAGATAATTCTAATGAAAGAACTCACGCACTCCATATTGGGTCTGTAGTTAGCCTATAATGTTGGCTAAAACCTGAGGCATATAAAACTTGAAAACATGTAAACACTAATTAACTACAGCTTAATTAGTGAAGACATTTTTTTGTAACAACCTACCCCATATACGGGGTAGGTTGTTACACCATACGGGGTCAATTGTTACAATATGTAAACATACGGGGTAAGTTGACAATGTGTAAATCTCTTATACCATACTTTAATTTCAACTTTCCAGTTTCTTGACATCGTTAACAGTAGATCAAGTACAGCTCTAGAATATACAAAAGTAATAATAGAAAAATAAAAATACTAACACCTGAAAATTGAGACAAAATGTAATTTTACATATGTAATGTAATTGGGGTAAGTTGTTACATCAACATGGGGTAGGTTGTTGTAACAACCTACCCCATGGGTGATTTTACACACAGAAATCAACTGTAGCACAGTCATTAGGCAGAATTACAGGGCATGGCTAGGGGGTATATTAGTGACATACATGTACTATATTTACAATACCAGACTATCATCATGTGCCTTCACTTGTAAGAGCTATTACAAATTTCAATTTTTGTCAAAAATTTACTTTGAACTGTAAAAAATGGTTTTTGTTGATTTACTTTTTAATAAAACAACGGAGAAACCTCACGACCGGCAGTTCATCACAGCTATGTGTAGGCTGTATATAGATGCCAGTTAGCACATCCTCTCTTGTTCCATCTTAGCACACTGAGAACTGTAACAACTGACCCGTGTAACTTCCATACCCGGTCTCCCCTATTGTTTGCGAACATGTCAATTTTGAATTGTGCTAGAATGGGAATAAAATCAAAACTACAAAAAGCTAGAAAAAAACAACTTTATTCTGATTAAAATAGCATAACTTTTTAACAAAAATGTATTCCGCTTAATAACTTGGCAGGGGTGTTGTTACACATATTGACTACATTTTGTATGAAAATTAGATTGACTTATCAAGTAATGCACGAATAAGTACATATTAAAAGTATTGCGACTGACAGACCTAAAAAAAAAAGTGATTATTTTTTCTTTGACGTGTGCTCACTTGTGCCTGACTTTACAGATCTATCTAATTTTCATATATTTCCAAATGCGGATTGTTGATGGGTTGCATTATTATCTCTTTCTTTGTCACCTTCATATTCCATTACATCCATATCCTTTAGTTTTTAGCTCAAATATACTCGTGTATATTTGATCAAATATCGTCTAAATCTATATGCAATATAGACAGTAAGTTTATCGATCGGTTTGCCTTCATACTTCCTCAGATTCATTTTAAATTTACAGGCTGCCTTAAATATCGCCCACGATGAAATGCAGAGTAATGGAATTGTATCGAAAGGTGACGAAACGAAATATATTCTAAAGCTTCATGATTACATGTTACTCTAAAAGGAACGCAATTATATAAGTACATTTTACTCTTCTCAAACTTCTCTTCGATCTATGACAATGCATGTAAAACATTGTATGAAGCACTTCATAAATGTTTGAATTATTTTGATAAGTTCATAGTATACATTTTTCAAAGCGATTCCTCTCAACCCAGTTTTTTAATGACAATTAAAAAAAAGTTATTAACCAGAACAATAGGCCCTAATTCGTCTCCTACAGCAAATTACGTTCACATAGACCTACAAAAATAAAAACTTTCAACTACCCCACATATTTTACGCTTTTACCAAATCACAATGCTTCTATAAATCGATATTACTCTTTTCAAGGGCAAGCGCAAACTTACTAAATCGATTTTCAAGGTTGGAATAAAATTGATCTTGGTCAAATAAGGACTAAATCATGTAAATCTTGATGAGAAATGGTAGCCTTTCAGCATATTAAATGTATTGCATTTGAAGTACATTATGGTTTGTCAGATAACTTTTGAGAAATAGAGTGTATTTCGATTGGTCGGAAATTATGTTCATGCAATCAGAATACAGTTGAGGTAATTCGATTGCTACGAGTATTTCATCTTTCTTATAGAGTTAAAAAAAAACTCTGAACGAGGGTTTCGGATGAAGCTGAGCCACTTCAACCTCAAATTTTAGTACTAAAGCTGCCTTTTGCACAAAAACGTTTAATATAAATTTATATCAATATTATGACTTCTTCAAACATACATGTATTTACATTGTTAAACATGATTGATTTTTGTCTATTTTGCAAAGTATAGGAATTTGTTCATTTTCATTTGACTGCACTTATACCGAAGTAAATGTTCATACATTTTCTTGTTTCCGACAATAAACCAGGTGCGGATCCATCATTTGCTCTGAGATAGCGTGTCATCAGCCTAATTATAGCATTATGCTTGTGCATGGGCTAAAATAATTTATAATCAGATTTGGTGCTGGATCCAATACTAAATAAAACTATCTTGGATCTTGGTTTGGATCTAAATGAAAGCCACCACCTGCTACACCAATCAATGTAGGCTATACTGACAAAAAAGAAAAAAAAAACCCAACAACATCCAAAAGATACAAAGAAGATATAAAGAGGAAACCTGTAAAAGCGAAAAGAGGTCGTTGCGTGCACAGAGAGAAAGGCGAGGTATATATATACCTATTATCAGTGGCATTTGCCCTTTTTTGTTGTTGTTTTTATATATTTCTTTTTAAGGTGATGGGATAAAATATGGATATGGTTAGCAAGGGAAAGGGCAGTAGACCTCTTGGTTTGGAAAACGTCATAGTTACCGCCTGCATAAAAATCCATTTGCGAAGTTTATTTAAGTGAACTACGGATTCCAATTTATAACAGACGACACCTTGCAGTTGTAATTTCTCCAGGGTTTCGCGCCTTTTTTATTGGGAAGTGTAGGGGCTCGCTCTATTTGAGTTGGTCATTATGGCGCAATAAATTCGTTACCCTAGCTCGTAATTTACCAACGCCTGTCCCACACCTACCTTGCTTGCTTCTAGCGCCTAATTTGATTACAATTCAACCTTATTTAATTTTGATGCAAATTAATGGAGTTCTTATCTTCGATGCATTCACTATATAAGGACTTCCATTCAATCATTTTGAAGGAGATGCAATTATCATCGAGAGGAAATTATTTGCTGGGTTTTACTTTTCCATATGAATTTCTGGAATAAATAAGAGAAATCGGTTAATATGTAAAAGCATAAACTTTGCTAGCTACAGAAGATAGAACTCGTGACATATTTCCCTTCATTTCATCTCCGAGATATAATCAAGAAAATTTATGCTGCTTGGCATGCTTTGGAAAACATGTAAAAGTAAGCTATTGACTAAAATAGGATTAACGGTGTAATCGAATCACTGGCGCATAATTCTTTCTGTTGAAATAATCTTCTTTCTTCTTTTTCCTTGAAAGTTCTGATAAACATGGTCAAGATAATCGCTTTGGAGCAGAAGGTATACCCAGTCATGTCGTATATAAGGAGAAAGTGAGAATGATCAACGAAAGAAAGAACAACTAACCAAAATATATGAATTTAAAAAAAAAGAAAAAGAAAGAGAGACAAAACAGAAGTTAACTTATTCCAAACTGCATTTTATGTAAAATTATTAATGCCTATTATATATTTCCTCCCGATGCTAGTATAGTCTTGAAAGATTTGCCGACCAAAACAGCAGCATTTCTTTTCCAAAATCAATCGGAAACTGAATCCATAATAATTATTATATATACAGTCATGTACCTATGACATAATGGTCGAGATTAAATTGGGTTGGGCTGCGTATTCCAAATGTTCATTACTTCAATTAGAGTTCATAATTTTTAGTCCACACACACAAATTCCTATACATGTTGGTTTGTTAAACCGAAAATAAAATAGGTTATCCGGACATTCTGGAGCAATAATAAAAAGGATCTCCTTTTCAAATGTTTATAATTACGATGGAGTATTATCCTGAAAAATACTCTTTTTATTTTAATGAAAGAAGATTCGAAACAGACTACTGTAGGTTTGTTAATCTAAAATGGAACAAGGTCAGGGTTAACGTTAAATATTCATTCATTTTCGTACTCAAGTACCATATTTCATTGTCAGATTAACGAACTATGTTTTATGTTTGGAGAAACGAACATTCGTTATACAAAGACAGTAAGAAAGAGAGAGAAAGAGTAAATCTATATATTAATTCAAGATGAAATATGCATGAGCACATACCCGTTATGTCATTCCTATAATTCTCTCGAAATAGTGACATTAATGGACACACATGTAAGATAAACAAAGCAATGTGAATAAGATCGATATAAAGACCGTATAGGTATTTCCCCTCACTACTCGGCAATTATGCACAGGCACGGTGTATAAGTTCGCTTTTGAAAATTAATATTTTTCGACAATTTCAACAGATTTTTTTTCTTCTTCATTGTATCGTTTCAACATTAATTTTGTTGTATGAATTATCGAAATAATCAGAGAAAATAAGAATTTAAGGGAAAAAATCCTACATGTAACATCTAATTCCAGAACCGCATTAATTGCAGACTACTAGTATTATATTGAATTTAATGATTTATGCAGTGAACATTAAAATGTACTTACACTAACTTATGTGATAACATGATTTGAAACTTAAGTAACACAAAAATATAATGCTTTGACATAGCTTTTAACAAACATGTTAACATTCTTAAAGTTGCCACCATTGGTGTTAACATATTTCTCCCTCCCGGTTTTTCTGCTTTATTTTTGACTGTCTGAATTATTCAATATTTTATGGAATAGAGTGAATTTTGTGGACAGCCCGAGAAAATGAGCAAAGCTTGTGATTAATCCACTACTAGAACAAATAGAATGGCCTCATCCATGAAGTAGTATGGCTGACATGATATTATGCTATTACATGCCGTTGATATTTGTTTACGGTTCTCTAAGGATCAGCTTCAGACTAATGATGTGCGATATCACACATCGCCTATACAGATGGCAATTGTGGCGTTTCGTTACGTTAATATCCACTTGGTATAATAACAGCGGTTGGTCAATTCTCTGATTCTTCTAACACCATCTGGGCTAAACCCATTTGGTCTATTAATGATTTGGTCAAATTTACAATTAGCCAAAGGCATGCGTGGCTAATTTTCACTTGGTCTTATGACTACTTATTCTAATTGCAAATTCGTCTAATAACAAACGGTCTAATGTCATTTTCGTCTAGTTTCCAATGAATATTTAGTATATTACCAGTTTGTTACATGAATTGACCAGATACTTTTAGAGCAGTGGGCATTAGACGAACCAGGTATTAGACCAAATGGGAATTAGACGAAATAAGTACGCTGAAATGGAATTAGACTATATAGGATTAGACCAAACGGGCTATAACAAAAGTGGGTTTAGACAAATGGCAATTTACCAATCATTACGGTGTCAGAGAGAGAGAGATAGAGAGGGGGGGGAGAGAGAGAGAGAGTGTGACCTATGTGGTATATCTTGGCAAACTGTTCCATGATAATGCAATACCTGTCTTTTCATCTTTCAAGTACACTACAGTGCATGCAAGTAATCCGATGTCAAAACAGTCACCAAGCAGCTATATTGTGTCTTTGTATCACAATGACTTTGTGCTTTGTTTATAAACACTGTTGAACAGTCATGTTACATAATACTAGTCACGTTTTTCGTTATTCAATAATCATTGACTTTTAGTTAAGCATTAATGGCCCGAGTTCAAAATAATAAATCAAAAATGATTTAAACCAAGAGCTGTATATCTCCATTTTATTAATATGTTTTTTGTGACACAAAAACCAATTATTGTTGTCCCTATCAACGACATAAAATTGTTTAAAAAGGAACGTACTCCTATTCTTATCATAATCTTTAAAAAAAAAAACATATATGCAAATCTAAGCAACACAATTGTTCAATGTTTGCATTCCAAAAGTGTGATTAAAGGAGACGTTCTTGTTCTTGTTCTTGTGTTCGTTACTTCTGAATATCCTCTTGGAACGCTAAGTTCACCCTGGAATTGAAATAGTTTTGTGTTTTTTCATGAGGAAAAATATGAGTGAGGGTTTGAAGAATATCCATCAAAGAAACGAAGTTAAATGATGAACTTCGGAATTTCTAATTTTGTGACGACACTTTCCATCTTCGCTCCCATATACGTATCGTAACGATGTACATGATAAATTTCATAAATTTGTCTTTTTTTGTTACGGTTCTTTATGGAGTAAAAGATATTGCATAGGGAAACACAGGTTTGATGATATATTGACATCATAGGTGAAAGAATTAATTTTCTTCTGCAGATATAGCAATTTATGGAATTTAAATTACACATCATTATATATGGGAGAGCAGCTCGCACGTGACGTCACAAAATCGAAACTATGAAACATCCATGCACTTTTCTTCAAACCTATATCTTTATGCTTTTTTGGGGAAAAATCAAATTGCAAGTTAACTTTGAACAATATCCGTTAAGTCTGAACAGTAGAATCGATCGAAGAATAAAAACTTAATATAATTGTGGACCAACAAATAAAAAGAAAATAATTATACTAAACGCACTTGGAATTAATGTAAAAAAAAAGGGCATTATAACACTCTTTAGGTTAGCTCATGTCACACGGTCACAGTAACTACAAACCTAATTTGTTACTGGTCTGTTGTTTGTCAGAGTTCGATCTTATTGGTGTGACCGTGTAAAAAAAAAAGTTTGATGTTACAGTCACACAGACACTTATGTTGAGTTACGTCGGGCGTTCATGGCGTTGTGTCCAAAACTCCCTTTTCTGCGGATCTCCACGGATGCCTTCCCGTCAAAGTCAACAGTGGAAATAGTGATAATTTCTTTCATCCAATAAAACAAAGAAATACATAAGAAATGAAAGAATAGAAGATGGAAGAAAAAAAAACGTAACTAAACGTAAGTGTCTGTGTGACTGTAGCATAATATAGGTGAAAGCTACACTGGGCGTCAGTGTCTTGGGCAGCTGAGGATGACATATTAATGACAATGATCTATGGCTCATGCTCTCTAAAACAAACGGATAATACTGAGTGTTTTATTTGCTCCAAAAATACTCCAAATTGTAATATACTCCCCATACAATGTAGGCGAATGGAAAAAAGCTCAAATGGGAGTTAAATTAATCTATTTCAAGTAGTTTTATGAGGGACAATCTCCTTTCGAGTGAAGGAAATAGAGGTCACTGGATTCGAACTTGATCCATGGTGGTTCTTCTTTAAAAAAATTCTCCTTCTCGGAATACAACGAATGTTGAAATCTTAAGTACACATGGCGTATTATAGCGTGCGCAAAATCGTATACCCGTGTCCACTCGTTTAGTGAAAAAAAGCTTTTCCCGGTAAGTTTTAAACTCTTTGCAATAGTATTGTTCCTCTAATTTAAACGAAACCTGATCGAGCCGAGCTATTGTTTTTGTGTTTGTTTATAAAATAACGCTGTGAGCACGCGATCATTTTTTTGTTCTCTCATATTCGTTAATGAGCTCTCAATTTCGTTTTTGTGCGAACAAAACTGTTTATATGCAATGAATTTCGTCAATGTGCATGAATGGACGAATTTGAGCGATGATTGAAGAATAAGACTGCTCACGTATCAAACTGATCGGCGAAATTTACAATTGGATTGAAGGGTTTTTGTTGTTGGATGTTCATAAACGAATTTGATTGCAGATTTTTCATCGCGATCACATTTCGGACGAAATTGATTGAATGAAATGTCGAATTTTACGTAGATAGTTTGAACTTGACCGGGAAAATCTATATATCCAGCTTACACTCGAAAATGATTGGAAATCGGGTTCACTCTTTCGAGTGAAGGGACTAAATTCGAACTAACTCAAATCGAGTGTTTTCACCACCTAATTTGGAGTGCTTTAGCCTCCTGTAAAATGTATCTGCACCGTGCCTGGAAAAAAAAAAAAAAAAAAAAACGAAAGCTTTTTTTGACGCTCAAACCTATTACAATCGTCATCATTACGTCAAAATCATGCATAAGAGTGTATTGTCTGTAAATATTTATAACCTCAATCACACCACACACTGGCCCCCAATCCGATTCCAATTTCAATCTCACTTGCTATTACCATTAACGTTATCTTCTGCTCGGTCTGGTGTCGGTTTTGAGTCCGTCTCGCAGGTTTGACTGGGGGGTATTCATGTGACAGTTTTTTGGAGCTATTTTTGTATGTCACTAATGGGTAATCTGAAAGGTTATCGTGGGGGTAGGCTGGAGGTGTCAACCCATGTATATTTTCATCAAACATGATTGTCATGGTTATTTAAGACCAAAGAATTCAACACGACTTGGTTCTTTTTATGCTGTTGTCACGACCAGATAATGAAACGTACAATGATCAGAAACATTTTTCATGCACATTATTATACAAAAAAAAAAGTTCTAGTCGGAAACGGATAAGCCCCCTATAGATATACCGGTACGTCCCTTGTCCGTTGGTAGTGCGTTTATGACCGTTTGTCTTGCCAACCATATGCGGTTTGGCCGGTACTCTTCTTGTGGATATGCGGAGTTTATGCGAGGACATCATACAAACGTGTGAGAAACGACCAAAGACCGTAAAAAATACAGGATAAAACGCACAACCATCGGACAAAGAACGGATTTCCCTATCACTTTCCCATGCGTTTACCTTATCCGGTCGCGTCTGACAGCAGTATTAACTGAATTTTGATGATGTACACTGTTAAAAATTGCTGTAGCTTTTACAGTAAATTACTGGCAACTTTGTTGCACAGTAAATAACAGTATATTTGATGGTAGTTTCCTGTATCTTGTGGGAATTTATAGTAATTTACCATTGAAAGTAGATTACTTTAAGAGACAATTACAGTAAATTACCGTGCAACAGAGTTGCCAGTAATTTACTGTAAAAAGCTACAGCAATTTTTAACAGTGTAGTCGTCTAGTAGTTTGTATAGTGTAAGGTTCTCTTCAAACATAGATCTATGTCAATACAAGACCCTCATGGTATTCTCTGCACACAATCACTAGTAGGAAATTAGTAAATAGTGTGTTATTAATACACGTTCAAATGATACGACGAAATAATACATGATAACAAAATATGTTCACATGGTGTTTGAAGGTAGATGCTTGCATGGTGGATTCGAATACGGTGATGAGGTTTACGGTACACCATGTGGTTAGTCCTAAAAAGGACTGTTTGAGAAAGTGGAAGAGGAAATGAAGAGTTACAGAAAGAAGAAAATTGATAGGCGAGGTAGAGAGTAGAATTAGAGGTAATCTTTCGTGATTTAGTCCTGAAAAGGACTGTAAACCAGTTGAGAAGACGAGATGCGAGGAAGGCTTGAATAGTATTAGTAGTAGTAGAGTTCACTCGTCTTCTACTACTCAAGCCTTCCTCGCATCTCGTCTTCTCAACTGGTTTACAGTCCTTTTCAGGACGAAATCACGAAAGATTACCTCTAATTCTACTCTCTACTATCTATCTCGCCTATCAATTTTCTTCTTTCTGTAACTCTTCATTTCCTCTTCCACTTTCTCAAACAGTCCTTTTTAGGACTAACCACATGGTGAACCGTAAACCTCATCACCGTAAATATGTTCACGTATGTATATTTGGTTGAGATACGCATTATGAAAGAGAGCGTTTGGTTTCTCTCTTGACGGTTTGTTTGTTTGTTTGTTTGTTTTTTTCATCTTGAATAAACATTCATGAATTTGTTATCTTTTTGCCTTATTTCGTTAAAAATACTCTATTACAATCATTTTATACATGTATTACACAACGCTATACACGTAGCAATGAATCAGCTAATGAAACATTTTATTGTTTCATAATGGTTTACATTTTACATTTACAATTTTTAAAAATCATATATTTGAAAAATGGTAGATAATACAGATAAATCGAAATTCTATTAGTGCCCGTTTTTTTTGTTTTTTGTTTTTTTTTAGTTCAAAGGTCATTGCGAAAATTGCTTTCATCACTCTAAGAGCTGCAAAGCGGAAGTTACATTACATCACTTCGCCCCCATCCATAACCTCACATCGATTTGTTTGAAGGTATTAAAGGGATACAATGGTAAAGTTTGCGGCGTTGAGAAAACTATGAAAACTCTGTGATCGAACATTTAAAAGTTTTTTAAGAATCTAATCCAAATATATATTATATCAAGTTGACATTCTGTCATCAAACATTTCAAGTATAGACTTGATTTAAAGAAGACGAGTGAACTAGTAAAGAGCTGTGGTGAAACCTATTTAAAGAGGCCGTCGAGCCAATAAGTATGTATTTATATTTTTACATATAAACATTATGATACATCATGCTGAAAGTAAAATTAAGTATAAGACCATTGTGGAAACTTGCTACGAGTATGAAAAGTAACACAATTAAGTTATTTTAACACCTTTTCAAGTGGGTAATAGCGGGGTTTTCCCCATCGCTCTTTAGGATAATTTTCCATCATCATGATCATTTTATCAAACTTTAAAAGGGTTCTTGCTTGAAGATTGACATATCAAACCATTGAAAACTTATAATTATTATAAATCATCATACCCGCCTCCAGATTTCAAAAACTTTGTTTGAATTAAAGAAAAATCAATCAAAACTCTAAATTATCATTCAAGACTGGAAGGCATCTTTCGAGAATCTTTCGTGAATCGTGAAGCGATAGAATTTTCTGTCTTTTCTTCCTTTCCCGCCTATATCGACCTTGCTTCCAGCCAGCCCAAATATAGAGCATTCTGAAAATTGATCAAATTACAAGACAAAGATCGGAAGATGGATGGTCGCTGTTTGGCCTATTTACTCTCACGTATATCATTGTATACACTGCTAGATGCTAGTGTAGATTGGGAGGTATATTGAGGGTGTGGGCCGTTTTGTATCCAATCTCTGAGTTTTTGAAGTGATTTCTCTCCCCCTGGCCGTCCACTCTTCCCATGCTCTCAGTCTACTTTCTCTGAATGACATCACTCCGCCTCCAATCGATCTGTCTCTCTCACTCTCCTTATTTTCCCTTTCCCTATCTCTCTCTCTCTCTCTCTCTCTCTTTCACTCACTCACTTTTTTTCTTTCTCCCCCTTCTCTCTCTCTCTTTCCCCCTCTACCTCCCTCTCCCTCTATCTGTTTCCCTACTTTCAAAGATTTTCACCTACATGTACCGTAAAACTAAAGCACTCATTCTATCGTGCTTGTCCTTTGCTATGTCTCAATCTTTCTCCCATCTCACCCCTCCCACCCCTCCCAAAATAAAAGAGAGTAAAAAATATTAATAAAAAAATAAACGAAATAAAATCTTACATGGTAATTGCTTAAATTCTGCAACGAACTGATCTTGAGCTGATGAGAAATCACTTTTTACGTCTTGGTAAACATCATGGAATGTCATATAGTCGATTCAATGACATAGGCTGGCTTACTAACATATTTCAATATTCAAATTATAGGTATACTTTTTAAACAAGGGTTGTTCTTTTAAAACAAGCCGAAATATAGTCTGAGGCTTGCCCGAACTAGCAACAACTATTGTACGCAAATTGGATTCCCAATAGTGTAGTAGTTCATTCTTCAATAACAGGTTGTTTGAATACATTGTTACTATGTCCCGAGAAAAGAAACATTCATCATATAATAATAACAGTAAACTATTTTATTATGATGAAACAGAATTAAGCAGAAAGATACAAAAACAGTACATAAATCCAAAAATTGAAATTCCGATATGCTGAATATGCATTAGTATTAACCAAAAAGGATGAAACTGTGAAAACGGTGAATTTATTAAAACGAAACTCGATGCAATATATTTTTGCAATTGCCAACCATTTACAAATAATTACATTGATTGTTCAAGGTTGATAATATATTTGCGATGTAATAGAATATGGTAACATTATGTGAGGGTGCTTTATTAATACCGGATGGATTCCAGCACATGACATTCGGAACGATTTTAATTATGGTGAATCGTTTTTCAACAAGTTCCCTTTTTCACCGAGATTTTCAATGATTAGTCCGAATACTCAGTTTACTGTTTATATGCTGATATAGTGGAGCCACCAATCGTCATAATATGGGCTTCGTTTGCAAGTCATGTTAATGTTTGGCAACATCTATAAATATGTTCTACTTGATTACACGAATCAGAAAATATATGTTTCAAATTTTTTAATTGACCTTCTTTGACCCAAAATGGAGGTCAAAGGTCAGGCTTCATTAACATAAACATACTTTTCTTCAAATTATGTCAAATTTGGTATTGTAGGTAATTTTATAACTAGCAATTAAGTCTATTAACATTTTTTCACGCGACCAGCCAGTTTTGAGCAATATGCAAATTAGTCTATTTATGCATAATTAAATGCATAATTGTGTCAAGCTTCACTATAATCAGACATAACATATCCATAGACAATATCAATAGCAACTAATCAAGAATACAACATAGGTCATACTAACCTGACATTGCGGCCACATTCTGGTGACCCTTATGACCTTAAAATTAGGGCAAAGGTTAATTTATACACTCAAAAAAATGAACATTTCGTCCAGTAAATTAAACTTAAATTTCCCGTTTTATATTACCTAAAACTACGTGCTTGTTGGCCATATTCATAATATTTTTGTGTCGGTCACTCAAATGATGTGAAGTAAGTTTACTTATTATTTTAGCCATATACACAAGAATTTAGGATTTTTTAGTTGTGTTAAAAATGCGAAATTTAAGTAAACTTTATATGTTTCACATTAGTTGACATTACTTAATTACGCAAATTTGTTGAGAGTACTCAATATTTGAAGTATATGCTAAGTAAATATTTGAAAGATTATTACAAATATCAACAAGTAATTGTCACTGAACTATTTGAGTCTTATCAACGTGTATGTTGTAAAAAAAACTTCGGCTGGAATTAAGTTGGTAAAAACGTTCAAACCAGTAAACATAAGTGAAGATAACTAGATCATAGTAATTTATATTATTAAATGTAAGTTTTTAAGTTGTGGTAATGTAAGTAAGTTTATATGCTTAACATTAGTTGACATTACTTAATTACGCAAATCATTGTTGAGTGTACTTGATATTTGAAGTATATGCTAAGTAAATATTGAAAGATTATTACAAATATCACAAGTGATTATCACTGAACATATTGTAGTCTTATCAACGTGTTGGTGTAAAAAAACTTCAGCTTAATAAGTTGGTAAAAACGTTCAAACCATTAACAGTAGTGAAGATAACTTAGATCATGCTAATTTATATTACTTAAATTTAAGTTTTTAAGTTGTGGTAATGTATGTAAAATTTATATGCTTCACATTAGTTGACATATTACTCAATTACGCAAATTGTTGAGTGTACCTTATTTGAAGATGTGCAAGTAAATATTGAAGATTATTACAAAATCAACAAGTGATTGTCATGCACTGAACATAATTATTTGAATCTTACCAACGTGTATGGAGTTAAAAAAAAAAAAAAAAAAAAAAACGTCGGCTGGCAGTTAAGCAAATAAGCCCCCCCCCGGATAACTGCTCACAAATATCCTGCAAGTCGAAACACGTCTACGACTAGTACAATTACAATAGTGCACCGACACCTCGTCTCGTAATTTAGCAATAAAATTTAAGAATTAGTCTACTTAATTGTATTCACGACGTGTACGAGTTAGAAATACTTTGTTGTACGCGTTACTAAATAATTTAAGTTCGACTTACAAATTCCCGAATGCGCATGCGCTTGTCGCCCGTGAGACTGGAGTTTGGTGGGTCGTCGTTTCTTGTCATTTCGAAAGGTAAGAATTCATTAGTTCGTAATTTTTTTTTTATTATTTTCTTTTCATGAAAGTCATGAACATAGTGAAATTATTATGTTAGTACTGTGGATCTGACTCTCGTTATTTGATGAGGCATCGCTCGTTTGTCACATTCCGCGCGCAGGTCCGGACAACGGACTCCCCATCTACGGGAAAGTCCTGGCGTGTCTGCTCAGGCAGCCGCTATGAAAAGCTCGATTTCTTTTATGTTTTAGGGGGTTCGGGAGGTGGTTTTAGTCCGACAAAACAAACAATAAAAGTTATTAGCATCAATTTGTTATGGTAAAAGTTGATACACTGAACGGGTATTAGGTCATCATAATCGCAGAAAATGAAATAAATTCAAGAAAATGAATTGCTGGAATAAATTATTTAACAGTTAGATCTATATAATATTGGATGCACTTGAGTGCAATATGAGATATATTCCATTCATCAGTATGAATATTGCAAGAGTCGAAGACGAGTGCAATATTCATACTGATGAATGGAATATATCTCATATTGCACGAAAGAAATCCAATATTATTATTATTATACATACAAACCATTTTCCATGGCAACAGCAACGCTATCAGTTTAAACAAAAAAGAGGTTTACTCTCCTGTATCAAATCTGCCTGAAGGAGAAATTCAAATGATCAATCTGTTATGACGTAAGTTGTTGCTCCGCGTATCCATTGTTATAAAAAGCTGTTGTGCTATTATGACGTAAATTGTTGCTCCGCGTATCCATTGTTAAAGCTGTTGCGCGCAGCATTTTACTGGCATCGCATATCGAGGAGTGCAATATTGTAACAATAATGCACTCCTTTTCTCCATTGATACGGGTAATGTAGAATTCATAGGACATGCATTATGCTAACAATATTGAACGCCGACAAACAAACATCTGGAAGAGTATTAATACATGGTTTTAATGTATTGAAAAAGAGACTTAAACGTGTAATAATGCAGAATAATGAATATGAAATATGGAGCCTAACTAACGTTAGGCCCTAAAGGCCTATTGTCTTAGAAGTTAGACCCTAAAATCTTTGGACATGCTTGTTTTCTCGAATTTATTTCTTTTCTGCAATAGCTATAACTGTTAGAGGGTCTACCAGTTAAAATAAAAGTTAAAATTTATGTCATTAATATGTTTATTGTTTAGATTGATATTAAACTTTTTCTGGCAGTTTTCGAGACTAAAACTTAAAATAAATACGTTAGATCCTTTCTAACACGTTAGAGATCTAGCCTAGACCCTAGTCTAGATATTTAGATTTCTACACACTGGTTGAATGGAGCGACCATCAGGTGTCGGTCTCACGGAGGTTCCCCATGCCTTTCATTTGGATTTCAGCTCCATTCACAATACTAGGCCTACGTACTTTCTGTTACCTGACCTCCCTATTTCTGACACCCCTGACACCCCAAATCTGACATCCTTTTTTCCCCATTGACTTTTGTACACGTAGTGAATATTCATTAGTGTCCCATGTATTTTTCATCAAAAAGAGTCGTGGCCAAATATTCATTAATGCTACATCATACATGTAGGAGTCTGTCGGCACCAGTCGGTGTCATTTCGCGCCAAAAATTATGTGATTGGCGTGCAGTGGCTCGCTGTGGCACCGAATGTCGCCAAGTGGAATAAACTGGGCGTCATGTGGCATGCGCCAAATGCCATCCCGGGGTGGCCATATTAAGGACTAGTGGCTATA
>CALNVZ010003425.1:36066346-36084375 GCA_940671915.1 Paracentrotus lividus | reverse complement strand
ATTTCTTGAACGATGGGGAGGCAGCCGTCGCCTAAAGTCCAAGGACTAAAATTGAAACTGTATGATGTCTGATACAGAGTGTCTATTGGTCTGATGCCTCAGACGACGAACTACTGTGTGCGATCTTAAGTAAAATCCGGGCCGCATAGATTTTTTAAGTACATCAGTTATGTTTTTTTTTGCAAAAGTGAATGATTTTGGTGGCAAATCTTTGGCAAAAACTGTTATGAAACAAAAACTACTTACCGGTAATGAAACTTTGTGATTTGTGGGTCATTTGCCCATTTACAGCTGTTTTTTCAAAGGATTTAAAAAATTATGCCCATATTCAAACCAGAAGTGTGTCTGCAGTATTAGGGAAACCAGTATATTTTTTAGTGTTCATTTGAGTTCATCAATGTTCTAATGTTTGCAAGCCACTCATGTTTTTCTGGCAGATGGTTGTATGGTGAACTATATATTTAGCATTATTATTATTAGTATTTAAGGTACAGGTGGAATAAAATGTCAAAACAAATAATTGAAAGTCTGAAATCGTAAACCACAGTTAGAGCATGAAGCACATTTCTTTGTGCATGTATCAAATTATTTTTTTCTACTTCGTTGATAATTATAGAACTCTATGCTTTGCAAACTTTACGGGAACAGGACTTTTTGACAATCTGTAGCTTTTTTTGCAGCTATTGGAAGGCGTTTAAATTCCCCATTGATTATGTTGTACCGTTTGTTGGTCAGTAAAAAAAAAAAAGAAGATATTATTATTATTTTATACTTCTGTTTCACAAATCCTTGCTTATCCCTTAAGATGTAATAGTGCATTTTACTACTTCATGAATCATCATTTTTATATTCTTTTAACATACAAACATACTACATTTATTTTGTGTTATAGTATTGAGCATTCAGAATTTTTAGACCTTTTTGACCCTTTTCAGCTCTCACAGACATGCAAATTTTATAATTACTGACCAACAGGAAACTTGAAAATTTTAATGGCAATATTGGGGAACCAAAAAAAATTACACCATGCAGGAAAGATGTCTTTGTGTCAATCATTTGTTTTTGCTCAAACTTTATGCTACATGGTGTATTGACCATGATGAGTAAAACTCCAACATAACACAGAAATATATTTTCCTGTTAATGAGGAATTTTAAACAATCTTAGGATTTTTTTTTTTTGGGCGAGGGGGGTGGGCATAAAATTGCAACAAGGAAATATTTCTGATTTCAGATGTGAGATTGACATAAAGACATCTTTCCTTTATGGTCCTGTCTTTTTTGTTCGCCATTATGCCATGGGGTGTTTCGAAGTTTCCTGTTGGTAAAAGTCATTTGCAAGCCATTTAAAAAATTTAAAAACCCCATGTTTAGGTTTTGGGGGGAAAAAAATTAAATGGAACCAAAAGAATTTTTTTTTGTGTTGGGGATTGGTCAGTTGACCAAATTCTATTGGCGGAATGATGGTATTGTATTGCTTTTAATCTCCTTTGGTCTCGTGTAGTTTGGGCACGACTGCATCAGGGGATCTTGCTGTCTCTAAGACTTATCAATGATATACCACGTCTTCGTTTTATCAAAAAATCTTTGCAATGAAGACACTTAAAAAAAAAAGATAAATTAAGCCATTAAACATATATACTGGTGTAGTCATCAAATTCGGCTATGTTGCAATACATATGACCGGGAATGTGCATGTTAAAGTGTAGTAATAGAGTGGGATGTACTTGCATGCATGGAAATTTAATTTTTTTTTGTTGTTTTCATCTGTTTTTCACGCTTTAATCTAGTTATCTTTTGATGTTATATGTTTATGCTTTGCTTATTCTACTTAATAAAGTACAGTTCTTTGGTTAAATTGCATTTACATTGTTATTTATTAATTTAGCTGTGTGTACATACTAAGAAGAAAACTTTGTCAGCTGAAGTAACATCCATGGGGTGTACATGCAACTTATAACACTGCTTTAACATTGAACTTTAAAAAAAATGCGTAACATTTACTCAAAATTCTTTATCAGATTTTACTAATGACGGCTTTAAAACTTGCATTTATCGAGTAGTGATAACAATACACATGTCTATTATGTAGTTTTTACTTTTAAGATAAAGTATTCACAACTAAAATAAATACTTTAGTTGCTACAAACGGGACATAAACATGACAGTAAATATACTCGTGTTATTAAAGTTCCAAATACTCTCAAATTTATAAAATTAAGTACATGGAACAGAAAAGATTTGCACTGTGAACACTTAAAAAATATAAAACTTCAGACAATTGAGTAGTGTATGCAACTTAAAATACACTGCTTTAACATTGAACTTTTAAAAAAATTGCGTAACATTTACTCAAAATTCTTTATCAGATTTTACTAATGACAGATTTAAAACTTGCATTTATTGAGTGATGATAACAATACACACAGTCTATTTATGTAGTTTTTACTTTTAAGATGAAGTATTCACAACTAAAATAAATACTTTAATTGCAACAAACGGGACATAAACATGACTGTAAATATATTCATGTCATTAAAGTCACAAATACTCTCAAATTTATACAATTAAGTACATGGAACAGAAAAGATTTGCACTGTGAACACTTAAAAAATATGAAACTTCAGACAATTGAATAGTATATGAAACCGAATTTTCTGAGCAACAATAACTGTTAAAAAATGATTACTTTTTAAAATAAGTTAAATTTTAAAGTAGATCGAACATATATTTACAAATCGCTGTGACTTAAAATTAGGAAATATATAATTTGTTTTTATTCTTTTCAATTAAGTTGCATGTACACAGCTTTATCAGTGTTGATAACTTAAAAATTTTAAAGCATTTATCTTGCTCAAAAATTATTAAGTAAATACGGCAAAAACATGAATCAAAATTAAGTATACTTAACAAAAATTTACTAAATTTTATAACTTAAAAATTGATGCCATTATCTTTTATTCATTAAAATTCAGTTCCTTAAACAAATTTCTTTCACATTGTAAAAACTCAAAAGTTGAGAAAAGTTATATTCATCAAGAGAATTAAGTTACTGGAGCCAGTTATTCTGAGTTGTAGAAACAAATATTCAGACAGTATTTGAAACTCAAAATGCCACATATTAAAGAAAACTTAATAAAATTAAGGCAACCGTCTTGCCTTAATTTTATTGAGTAAATTTTACAAAAAGTATCAAAATATTTTTTTGAGTGTATGATGATTAACAACCTGGAAATGGCATCATGTTAGCAAAAAGCTCAGTTTGTGTGAACTTTGACCTTATTACTAGGTCGATTGTGTCAACTAAAAATATGACAACATAATATTTTTTGGTTGATGGCATCAAGTTAAATATATTCATGTTAGCTACCAACATAGATAAGCTTATACAACGAATAGGTCAAGGTCAAAGTAAAAGAAAGAGGTTTTGGCCAAAGTGTTCGGTTGTGACCTTAGTCTTATTGGGCGGCATTATTTGGAATATTTTATTTAACACAGTTAACGTGTTCTATTTGATCCCACGAACCAGGAAATGTTCGTTGTCATTGACCTTTGACTTGTAAATGAGGTGAAAATTCCAAAAAATCATTAGTTTTTGCTATTTCCAGGTGTTTTAGCAGCATGTTATTTGAAGTTTGGCCTTATCTTGAGGTCATACATGTACGTGTCAACAAAAAAATATAAAAATAAAAAATGAATAAAAAATGGTAAGGTTGATATTCTGATTCACGGGGTCAAGTAGAACAAAAGTAATTATGGTTATCACAATCACTAAGCTATAATATTGCCCAATGGGACAAAGGTCAAGACACACATGGGCAAAAGATTTCTGTCTTGACCATGACCTGTTTGGCATTATAGCTTAATCATTTAGATAGCCACCTTTCCTTTTGTTCTACTTGATCCAATGAATCAGAAAAATCAACCTTGCTACTTTTTCATTGACACGTATGACCTCAAGATAACGTCAAAGTTCACATAACATGACGCTAAAAAACCTGGAAATACAAGAAACTATATGTATTTTTTGGACTTTTCACCATAGTTAAAGGTCATAGGTCAATGAAAACGAACATTTCCTGGTTCCATTTCCAGGTTGTTAATAGTCATATAAATTGACCTTTGCCCTAATTTTAAGGTCATAAGGGTCACCAGAATGTGGCAGCAATGTTAGGCTAATATGACCTATGTTGTATTCTTGATTAGTTGCCATAGATATTGTCTATGAGTTTTTCTATGGATATGTTATGTCTGATTATAGTGAAGCTTGACACTATTATGCATTTAATTATGCATAAATAGACTAATTTGCATATTGCTCAAAACTGGCTGGTCGGGTGAAAAAATGTTAATAGACTTAATTGCTAGTTATAAAATTACCTACAATTTGATACCAAATTTGACACAATTTGAAGAAAATTATGTTTATGTTAATGAAGCCTGACCTTTGACCTCCATTTTGTGTCACAAAAGGTCAATTAAAAAATTGGAGACATATATTTTCAGATTCGTGTGATAAAGTAGAACATATTTATAGATGTTGCCAAACATTAACATGACTTGCAAACGAAACTACATAGATGTCCCCACTAATATGAAATACACCGAGTTAACAATTACTTCTTTGTGGGTTTTATATACAGTGGTGGCCAAAATTATTAGAACACCTGAACCTACACAAAGTCTATGGGATTATCAATGACCTAGTTCATTTGCCGAAATCAGATTAAAGATATCTTTTGTGTGCCATGAGCTTTCATGGCTTTTTAACATAGGGTCTTATTATGTAGACACCAAATTTATATAGTTTCGACCATCTGGTAATGCGCAGCATTAAAAACAGTTGCGCTATGCGCTTTTGGTTTCCCTATAGACTTGTGTATTAAACATGTAATCCAAATGCAAAAAAGTAAAATGCCAATTACATATGCCAATTGCTCAAAAAGTATTAGAGGTTTAAAAATTTGAGTATGAAATCATTGATATCTCGAAGGTAAAGCAAGCAATTAGCTTGCAATTTTGAAGAGATACCAGACTGACCTAAGTGTTTATAATTATGATGGCAAAATGAGCTAAATCGAATAAATTGTGATTTAAATATCATTCAATGTTACTACATCCCTTGAAGGGTTTCGATGGTTAGTTTCCTTTCTTTAATTCCTGCCGCCAAACACCCTTATTTTAACAAGACAAAAATGAACATGACGTGTTCAGAAATTGTCACTATTTCTGTTAATGTATTTGTCGGATAACATTATTTCAAAGCTCCAATTCAAACGTTATGATGTCAAACCACAATTCATGATCGTTTTTTCGCAAATGTAAATACAACTCTTTATTATTTTAAAGCTCCAATTCAAACGTTGTGAAGTCAAACCACAATTCATGATTGTTTTTTTTTTCGCAAATGTAAATACGATTCGACTCTTTATTATTTTAAAGCTGCAATTCAAACGTTATGATGTTAAACCACAATTCATGCTTGTTTTTCGCAAATGTAAATATGATTTTTTTTCTTATATCAAAGCGTATTAACAAAGGTGCTATATTAGTCTCAGCCTCATGTGTTTTAGTATAGGATATAGGGTACATGCAGGTAATATGAGCCACCTAAGCTCATTTGCATAAAATTACAAAATGATACACAGCCTAATCTTTGTTTATATGAATCAATAACTACTGATCTAACTTTTATTGTGAAGAAAAACAATTATCACCAACCCCCCTGTCTGCAATATTCAAATGTTGACGTCATCACCAAAGTGCCCATGTGCAGGTAATATGGGCATATGTATTTAATGTTTTTTTTTTTTTTTTTTTTTTAAACTACAATGACTCTACTATGTCTGGAATTTGCTTAAAATGTTGAAAATCATTAACTTTAAGATATCATTTGAAATTATAAAACCCTTCAGTAAATACTTTGACTAGATATATAATTCAAAAGTTGTGCTTGTTTGAATTATAGATATTATATCATTTTCATTATACAAATCAATATAGGCCTACAATAAGTTATTTCTATTAATAATATACTGTAAATATTATTTAAAAAATAAAAATAAATAAACAATCTTAGCGAAGAGATTGATGCCTCATCCCAATACCAAGTGCCAGAGTCATTTCCGCCATTTTGGACTGCCCACATTACCTGCACTAATTGTTGCTATGCCAGGCAAGCATTCAATGCCACATTGCACCCCTTCATTACAACAAATTGAAATGTACACGCTATTATAATCAAAATAAAGCTATAAGCTGACTAAATATACAAACAATTGAGGTTAACTCCTCAAACACTTTTTTTCACCATGACATTCTGTGAAATGTAAAAAAAATGCCGTAATTTTTACCTACCTTGTTGGTTTTGAGCAATTTTCTCTGAAAAATTTCGGCATCAGATGAACTCACGACGATAGATTTTCGTAATACCCCCATTCCACTGACAATCGGACTCTCATCTCGAGCTCACCTGATCCCCGAAATGGCAATTTTGTTGAGTTCCGATGAAATCCTACCCGAGGAGCCTGTTTTGGTGACCCTGATTTTTTTATTACCCGCATGAAATCGGATGAAAGACTGGTATCTGCCCGACATCTGTCCGCCGTTTTTATTGGCTTGTCCAATCCATGAATTTGCTTTCGGAGGGTTATTTGGGGGCTATATGACTCTAAACTGGCACTTCCAACATCTACCCGATACCGACCAAACTCTAATCTAATTAATCAGTCACTACTCGGAGATCGATTGTACATTGACCCGATACTACCAACATTCCACAGTTGGGTTGAAAACGACACTTCTTTTCGAAAAGTTTATAGACTGCTAATTGTAATAAGTTGAGTACCTGATCACCCGATTGTAATCAGATGTCGGCCAGAGACGTCAGACAGCTGAAAACAATAGAATGTTATACACGTCAGACGGACTGACACATATCCAATATTGACTCGAGGTCGAAAATGGAAATGGTGTCCGGTCAGTCCGATAGCGAACTAAGGCCTGACCTTAGTTCCCTGACCGGACTATTTTCCCTCTTCGCATGCCGTCCAACACGTCGGACAAATACCTGATAGACGTCAAGCACAAGCCTGACCATCAGCCTTTGACATGAGACCACTCGGTGGGCAACCATAAGGATTAAAAAACGCGTCCGGTTAGTGAACGACCCTCAAAAATTCTCAGTGGAATGGGGGTATTATAGCAGTTCATATGAACAACATTATGGCGCTCACATCGGTCACCGGTCACCGGTCGACGGTCACGACATGATTTGCTTCACGTAGCCCATATTACCTGCATGTACCCTACCTATGTAAATATTTACATAGTAAGAGACAATGAATTAGTGCCAGTAGCAGCTGGTTATTTATGGGGCCAATACGTTGAGCTAATTAGGGAGAATAAAAAAAATTGTATTGAACAAGAATATTATTAAACGTAAAGGAGTTTACGCCGTTGGGATATTGTCTAAGAATATTATTGTTCATTTTGATTGTTGATTGTATCAACTATCAATTTTGATGAACATTTTAGTTACTGATATCACACCATTAGCCTATTCAGGTAGGTATATCTGTCTTTTAAAAAGTTTTAGCCTCAATTTTGAAAGTATACATTTAACAAAATACGCCTGTACAAAATATGGTAAACAAAATTAATGTGCCTTTATCTGAAGTAACAAAAATTGACATCATACCTTTTGGAACCGAGCTTTTTATAATAAAGTATTGGTCATGTTTATGACATCAACGGGTAGCCAATAATGTTGGGAACCATTGCACCTGGGCCCCCTTTTTAAGTTCCCCATCTTTGACAATAATTTACCAATCATGGCGGAGCTTACTATAGGCACCATAAAAGTGAGCGACACCGCCCAATTAATTACACACCTATTATGCCGTAGTAATGCTGCAGTCACAAGTATACGTATATAGTTACGTTTTTGTTGTTTTATCCTTATTTCGTCTTCTATTCTATCATTTCTTATGTTTTTCTTTGTTTTATTGGTTAAACGATATTATCACCATTTCCACTGCTGACTATGACGGGAAGGCATCTGTGGGGATCCACAGAAAAGAAAATAATTTTTGGACGCAACCGGACGTAACTCGACGTATCTGTGTGACTGTAGCATAACATTTCCACTGAAGGACACGTACGAAAATGGCCAAAACGGCTTCAATCTATACGCCGTACGGGCCTCGCGAATGAAATATGACTGACGCATTATATACGTCATCTACGGATCAAAGACACACCAGTCGACATAAGAAGAAACAAATTAAAAAGTCATAAATTAAAGAGTTCACATGTTATTACTGTATACATATTAATCATAGTTTTAAACTAAATATTGCAGCGTGCTCCGTAAAACGTGACATAAAAAGTAAGGTTAGGCCTATCAATAAAAGTTATGCATGTTTCTTTTTTTTATCAATGATATTGTAGGCATACATATAGTACATGACATTTGAATTATGGAAAAAATATTATTGTAAACGTTTAAAAGAATTTGTACAAATACTTCAACTTTCCAAATACCTTTGGCACACTTTAAGGCTGTATTTCCATACGATTTCATAAAGGAATTCTTATATACCAGTTCTATTAAATATCAATAAATACTATCAATATTTAAAAGCTTATGGGTTTGAAGTAACTCAAAATTTGTTCTAAATTCCCACAAAATCTTTGATATTATCCGATCGAGTTTAAAACATTTTACGAACTAATGCCCCGAAATTATTCACAATTTTATTTTTTTAAAGAGAAGTTAAGTCGTGTTTTCCTGAATTAAAGAGTCAAACCGAAATTTTACTTGTTTGAATAAGAATAATCACAATACCAATGAAAGCAAATATCAGATAGACATTGTCATTACTTTTTATTATCATCATTATTATTAGGGGAGACCGGGTATGGACGTTACAAATTCACATTTTGGGCCAGATAACTCTATATAATGAAAGTACTCACACAATCCATATTGGGTCTGTAGTTAGCCTATTATGTTTGCTAAAACCTGAGGCACATAAAACTTGAAAACATGTAAACACTAATTAACTACAGCTTAATTAATGAAGGCATTTTTTTGTAACAACCTACCCCGTATACGGGGTAAGTTGTTACACCATACGGGGTAAATTGTTACATTGTAAACATACGGGTTAATTTGTTACAATGTGTAAATCTCTTATACCATTCTTTTGTTTCAACTTTCGAGTTTCTTGGTATCGTTAACAGTATATCAAGTACAGCTCTAGAATAGACTAAAGTAATAATAGAAATATCAAAATATTAACACCTGAAAATTGAAACAAAATTACTTTACATGTGTAATGTAATTGGGGTAGGTTGTTACATCGACATGGGGTAGGTTGTTGTAACAACCTACCCCATGGGTGATTTTACACATAAAATCAAGTGTAGCAAAGCCGTTAGGCAGAATTACAGGGCATGGCTCAGGGGTATATTAGTGACATACATGTACTATATTCACAATACCAGACTATCATCATGTGCCTTCAGTTGTAAGAACTATTACAAATTTTAATTTTTGTCAGAAATTCACTTGGAACTGTAAAAAATGTTTTTTGTTGATTTACTTTTTAAAAAAACAACGGAGAAACCTCACGATCGGCAGTTCATCACAGCTATGTGTAGGCTGTATATAGATGCAAGTTAGCACATCCTCTCTTGTTCCATCTTAGCACACTGAGAACTGTAACAACTGACCCGTGTAACTTCCATCCCCGGTCTCCCCTATTATCCTATGCATAAATAATAATTTTATTCCTGAAATTCTGAAGAATCAATCGATAAATTAACTGTGCACCTCTGAATGTTTACAACAATTTACATAACAGTTGCTATGTCTTGGTATATTCTAATTATTTGATTTTGTAAATTCATCTCAATTCGCATTGAAGTTGTGTTGTGTTTTGTTGTTGTGTCTTCCAATAATCTGTGAGTCTTATTTAACCGTAGAATAGTGACAGATTTACAAGTTCATTGACAAAAAAGAATTGACCAGAAAAAATTATTATGTAATCGGAGCATTGTATAATAAAATTACGATAATGTATAAATATTTGTTATGGCTAAACAACAACAACAACAATAACAACAACAAAACAATAGGCACAAAAAGAAATTAGCAACAAATGGAGAATCGTCTGTATGCATGGGCAAATTGTAAAGTCTTCCTTGGTTAAATTACCTGGGTTTTTTTTTGTCGCAAGTACAGTTCTGTATATAATTTATGCATGTACTTAAGAAGTTTTTTTAAACGAAAAATAACGTAATGACCTGAATGTTCACACATGCAGAGAATTTAAAAGCGGTGTTTATAACGCTCTTTCCCATGTTTACTAAAGCGGCGGTCACAACTCTTCGCTAGGCTACGGGGCACGTGCCAATCAACGTAGCCTGCGTTGCAGGCAATGCACGCACAGGTCCTGGGTCAACTTCTGCGATTCCTGCGTTTCTGTAGTATGCGGCGGCAAACTCGCACGTACCTTCGACGTGCAACTCCCTACGATGGATTTTCGTAGAAAATTCGTGCAGCGGAGGTACCTCGCAGGTACAATGCATGTACGACGTGCAGAAATTTTTAACAATACCTTTGCTATAGAATTGCAGGAATCGCAGAAGTTAAATAGGACCTGTGCGTGCATTGCACATGCAAACGCAGGCTACGTCGATGGCACGTGCCCGTAGCCTACGACGAGTTGTGACCGCCGCATTTAGGGTATTGTAAAACTTCCTTGCACGTCGTACATGCATTGTACCTGCGAGGTACCTCCGCTCGCTGCACGAATTTTCTACGAAATCCATCGTTAGAGAGTTGCACGTCGATTGGTACGGCGAGTTGTGACCGCCGCATTAACGGTTACTAAAATTGTGGGGTGCTAGGTTGGACAAGCAAAATGTATGTCCAACCTAACAACAACTAATATCTGATATTCGTATTCTAACTTTAGAAAGATATTTCTTTGTTACAGGTGTTTATCATTTGTATCTCGGCCCTCACAAAGATTTTGCATCAAAATACTATCAAGCATTCTTTTTGTAAATGAACATAAAGTGAATGTACAATATTGAATACCACGCAGAGTTTATTTGTGTGGTATTCACAATGTTATGAGCATACACATAAGCGTGGTATCTCACTTCGCGGAAACAAAATTGAGATAGATTTGCTAGCATGGCATTGTACTAGCTTTTTCCGCGACAAAATCTTTTGTGCGACGTACAAAAGGTTACGTGGCACAAAAGACGGATTAGCCAGCATGCCATTGTACTAGATCTGTCTCCTGTAGCACACAAAAATCTGTCGCAGTGACAGAGGAGACAGATATAGTGCAATGCCATGCTGGCAAATCTGTCTCAATTTTGTTTCCGCGAAGTGAGATAGCACCCTAAGTCATACCAGACACACAATTATTCATGATGTATTCTTTTAGAATAACGGTCATTTATGCTTCTGTTACTTCTTCTGCATCTAGCACTGTAACTGTTGTTGATTCTGACTGTGTGCGACCCTGAACTCGAGTTGGTAAAACCCCGTTCCCATTCGAAGCTCCGACGCTTACGATTGACGAATCAGATGAGGTCTGATACACGGATGCGCGTCGTGCATGATTGTTGCTATGGTAATCGCTTCCATTGGAATTGCGATAGATGGACGTTGTCGATCGTTCGTTCTGCTTTGTCGCCTGACCACAACATCGCGCCTTCGCGCACAACATCTTCTTAAAGTCGGTGCTATAACAGACAAAGAGTATTGGATTCACGAGCGCGTTCAGTGCCCCCATCAGGTTCGCGATCACTAGCAGCGAGAATCCATTGTATTTCAAAAAGCCGAAATAGATATAATATAGATTGATGTAGAAGTAGATAGAATAGCAGAAGCAGTAGGAAAGAACAGAACACCCCATGATGCGGAGGATGTTCCGAGAAGCGGCGCGGTGGATTTTCTGGCGATTTACGCGCACCGAGTCTTTGCGAAGGTAGATCGAATAAATTCGGTCATCCTCGGTGGTAGTCGCCGGTTTTCGTTGTCGCAGAGCAAACACAATCTTGACGTAGATTCCAAGCGTTGTGAGCAATGTCGACAGATAAAAGATGCAAAAGACGACTGCGGTGTAAACGTGAGGTGTGTATGGATTCTCGCTGGGTTTACGGCTGAGGCAGAAGTGAACCTGGTAAATGTTGCTGCCACCATGCATTAAGTACGACTCGGTAGCTACCTCCTTGAAGAGAAAGATGTTGCCGAATTGAGGAATCATAGAAATTGACCAGACCAAGATCAGAATGAAACCAGCTCGTGTCTTGGTAGGTGTCGCGAATGCCCTGGTCGTCAAAGGGTGGATGATCATGCAGTAACGGTCAATGTTGAGGGCCAGTTGGGTCATGATGGATGCCGTCCCGAAGAAGGAATTGAAGAAGAAAGACAAGAGACAAACCCAAACCATGTCGGGGTTGAAGATCACCTGAGACACGTCTCCTGGCAACAAGAATTGAATGTAAACAAGCGGACATTCGATAAGCACAACCAGGAGATCGGATAAGGCAAGGCTTGCGGCATAGACGTTGTGAGACGACTTCCGAGCACGAGTCGACCTCGCCATCACTAAGAGCACTAGAGAATTCATGACGATGGCAGCTACGATGATGAAACCGAAGATGATCATAAAGAAAGTTCCAACATACGGATAAAAAAGTGGGTCTCGGCAGACATTCCTTACATTAGGTGAACCAGGTCGACATGTACCACTTTCTAATGAAGGACTAGACGTTGTTTCTGAAAGCGTTAATCCACTTGTCGAGGTTCCATTCTCCGAATTGAGCGGCAACACTGATGTCAAGAAACTAGAATAGTTAAATCCACTCGAAGAGATATATATTCCATTCGTAAAGTTGGTCCAAGCCTCTGTGATAAATTCCGTAACAACTGTCACGTTCTCTGTATTCGAGCCATTCTGAACAAGGAGCTCCATTCTACGTGATCAAAGTATAGTCTGACAAGATCGACATTGTCAGGTTGTCAGACAAAAGGCTTTGCTATCGATATGATTGCACTTTTCATTTACTTCTGAAATATTACTCCCGCCAATTTACAGAGCCACGGACTGCCCGCGCGACCCGGCGATCGAATGAGTCTACATCAGACGTCATAATGTCGCCTCTCTCATGACCAGCTTGTCACGCAATGACGAAGACGCAACACGACACGCGCAGAATAAATTCATCAATACATAATCATCCCGTCCGCATGAACACGAACTCCATTTGATAAGAAGAACTCAATATCCCGTCTTTCGCGATGTAGTCCGCTACGTTTGTTTACCTACCAACGTGACCGTATACATCTTGCATTAGTTTGTTATTATATAATGAATATGTTCAGTGAAGAGTGCCACGTGATAGACTCCCGTTACCCCAAAACAATCTTAAAAAGTGCGTCTCAGAAAAAAGCGGAGCCCTAGTGGATAGTCTTTTTTCTCGATGAAAGCAAGGAAATAATAAAATATAAAATTCAGCATTTTAAACTAAACATTAGGCCTACTCCTTTCATTTGGTATCAAATGCATTTCAAATAAGTCACGCATAATGATCAAAAGGTATTCAAAAATCAGTTTGCGTTGAATGAAATAACGGGATTTGGACAGATGCAACAACTTTTCCCCAGAAAGGGAGCATCCGCGTATTCAAGGGGGGGGGGGGCTTTACGGGCACGGGCCCCCGGGTGGCCAAATTGACCACAGGGGGGCGCAAATCGAGCAGAAAGTTTAAAAAAAAAAACGAAAAAAACGAAAAAACGAAAAAATGTACATGATAGTTATCCCTGGCTGCGGGAATCCTGTAAGATTCACTTTGGTTAAATCTGCGCAGTGATTTTGACATTTAAATGTCAAAACCTTCTTGTTCAGCTATGCGTGGTTGTTTTGTATTTTATTTGATGTCTAAAGAAAGAGGAAACGTAGAACTTTAAAATTATGTATTCAATATTTCATTATTTGCTTGCATCCACCAAGAAAAATGAATAACCATTTGGGTTCCGTTTTTTATGAGAAAAAAATGACCTACCACAAGGCAAGCCATATAACATGACTGTCACTAAAGTTCGTGCTATCGTATATATATATTACGAACTCGCGTCTCATATAGTTACATTTTCATATTTCTTTAAGCACAATCTTAACGAGACAGTACGACACACATTGCATGCATTGTGCTCCATCCACAAATAATACCTTACTAACCTATACCAAATTCCAATAATGATATCAAACCAATTTCAACACAAAGTCTAATAGGAGTCGATATAGCTCGTACGTATGACCAGAGCAAAATGACGGATCTCCTTTTCTTTTCTCTTATGAGCCGAAAAAAGTTGATTAAAATGTCACTTTTGAATCCACGTCAATATACATAGAGAAGCCTCCCGTCATGTCATCATTGATGATTAGTCTACCACATCCATTTCATTCCTCCACGAATGACACACACTTGATTTTCACTCTTGTTTGATTTGAACATTAATGTATACGTGTGCCGCTACTTTTCCTCCGAACCGGGGGGGGGGGCAGGGGGTTGCAGCATTTAATGCATATACACTGCGTCAATGCAAATGAAGCTTTCTCGTCTTATTCATAAAGGTATGATTATATTCAATTTGACTGGCCGAAATTAATTCATTTAAAAAAAATTATGCTTCAAAAACGCTCTGCAATTCCAAACACATGCCTCAATATGTCATGCGAATCATGTGAGACTATAATTATATTTAACGCGTTTGAAGCTCACTTCCAACTACTAACCTTAATAGATATACAGTGTGTTCCTAAAAAAAGGTAACCGAAGTTCAAAGGTCAGTCATTTAATAAAAACACGGTTAATTCTTATGATTCGTTTACTAGAATATTAAGTAACTCATCAGCCTTAAATTGAGACATTGCTTACGTTCAAACTGTCATGGGTCACAGAGTTAGGGCTCTTTGAAGGTGATAGGTACAAAACCCACTTTTTCCAAGTTTTTCGTTTGTAGGGTATGAAACCTACTTTTCAGAAGTTTTTTATTTCATCGTTTTGGGGGTTTTGTCTCATTTGTCAAAGGAAATATCTCACTGGCAATGAGATGGGTTCTTGATTATGAGTCTCTGGAGTCTCTGAGAGGTCGCCGCGACGTCTCCTGAGACTGCAGGAAGTCGCAAGAAATATCAAACAAATGCTAAACATGTTCAATCTTTTAGTAGACTTATTTAAGACGCAAGCAAGTCTCTGTGACGTCTTTGCGGGGTTGCCGCGACGTCCCTTAAGTATCCACGACGTCGCAGAAACGTTGTCAGAACTTGCTAACGATTAAAAGAAATCGAACGGGTTAACAATTTTTTACTTGCTGTCATCTTAAAGAAGTCTACTAAAAGATTGAATATGTTTGACTTTTGTTCGATTTTCCCACGACGCCCTGAAGTCTCAGGAGACGTCACCACGACATCTCCACGACTCAAGAGACTCATAATTGCGAACCCATCTCATTGCCAGTGAGATATGTCCTTTGGCAAATGAGATTGCATTTCATTGAAACTTTGTGTGAAAAAAACAACCCAAAACGATGAAACCAAAAACTTATAATAAAAAGTTGGTTTCGTACCCTACAAACGAAAAACTTGGAGAAAAAAAAAAAGGGTTTTGTACCTATTACCTTCAAATGACCCTAACTCTGTGATCCTCGACAATTTTGGACGTAAGCAATGTCTCAAATTAAAGCTCATGAGTTACTTAGTATGTTAGTAAACAGATTACAAGAATAAACCATATACTTTTGAAATGACTGACCTTTGAACTTCGGTTACCCTTTTTTTTTAAGGAACACACTCTATAGACAGCTAGCTACGTTTTAGGTAGACAGATAGATAGATATTTATCCATTCTCCTTTCACATGTTGTATACAATGTAAAAACATATTAAATTAATTACAAACTTTATACATAGTAAGAGATAACAGACATAAGTATGAAGTTAATTTCTTGTAAAGAGAAGATATGAGGAGACCCTGGTAAAAAGCAAAGCTTGTATAGGGTTTTATAATCATGTAATTAAGTGCAATATGAGTAAACATATTTGTAACTATTTAAATACATAGGATATAATTATATGAAACGGTTTTGACTTATCAGGGGTGGAAGGGATCATTTTGAATCATTTTGTGTAATATTGCTTGCTGTACTTGAATGTATTAATTATTATCTTATTACCGACTTTCTGTACTTTTCGCCGCGAACAAAACTGTAAAATGTTCTCAGTTCGGCCAACGTCGCTATGATCATGATAATGATTCTCACAGAATATTTTCAAATCACTCGAAATTCATATAAGGTTTATCTGGTTGAACCGGTGACTTCACTTGAAGTTCAGTGTATTCATGTGCATCATCATGTAGGTCTACTGCTTCATAGTGTTCCTCAGTAGATGGGCGAGACGAAGAGCAATGCTTCCTTTTATTCTCCTCATCCTTCGGGCATGTCGGGGATGTTCGTCTATGATACCACGATTAAAAACAAAGAGATGAAAAGAAAAAAAAATTACGATAATGATTAAAATTGAGGGTTCATATTTATTAACATCGCAACCTTCAGTGGCGGATCCAAGATTAAATGAGAATGGGGGGGGGGGGGGGGGGGGCAAAATTGGAATTTCAGATTTTTGTTGGTCTACAACCAATTCAAGCGGGAGCGGGGGTAGGCATAAACCTATTTTACCGAGAGAGGGGGCCATGCAAGATGTAATGTAAGCGCTCACTCTATGAAATACTCTAACACGGAGCCTCAATGTAGTCACTCAAATAATTTACTAGAAACAACAAAAAGCAACCAGAAACTCTCAAGCTTGAGGCAGCAACGACTCAAACGTAACATCCCCCACAAACATTGCACAATGAAATACGATTTTACACCCTCCTCCTTCCAAGCAGATTTTAGATTTCAGAAAAATAACAAATTGACTTTCACCATTAAATTCCATGTTTCCCCAAAATATCGGAATAGAGATGGATTAGAAAACCCGTTGTACTTTATATAATACAACCAGTTTTTACCACAATTAACAAAGTAACCAAGTCTTGTGGTTTTCTTTCAAAATTGCTACTGAGATGTTCATATTATGATGATAGTGCCGTTAAAACTAAAAACAATGGATCAGACATACGGATCGATATCGGTGAAATACAAATACTACAGTGCGTATCAATAAAAACGGGTCAGTTTTGAAAAGTCTGTCAAAGTTTTGTTTTAAATCATGATGTCTATATTTTTATGTTAATAGATGCTCTGAAGTCTTATCTTTCAAATGCAATTTTAAAAAATGAGTTTCGTTCATGCTTGAGTACACAGAGAACATTTTTGTCGGGGGCTCAAAAAACGGCTTGCGCACAAATGGAAAAATTAAACGATCATCAGACTTCTTGCTAATCAGCATTCTTCCTTTAATTTTTTCTTTATCCTTGCCATATTTTTTTCGAATTATGATTTGAAATTCATTTACAAAGCTATTTATTTACTTTAATTGTTTTGTTTTGTTTTTGTTTTCATTTTAATGTTATCTTTTTACAAAAAATATTCCTTTAAACTTTTTTTTTGTCAACCCATAAGACAGGGGATTTGGTTGGTTGTTTAATTGATTGTTTAATTGATTGATTGATTGATTGATTGCTTTGTTTATTTGTTTCGTTCATGCCTGAGCGAACAGGGAAAGTTTTTGTCGGAGGTTCAAAAAAAAAAAAAAAAAAAAATAGTAATAATAATTTGGTTAAATTCAAAGGGTATTATTTATTCTGAATCATTATTCTGAATCAGGTAGGGGAGACCGGGGATGGACGTTACAAAATTCACATTTTGGGCCAGATCATTCTAATGAAAGTACTCACACACTCCATTTTGGGGCTGTAGTTAGCCTATTATGTTGGCTAAAACCTGAGGCACATAAAACTTGAAAACATGTAAACACTAATTAACTACAGCTTA
>CALNVZ010003425.1:36034251-36063670 GCA_940671915.1 Paracentrotus lividus | reverse complement strand
CAAATGTTTTAGAATTATAAATGTCTTCATCAGATATGTCGACGGAAATACTGAAAAATTGGTTGATATGCCGAGATGTTTTAATTTTCATCGACTTCTGCAAATATTTTCAAACCAACACTAGTTGCAATAACACCCTCTTATTATAGCGAACACACGGCATGAATGCAAAGCTGTGCAAGTGCATACTTATGAACACACACCATTCAGATATGAATATTCGGTTTGTTTTGGATACTCCTGTAGCTTCATATTTAAGTTCCCCATTTAGCATCCTTCCCTTTTTTGAACATTTCTTTTATTTCTTGCATTTTTATTAATTTTCCTTTTCTGAGGGTCACATTTTGTTGGGGTACCTCTGAATCTGCCAAACCTAACAACTTTTTGAGGGAAGGAGTAGTATAGCCATTCATAGATTGGAAGGGGTGTTCCAATGGATGATAAGCAATTAAACGAATATTCCCATCCCCGCTTGTCATTACAGAAGGGTTACTCCATGCGAAAAGTACTGTAATAATTGTAACAGAAAGAAAAACCAAGGGGTTGGCATAAAATCAATTATAAAGCATGTTCTCCTTGGGGGACCTGTCCTCCGGGGGAGATGTCCTCCGGGGGAGTTGTCCTACGGGGGAGTTGTCCTCCAGGGGAGTTGCCCTCCGGGGGAGCTGTCCTCCGGGGGAGATGTCCTGCGGGGGAGTTGTCCTCCAGGGGAGTTGTCCTGGGGGAAGTTGTCCTCCGTGGGAGTTGTCCCTCGGGGGAGCTGTCCTCCGGGGGACTCGTCATTCGGGGGACCTGTCCTCCGGGGGAGATGTCCTGTGGGAAGGTTGTCCTCCGGGGGAGCTGTCCTCCGGGGGAGTTGTCCTCCGGGGGAGCTGTCCTCCGGGAGTTGTCCCCGGGGGAGTTGTCCTCCGGGGGAGATGTCCTAGAACCACTATATTCAAAATACCAGACTATCATCATGTGCCTTCAGTTGTAAGAACTATTACAAATTTTATTTTTTTGTCAAAAATTCACTTGGAACTGTAAAAAATGGTTTTTGTTGATTTACTTTTTTAATAAAACAACGGAGAAACCTCACGACCGGTAGTTCATCAGAGCTATGTGTAGGCTGTATATAGATGCAAGTTAGCACGAACTCTCTTGTTCCAACTTAGCACACTGAGAACTGTAACAACTGACCCGTGTAACTTCCATCCCCGGTATACTCCCATTCGGATTGATCGTTACTTTTCACTGATCAATGATTATGTTAGTCTTTTGAGTCGATTTCCTATGGGGGCCGTCACACTGAGGTCGTTCTATAACGTTCTTGCCCGTTCTTAAAAAAATTGCTGAACGGGCTTTGGTCGGGTTGGAACTAATAACTTTGAAAAATAATTTCTTGAGTACGATACTAGGCAGTTCATAAATAGTTCTCATTACGTCAATTCCGTCTTTATCGCGTCCGCAATACGTTGTTATCCAGTTCAGACCGAGTAAACGGCTCGTTCACTCTATACCATTCGTAGCACGTCCAAACCGTCACTAAAAGTACCTATGCGCAGCATGATAAAAGTTAGGTACCATGTTCGTAGTACGTCCTTCTCGTTCAGAGTAAGTCCTACCCGTTTAAGGAACGTTGTCACTACGTTTAATTTTAGAACTTAAAGCCAGTACGATTTTTTTTAAACATGTTAAAAAAAAATCGGAATGCCTTTCCGTTCTCTCCGTTTGGGCCCGTTCGCCAAGTTCGTAAACAGATTGTAAACGGTCTGTACTCATTCTAAAAGGTCTATACTACGTTCAGTCCGTGTGTAGAAAGATTGAGCCCGTTCACCAAGAACTACCTAGAATGCAGTGAGAACTAGCTCAGTGTGACGGGAATTATGACATGCCGTTCTGTTTAAAAATTGAAACGTATTGCTATCCAAGCCCGTGCAATAAAGTCCTGAGCAGATTGAAATAGGTCTCAAGTACGTCCACTCCGTGTGTACATAGATTAAGCCCGTTCTGCAATAATTTCAATTACATGGTAAGAAATTGTTCAGTGTGATAGTAGTATAAGCGAATAGATCAACTTTTTAATTGCCACACATTAATTGTTACAATTACAGAAATCTCACAACTTTTAGAATAAATACGAAAAACGGCCATTGGTCCGAAAAGAACGCGTACATTTGACCTAATTATTTCTGGATTAAGATGAACAACGTTCGTATACAGTCCTCAATACGTCCATCACGTCTCTGCCTCGTCTGCAGTCCGTTTGTATCTAGTTATAATCGGGTGAAGATGACCGTTTCCACGAAACAGAGCCCGTCTGAAACAATCCAAATCCGTCCCCAGTTAGTTGCAACCCGTTCTTAATCAGTTCCAACTCGTTTCCAATGCGTTTCGTAACGACCTAACTAGTTCTGGGTCGTTTTTAATCCGTTAAAATCCGTTCTTACTCGTTCTTACGTCGACCAAACGGCCTCCAGAAAGTTCATCTCGTTCTTACTTCGTCATTATCCGTGGCTAGAACGTGTTGAACGCAAATGCGTGCCCGTTTCCCATTAAAAAAAAACCTAGCCCGTTTTTGCCAGACCTCATGCGTCTTCGTAACTTCGAGCTGATAATGAATATACAATGCTCGTTTGTTAGACGTACTAGCACATCTTTAGAACGATTTAAGTACGGCAATTTCGTTTGTAGTACGTCCATCTCGTTTCAGGTACGTTGCCACTCCGTTAAATTTTAGGACGAGATGGGCGCCCGATTTTTTTGAACACTTTTTTGAAAATCTGACCGAGCTAGTCCATGAAGTTCGTAAACAGATGGTAAGAAGTATTTACTACGTCCACTCAGTTTACACAAAGACTGTGCCCGTTCGGCAAAATTTGCAAGGACGTAGTAGGAACGAGCTCAGTGTGACGGGGGTATAAGATTCTTCCAACGATTTAATCAATCATTTGGACAATCTATCAAAAAGTAATTGATCAATCATTCAAAGAAACAAATTAATTAATCAAACGATCAATCGTTCAAAATGGTCAATCTATCAATCCTTCATTCAATCAATCGATCAATTAATAAATAAATCCAATCAATCAACCAACCAAATCCCCTTTCTTGGGTTGACAAGATTTTTTATTTTATTTTATTTTATTTTTTATTTTTTTAGTTTGAAGGAATATTGAATGCCAAAAGATAACATGTTAACATGTTTTAACATGTTTAACATGTGGAAAAAAAACAAAAAACCAAAAACCAAAAAACAAATCAATTAAATAATTAGCTTTGTAAATGAATTTTGATATCAAAATTCGAAAATAATGGCAAAGAGGGGGAATCTTCAGCCTCCATGGGTAATTTGACACCATGGATGTTTATCCAGTAACAGGTGTCATCCATCACCTGACCACTGGCAGACCTTAGTAATGTCTTGTATATTCCACCCATCTCTCCATCTGGTAAAGTCATTAAATCTCAGTTTCCCTGGCCGATCACGCCCGAAGCTCTTCGGGGTGGGACAGATTGTTTTGCTGTGGTCCAGAAATTTAGCTTCAAGACTGTTACTTCCAGTGCTTTTCACCAAGTCTGGGGTCAGCAAATTTTGATCGACTCCCCATATAAGCTGAAGATTCCCTGTCTTTAAGAGTAAGTCTGCTGATTAACAAAAAGTCTGATGATCGTATTTCTCATTTTCTTCCATTTTGTGCGCAAGCCTTTTTTTGAGCCCCCGACAAAAACATTCTGTGTGCGCTCAAGCATGAACGAAACTTATTATTTTGAATGGCATCTGAAAGATAGGACTTCAGAGAATCTATTAACATCTAAATATAGATATCATAATTTGAAACGAAATTTTGACAGACTTTTCAAAACTGTCCCGTTTTTATTGATACACCCTGTAGATGCTTAACATGCTTTCTTACTTTTTCCTGGAGATTGCGATGGCACATGAGATTGCGATGAGACAGGAGAAAGCAAGAGCTGATGGGATGATGCTGCAAAGGAGAAGAGTTCTGAGAGAAAATCCTCTTCCACCTAAAAAGAAAGAAAGAAAAAGAAATCAAAATATAAATGATCTTCGTTATCTCTTTTAATTCCACCAACGGAATCAATGCAGTCACACTCTTTGGATATTATGATTAGACGATGTGGTTCGGAGTAAAGTTCTTACATTTATGTTGTTGAAATTATTTCTTTATTTAAGAAAAGTAGAATACAATAATACATACACAACAAATATCATACATGAACAAAAAAGATAAAGCGGTGTCATACAAAGAAAGCTGTTTGCAATGAATACCAGGTCCATTTGCTAAATAAGAAATTGGCAGGTTTGCAATGGTTACGAAAAATGAATAGATAGGTAGAACAAAATCAGTTATGTAGTCATAGATGGATTTGTTAAAAAAGTATAATCTATATTGTAGAATAAACAATGTAAATCGATTGTAAACTTTATAATGTACAACTTTATTTCCTACCTTTATAATTTATATTTGTAGGTTAAAACATTGTGTATTTTCAATATTAATTGAGTCTTATTATCTTAATTGCGTAGAAGTAGGTAGTATTATCAACACCTGTGGAATATTATAATCATGTAACATCGTGTTGTTATAAGAAAAAGTTATAATCATAACATAAGTGTTTGATTTTTGATTTTTTTTTTTTTTTTAATGTGCTATGCATTTCAAAGGACACTTTAAGAACTAAATAGTTATAAAAATTAATAGATACAATTAAAATCATGATAGTCATACATCATATTTAAATGTTTAAATAATAGATATAGAATGTGTACTTTAATGATTAATGATAGACAATCAGAATAGAGGGTCGTTAATTTTAAACTAATGTCATGTTCTACTATGATCAACTAGTTACGGCAAATGGTTAATGGCCTTTCGACTTCGACTTTAAGAACATGAAGATATTGGCCTATAAACACGAAACGTTGAACAGGTAAATATTTCTCAAAATGATTGTTTTGTTTAACATTCATATAAATTATAGAATCGAAAAAAAAAATGTGGGTACTGTACAACTCTAAGAATAACTATATACTATAGCTATAGCTATAGCTATACCTCAAACAGAGACGTACATAGGCTGACAATCAATAATGCCGCTGCGAAACGTGGCTGCAAACGGGTGCAGAGATACCAACACTACGGAATATAAATAAAACATTAGAAACTACAATGCAAATAATAAAAATATTTGAGCCAGCTGAATCACAGGACTTCTCACCAGAGAAAGCACGAATAATAACTTTTACTCTGTCATTTTGGGAATGCATTCAAACCAAAAGATTTGTTTCTCTTGTGACCAAGACATTTTGTTCCAGCTGTTTCAACCATTTGTGTTATTCACTTTCTAATATCTAATGTTATAATAATTCCATCGGGTTGGCATCTCTGACGGGTGATACCATTATAAATATTTTATATCGCTGTCACACTTAAATGGGTGGACATTCATTGTCAGTTGTTGTCAGTCAAAGCGGTCAGAAACTTTGTACTGGTGCAAAAAAAAAAGAAAAAAAAACAACTAAATAATAAATAAATAAATAAATCTTGCTAAAAACGGATAGCGAAAAAAAAAATTGTGTTAATCAGGATCTTACTCAAAATTTTCACCAAAGTTCTTTCAGTCCACACGCCCGAGCCATCGCCAGTCACTGTTTTCATCTATAAGAGGAAAAATAGAAAATACAGGTTAAAAAATATCTATTTCCCCAAGTTTTTGTCAAGGATGAAAGACTAAGTGGATGCTTTCAAAGAAAACACATATCACCGCACGCAATCCTATTCAATGCTCTGGGACAGTATTCACTCGGTCTTCTTCTTTTTTTTTTAAAACTTGGAAACTGGATTCTGTACCTGTCAACTTCATTTGCAATCCGTTCTTATCCAGTTCAGACCGAGTAAATCGCAAGTTCACTTTACAGCAATTGTTATGGAATCGCGTGACAATTAGATGAACTGGTTGAAGACGAAATGGAAATGTAGACCATGTAGACCATGTAGGATGAGACCAAACAGGCAGTAGTCAAAGTGGGCCTAGACCAAATGGCAATTTGCCTTATTACCAAGCAAAAATTTATGTTTAAACCAAAATATCCGAATCATTTAACGACTCAATGTAGCATTGTTGTCTGTATGGATGACCAGTAGTGCACTGTTTTTGCAAAATCCATTAGGGTACCAATTTCCTACGGTTTCAACGTCATTTCCCAAAGTTTAATTAAATTTAATTAAATCTAACTTGACTCGCACATATATCTTCATTAATGATTTAAACACCGTTTTTTTTTTCTGCAAGGAAATTCTTTCTCTAAGGACAATTGCATATCTAAACTAGAGTAACGATCTAAACTCCATTAAAAGTACGAATTACCCAGTTATGTCAAATCAATTGCAATCAGAAATGTTGTATTTTTTATGACAGGTTTGACGTCAATGTAACTCCTTATTTTAAAAAGGACTTATTAACTTGTAGATTAATATCTACTCCTTATTACCTGTAGTTCATATGTTTCTCCTTCTCGCACACCTTCTATAATGTAGGTATTATAAATGGCCTGGCGGGTTACGATAAAACCCGAATGTCTCTCTGTAGTTGATGGTTGAACTCTCGCATAGCTAATGTTATATCCTATGATTGTGTTGCAAGTGTCATTCGGTGCATTCCATTTCACAACTATGAACGAAGAGCCGGTCATGTATTGTATTTCTGAGGGTGGTGGGACATCTGTAGGATAAAATCAAATAAAGAATATTAATAACACAGTGCGTATTGAAAAAGGGTAATCCAGATTTAAAGGGACAAGAGGAAGAGGTAGACCAAGGATTGGGATGATGTCTGAAGTGAAGGGCAAAGAAACGTATCGCGTAATGAAGAGGAAGTCCCAAGACACAGTAGAGTGGAAAAGGACTTAATAAGGCTCTGGTGTGTGGACCTGCCCTCAGGCAGAACACCTAAGAGACAGCTAGAGAGATTCGTAGCTCATATATTTTGCATGTACCATATATCTGAAGATCAACTCCTTACCTTTACAATGATACCTTTCTTGAATCATGGATCTAACGCATAAGAGGGTAAATTGCAAATGGAAGTGACATGGTCCTTCTTTCCTCTTACCTTTTTTGATACACAATGTATAGATACTGATATCACGGCATCATTCTCACGCTGTGAATGACAGAGAGATTGTATGTTATTGATGGCACTGCAGTTGCCCAGGGAGAGATTCTTATGTTGCGGAAGGTACTATAGTTGCCCAGGGAGAGATTCGTACGTTGCCTAAAGAGAGATTCTTATCTTGCAGAAGGTACTGCAGTTGCCTAAGGAGAGATTCTTATGTTGAGGATGGCACTGCAGTTGCCTAAGGAGAAATTTTTATGTTTTGGAAGGTACTGCAGTTGCCCAAGGCGAGATTCTTATGCTGTAGATGGTGTAGCTGCCTATAAGGAGATATTCTTACTTTATGGATCCTCTGAAGTTGCTCTAGGAGAGATACTTACGTTGAGAAAGGCACCGCAGTTGCCCAAGAAGAGATCCTTATCTTTTGGAAGGTACTGCAGTTGCCCGGGGAGAAATTCTTATGTTGCGGAAGGTAATGCTGTTGCCTAAGGAGCGATTCTTATGTTGCGGATGGCACTGTAGTTGCCTAAGGAGCAATTCTTATGTTGCGGATGGCACTGCAGTTGCCTAAGGAAATATGTTTATGTTGCAGATGGCACTGCAGTCGCCTAAGGAGAGATTCTTATGTACTGCAGTTGCATAAGGAGAGGTTCTTATGTTGTGGATGGCACTGCAGTTGCATAAGGAGAGATTCTTATGTTGCGGATGGCACTGCAGTTGCATAAGGAGAGATTCTTATGTTGCGGATGGCACTGCAGTTGCATAAGGCGCCTTCTCCATTTAAAAGGCGTCTTTCCCGCGTCTTTTGTTCCAAAAGCCGACTTACCGGCTTTTGAATAGAATCCCGAAATCTTGATACGGCTTAAACAGGAATAAACATGTTAAAGGCTGAAGGCTGAATGTTTCCCAGGAAGCCGCGGAAAACTGACGCCTTTTGATTGGAGAAGACGCCTAAGAAGAGATTCTTATGTTGCGGATGGCACTGCAGTTACATAAGGAGAGATTCTTATGTTGCGGATGGCACTGTAGTTGCATAAGGAGAGATTATTTTGTTGCGGATGGTACTACAGTTGCCTAAAAAGATATTTTTATGTTGCGGTTGGTACTACAGTTGCCCAAGGCGATATTCTTCTGTTGTAGATGGTACTGTAGCTACCTAAGGAGATATTCTTACTTTATGGATCCTCTGAAATTGCCCAAGGAGAGATACTTACGTTGAGAATGGTACTGTAGTTGCTCAAGGAGAGATTCTTATGTTGCGGAAGGTACTGTAGTTGCCATTGCTGTAGTGAAAGGCACTGTAGCTTCCTAATAAAAGATACTTACTTTACGAATCCTCTGAAGTTGCTCAAGGAGAGATTCTTACGTTGAGAAAGGCACCGCAGTTGTTCAAGTAGAGATTCTTACGTTGTGGGTGGTACTGTACCTACTCAAGTGAGAGATTCTCACATTGCGGATGACACTGCAGTTGTAAAAGGAGATACTCTTACCTTGCGGATTGCACTGTACACACAAAAAATAAGAACTAGTTTCCATGAGTAAAACCCGTTTGTTACTCTTGGAGGCGAGTGCTTTTATTCGTATATCACGTATTTTTACTTCAGAATCTGTGTTTCTGTTAAAAGTACACACCCGCTCTTCCAGAACATGTAAAGTTACTAAGGGATACCCAAGAAAAAAAAAATATTGAGTATATTTACTCAATAAATTTTTTTCTTGAGTATCCCTTAGTAACTTTACATGTTCAATTACGTAAAACAATTGTGCAAGTGAGTTTCTCTTCAACTTGGTACGGCTTGGTGGATGATCGGGTGAAAACACTAACAATCGAGTAAAGTGAGAATTGCTGAGAAATTCTATATAGCCTGATATTCACTAGATGAGTAAACTACGACACGTCTTCGTACGTCTCAAGTCTCGTGAAAGTCTTTGAGAGTAATTTTACTGGCTATGCGGTACTTTTACATGTTGCGCCCGGTACGCCTACTCGGATCACGAGTACAGACATCGAGACTGCACACGAGGTATGTTCTACGCGTACGTACGTACATGTATAGCGGAACCATAGCGTTACACTCTGTGATGAGCGGAACGGTTAGCGGAGAGCCTGCATGCTCTTATTGTCTTTGGGTGAGTCCTATTCCTTTTTGTTTGTTTATTTGCCTGTTTTTATAATGATATTTGGAATGTTCCGATGATATACATCGTCTGATAACACTAACAACTAGATTAACATGCATGGATTTCCCATTACTTTGTCAGTCATGTACACAGTTTGAGTAATTTGATGCATTGATCAATGCAATGTATTGGTTTGTGTGAATTGATGCACTGAAGTGAGTAATGCAGTGTATTGGTTTGAGAGAATTGATGCACTGACGTGTATATCATCGGAACATTCCAAATATCATTATAAAAACAGGCAAACAAACAAACAAAAAGGAATAGGACTCACCTAGTGAGTAACGCTTTACATACTCAGAGAGTCAGTAAGTAAAGGTTGCACAAACTTATCACACGCAAGTTGATGAGTTTTAAACCTTTACTTACTAACTCTCCGAGTATGTAAAGCGTTACTCACTAGATTAGTTTGTGCAATGTACTCAAAACAATTAGTTATGTTACTCAATAAAATGAGTTAATTAAATAAACTCATTTTGGTGTGTCACTATATTGTCAAATTTAAAATACTCGATTAGGTGCGTTTTCAAAGTAGCTTTATTGAGTGAAAGCACTCATGGATGTGTGTCACTATATTGTCAAAAATACTTGGATATTTGAGTGTGATCACTCATATATGCAAGTTCTCATTTTTTGTGTGTAGTAACCTAGGGTCCATGGCTCTCGAGAGAATAGTACCTATTTGATGTTCCTTCGATGCGAACAGCTTTAGCAAAATTCGAGAGCGTAATTGTATATCTATATACTATATTACTCATCTTACTCCAGTTTTAGTCAATATCATCAAAAGAATATTGTCCTACAGGAGTGACATATAAACCATTTTTCAAAACCATTTTCGACAAATTAAATCTCTTGAATGATGAATGATTAATAATTAAAAATGTAAAAAACGATGAGGAAAAAATATAAATGAATAATTGTATGAAATGTGAAATTTAACAATTATTTCCGGAAACTATATGGCAAACTTCAAAGAAAGAAAAAGACTAACCGGTACATGTACGTGAGCACATCGTTCTTCCTCGAACTTTTAAAACGGCCACAGATGAGCCTCCAAGTCTCCCAAGGTCTCCTACAACTGAAAAAAGGTAATCCGTATCTGGACTCAGGCCGGTCACTCTTTTCGATGGTACGAGGTCTGTCTTGATGATATTATTTTGAACCGTATTTGATTCCACCGGCCTGTAAAAGACAAGGTATTTCTTCAGGGGATGGATAGCAGAATCTCCTGAATTGTTCCACGCACCCCATAGTAGGGTTACAGAGTCGTTGGTGACACTGCTCACAAGAAGGGGACTTGAAAATCCGCTTCGAACTTGTGGACAGAGAAAGAGATCAGGACAAAGCGTATGATAATGAATATCTGGGAGAATAATTGCTTCTTTTTTCATGGTCACATAAAAGAAATCATCCCAACTTTGAAGGGAGAAAGGGAAATATATCTTGAATGATGTAAATATTGAATTTTAATATTCAATTGACACGACACGAAGGACAAAAAATTACATTTATGTGAATTATCAGGGATTCTAGGAAAAAGAGAGCCTTGCCATACATTAATAAGAATATAAAGTATTCTTTTGATTGAGGGATAACGGAAGTGATTGGAATAAAAAAGTACCTTTAATCTTTAGATCTGTCTATAGACATTTAGAAAATTGTCAATATGAAATTCTTATTAAACAACCTTACATTTTCCTCCGATTTTGTTCCAACTGTGTTTGACCATTCTGCTTCTCTAACTATTCCCCATGTGTCCATTCATAACAAGATTGAAAATTTAAATATATATATATATATATATATATATATATATATATATATATATATATATATATATATATATATATATATATATATATATATATATATATATATATATATATATATATATATATATATATATATATATGGCACACACCTTGGCAATTAAAACCGATCCATCCTGCTTGACACTCCGTACTACCTCCAGCACAGACTCCAGTGAATCTATTACATTCTCCTGTGCAGTGACATGCTTCTGTACAGCTAGCACCAAACTCACCCGGTCCACATTCTTAGAAACACAAAAAACAAAGTCGACAAAATATATCATAATAATGATAATATATATATATACATACAATTCAGTTGAAAAAAGGACCGAGCTTTGCTTGACCATTAACATGGCGAACTGCAGAGTAGACCAGTTCGTTCACTGATATATAGAATTTTTTCCCCGTAGACCTTGTAACGATGTATTCGATTAACGTGCTGCTATGTTCGGCAAGCCTCTGACAAGCTTTCGGGTTATCAAGAAGAACTTTCGTTCAAAAAATATATGCAAACAATTAAAAACATAAGCATACCTTTGAATCATTTTTATTATTCCCCTCTGAAAATTTTTGATGAAGCAAAAAAGAAAAGATCACCAAATTTTATTTCTTTATTGACTTTTTTTTTAGCCTAAAAAGGTTCTCAATTCTACCTTTCAGTATTGATTTAAGTAAAATGTGTACAATAGAAAAAGGTAAGTTCTCCCTACATTGCATCACACACCATGGTTTCGTTGCCAATCGGAGGATCTTCATATCAGAAGTGATCTCAGATTCTAAAAATTCTTCTCTCTCTGAATATTCATTGCCTGATTTTCCTGAATTTTTTTACTTATGTGTTCCTTTGATTTTTTTTACATTCACTGCAGCCAAATTTCTCCCAATGCTTAATTTCCCTTGAAGAGATTCCTGTACCCTGTAACACAAAGACTTACGATTGATAAACAGTTACGATTGATTTTTTTTCTTGGTAGCCTCATTTAGAAACCAGGTACAGTCGGGGATCAGGATTTAGATATGATTAAGATTAGGGTTAGGGCTAGGGTTAGGATTATGATCATCAACTTTGGAGTATCCTGTCCATGGTGGGGCTACCGAGAAAAATATCAATCGTAACTTTTATCAATTGTAAGTTTTTGTGTTACAGGGCACTGGAGTTGGAGTGTTACCACTGACCTGTCATGCAGTCCAATCCTTTAAATCCTGGTGCACATGAACATCCATAAGGATCGGGAACACAAAATTGCAAACCAATGCAATCATTCTTATTCCCGCCGTAATGACATCTATTCTCACAGTCACGACCATAACGGTTACCACCACAAGCTAAGGAATTATTAGATACAGAAACAATGGAGCCGTAGAAAATACAATCAAAATACAAAGTAATCAGAAACAAGAAAACTTTACAGAAAAAATATATATCCTCAAGGCTCACAGTAAAATTTCATCTATATTTTTCACTATTTTTAGAGCAGTGTCTCATGCATTTGCGAGCTGAATAAAAAATATGTATAAGAAAATCTTCAAAATAACAAATTTCTATTTTGTTGAAATAAGAGATTTCATAAAACGGCCCCTAAGTGCTCATATATTTCTAAATATACTGCTATAATTGTTATGAGAGAATGATTTTCCAAAAGTTTTCAATCAATTCTTTGTTCTTACCCTTTTCACAGTTCTTCCCCTTGAAACCTGGAGGACAGATGCAAATCCCTGTTTCATCATGACAAATTCCTCCATTATAACACGACCATTGGCATGACTGGGTACATCCACTCGATGTGTTATAGCGATCAGAGGGGCAGGCTGAACATTAAGGATATTGATTTGATTTGATTTGATTTGATTTGATATATTTTGTCAAGTACAAGTATAAACAGCATCCATACATAAGCTCGTCAGGATAAATCATGAAAGCTCTAGAGCTTATTTGCAATGGGGTCCCAACATAACAGAACAAAGTTATTACAAGTACGGATTTTAAATTGTACTATATTTTTTGAAATCCACTTTATACATATAAATATATATATATATATATATATATATATATATATATATATATATATATATATATATATATATATATATTTATATAAAAGTAAAGAAAATAAATAATATGTACAAGTATTTGTTTACCTTATATATATATATATATATATATATATACATAAAACATTACAAAAAAACTCTAACAGTAACACATACAAATTAATTTTAAAAAAAAGCAAACAATATTCATGGGTCGTTTGCATTACAGTATAATTATTGCTTTTACTAGAATTGTATTCGTACATTTACTTTTGAATTTAATTCAGTTCAATTAATTTCAATGTTCATTTATTCAGTTTCCAAATAATAAAATAAACAATTATAATCGAATAAGAATAAATATCATAATTGCATAATACATGGTGAAATAAGAAAATGCGTGAGCAAAATTCTAGCAATTGCTTGCTTTTATGCAAACAATGGAAGACAAATTTCCGTATTGGGCTGTAAATGCTTTATCTTATTTCATCATTTATCTTATCTTATCTTATCTTGTGCAGCCCATTGTATCAATCAATTATTCAAGTCCTAAAACACGTAAAAGACCGAGAAGGGAAAAAGGGACAATATATATATAAGGGATGATTTCAAGTTCAATGTTGGTGTTGCAGGCACAATTTAGATTGCCTCCATATAGCTCCATCAAAATGATTTGAAGATGATCCAAATCACATTATAAATGAGACTTGTCTTTTAGCCAAACACCAAAAGGTTGTCAACACGGAAATTTAAATCCCCATTCACAGTGGCCTCAAACACCGCTACAGTCGCGGGACTGTCCCGCGACTGTAGCGGTGTTGCCCTTAGTGTGAATGCTCGGACCCGCTATAAACTATACCGGGATAACCTCGACCCGCTATAACACCGCGATAAACTATCGCGCTCAAACCATAGTAACAGCACCGGGACAGTCCCGCTGCTGTCGCGGAGTACTCCGCTACAGCACCGGGATAAAAAACAATAAAATACATAAGAATTTCCAGAAAAGATGGTGAAAGAAGGATAATACATGGAAATACATAAGAAATGATAGAAAAGATAAAGAAAGAAGGTGAAAAACAAAGAAATACATAAGAAAGGATAGAAAAGAAAGGGAAAGAAGGAGAAAAACAAAGAAATACATAAGAAATTATAGAAAAGAAAAGGAAAGGAAAGAAGGCGAAAAACAAAGAAATACATAAGAAATGATAGAAAGGAAAAGGAAAGAAGGAGAAAAACAAAGAAATACATAAGAAATGATAGAAAGGAAAAGGAAAGAAGGAGAAAAAAACAAAGAAATACATAAGAAATGATAAAAAAGAAAAGGAAAGAAGGAAGAAAACAAAGAAATACATAAGAAATGATAGAAAGGAAAAGGAAAGAAGGAGGAAAAAAACAAAGAAATACATAAGAAAAAATTAATGATAGAAAAGAAAAGGAAAGAAGGAAAAAACAAGGAAATACATTAGAAATGATAGAAAAGAAAAGGAAAGAAGGGGAAAAACAAAGAAATACATAAGAAATGATAGAAAAGAAAAGGAACGAAGGAGAAAAAAACAAAGAAATACATAAGAAATGATAGAAAGGAAAAGGAAAGAAGGAGAAAAAAAAACAAAGAAATACATAAGAAATGATAGAAAAGAAAAGGAAAGAAGGAGAAAAACAAAGAAATACATAAGAAATGATAGAAAAGAAAAGGAAAGAAGGAGAAAAACAAAGAAATACATAAGAAATGATAGAATAGAAAAGAAAAGGAAAGAAGAAGAAAAACAAAGAAATACAAAGAAATGCAAGTATTTTGTAACGGAGGTCATAAAAATCACACGCTGCAGTGTGAATGGGTACTTGAAATCTATCCCGGGACTGTCCCGGGATAACTTTTCCACTGTGAATGCATTTATAGCGGGTTTATAGCGGCGTTGCCGTCCCGCGACAGCACCGGGATAAATTTGAGAATGTCACTCATGATGAGTTTCACAGCATTTCATACTATTTATTTCCTCCTTTTTAAAAAAAAGGATTTTCCGCACACGTACACAAGCCCGTAATCAGGGGGTAGGTCGCCGGGGTTCGAACGACCCCCCCCCCCGTCCGCGCGCGAGTAGGGTCCACCTGTCAAAGAGAGAGGTGAGAGGAGAGGAGAGAGAGAGAGGAAGAGAAGAGAGAGAGAGAGTTAGCAATTGAGGGGGGGGGGAGAGGAAGAGAGACAGAGAGAGACAGAGATATAGAGCGCCAATATATTCATTGGGTTATGTTGAATGTGAAAGTGCGCCATCTGTGGTCGCTCTCTAGCTCTTAGCCCCATCGCTCGGGTAATAAAACAACGTCACCTCAAAGTAGCTTAGTATATTTCTTTATTTATTTCACACTTATTTAGTGGTTATATTTCGTTCTAAAAACGGTAATAGTTGTCGTGGTGACGGAGGCTTATGTTGTCTGATCTATCACCTTCATTTACGAGTTAACAACGCTTACCTCATAACTACATTATAAGTATTATTAACCCCATATTGGATATTTATTGGGTGCTAGGGTTAGCCGGTGTTCTAACATCGGTGTTAAGACGAGAGGTTCCTATTTTTTAATATGCAATGGACGTAAATTTGTATTAGCATCCAACCACGACTTCGAGAATGAATTGTACAGCCAACAAGGGCTAGGGCTGTAATTTGGACCGATGCAGCAGGTGCAGTTTGCTTGTTACGGACCTAGAAATAGGGCCTCTGCCATCCGACTAGCAGGCCATCGCAAATGTAATTTTAGCATGAATCATCTGCGTACACATCTTTGTGTAATTCTAAATCATCTCGTTCCTGTACATACATTAGTAAATATCTTAAATCGATCTGTTACATAGATTCCTACATGGTAATTCTAAAGTCTAAGAAGCCATGTTTCTATGCCACTACCGTTGAATCATGTAATTTCTGTAGAATCGAAGTGGCTCTCAGATTAATCTAATCACAGAATCTGTTGCTGATCATTTTGGTTTTGAAGACTTTGTTAGATGATTTTGGGTTTGATGATTATTTGGTGTGATAATGGTGTTGTCCCCATTAATTAGTCTTGTTGACCAGACTCAGAGTTGATTGGATTGACTGATTTCACGTTGCTATTTGATTGAGGGACGTGAAATGTGGTTCGAGGGTGTAGTTGTTCAGGATGACTACCTTGAAGGTACTTGTGTTGATGTCATTTGGTGGAGCCCCATCCTCATGGTGAGAATGACGTGTCGGTTCGTCCCTCCAAGAAACAGATCATGTTTGGGGATGACGTTACCTTTGTATTATGGTGCCCATCGTCCATCAATCGCGGACTCCGGTGTTTGAATCAATCATCAGTGTGAAGAGGAAGTGCGTGTGGGATACCACTAACACTAATCCAAAATGGAAATAGATGAGGAGGGATGTGAAGAATGGTAATGCTGGGTTGAGCAAGGACACTAATACAACTGTCACTAGGTATACTCTCGCATCATTAGACCTAGATGACTGCCTCATACACAGATAGGTGAAAGTGAGGATGGTTAGAGTAGTATCTAGTGTTATTTGTTGAATAACAATAACACTGATGTTAGTGAATAGCAGAGATGGTGTGTTGTGTGGATGCTATTTTCTGAATTGAAGTGTAACACAGAGGACACACAGGTAACACAATGGAATGTGAACCACGGTGATGAGAATGCGAGATTGCTCGAACAGAGAGTCGTAGTGATGATGTGTTATTGTTAGTGACAGAGGAGATATGAGAGAAACAAACAAAGATCAGGTGACGTACAATGAAGCGTATTATCGTAAGAATTGAATGTAACATTGGATGACACGTGTACATTTACAGTGGAATGTGGAGCAGAGAGATGATGGAAATGGAACAGGTGCCAGTGAGGTTATAATGGAGTCTCTTAAAGACAGTGATCATCGAGGCATAGAGAAAGGAGATGAAAGAGAACAGGAAGAAAGACCTTGTGTTGTTCAATAGAGGTGTTAATGTGCATGAGATTAATTTTAGTCAACCCCCCTTGCATGAATATCGTACTGATGTGCATTGCGCCTGATGAAAGCGCCTTTGCAGTTGTCAATTTCTGCGGTGTACTCAGTGGATAGTGCTAATAGTGTTCCTCTAGGTGAGTCTGATGATCTAGATAGTACCTTACAGTCCACTCCCATTGTGCTGTTGTGCTCCACCTCTCGGTATTGACTTTCTCAGGAGTTCTCATGGGTAGTTGAGTCTGACATTTTCTTGGCAACTCTTCTGAAGAGTGTATTGTATCGAGCTTTGTTCAGAACTTTAATTGTTATAGTTTGCCTGATATGTCTTCACCTGATTTAACTTGCCTATGTGTCTTCACCTGAGGTGACCTTGCCTATCGTTGTCTTCACCTGATGTGATTTGCCTATCGTGTCTTCACCTGATGTGACTTTGCCTATCGTGTCTTCACCTGATGTGACTTTGCCTATCGTGTCTTCACCTGATGTGACTTTGCCTATCGTGTCTTCACTTAATGTGATTTTACTTATCGCGTCTCTGTCTTGCGTAACCTCTACGTTCAATATTCCGATAACACTTGATTGCTGTCGTGATAGCAGTGTCGTAGTTGACCAGCGGCTAGTGGGTTAACTCAAGATCCGTCTTGTCATATTGTCAGTAGCGATACCAACGTTCCCGTTGCGTCTTTGATGCGTCCGCAGCTCGAAATTGCTAGTAATGCAATAGCGTTGACACTGGAGGAATCGTCCTGCCTCCATGCATGCTAAACGTAGGTGGCGATAGTAATTCCTAAAACTGCGCAAGCTAGTCCACAGTCGCAACCAACTCCTTGCACGAAGATGAGGCCACACCTTGACCTGTTGACCTCGCATGTCTGTGCCCCACACGTCGAATGATCTCTCTGGTCGTCACTGTTCCTGTTGGTGACGTCAAGATCCACTTCTACCTCGGATGACAGCAACCCTCTTGGTCGTCCACCGACAAACCCCATACTACTCAGGACTTACTTATGCTGATCTGTCCGCTCAGCTTATCAGACGTGGAGCGATGTCTAACCTACCTGATGGAGATCTCTCTCATCGCGTCCATCGACCCAGGTGCTGATATCCATGGTCGAAGACCCTACCACTCACTCCGTAAGTCCACACGCGTCATCGCCTTCGGACTGGTCTGCAACATCGACGACGGCTTACCAATCGAGCATGCCCGACAATGGCGTTTGTACCATCTGATGTGCCCCTTCGGACAACTACCTGCTACGCTCCCTTGAAGCTTTGTTTGGACTTGATGTTCTGCCATTGACCCATTTCCCCCATTAAGACCCTTGATGGACACAGTCCCTCCCCTATGGTAGAACACCCTAGTCTGGTAGCTCCCTGCATGCTGGCTCTCTTATCCCATGGACCATAATGCCCCCGTAGTGCATGCTATTCTGTGTGCTAATTAACAGTCTATTCATATCTTATGAAACAGAGACTTTTGGATATTATTTACTGTATGCATGATTTTGTTTACAGTCTAGCCTCCTTTATGTGAGAGACTCGGTTACAATAGTCTGATTTTTTATTTGTTCATGTGATTTGATTATGTGAATTACTGTAGCATATTTTGATAATGTAATCATTTTGACTTTTTTGTATGTATTTTGAACGTGCTATTATATGTGCCTGTTTTCGATCATACAAGTTGCACTTGAAATGTTTTTTTTTTCATCAGTTAACTATGTATTAATTTTATGTAATTACAGGACAAAGTGAATAATTGCTTTCAAGTTGTTTTTGTAGGCATTTTAGGGTTTGGAACAGTGTCTATGTGGTTTAGCTACATGTATATGGTATTATGTCTCAATAGTAATTTATTGATTTGGGATTGTAAAGATATTACATAGTTTTCTTTTGAAGTACCTATTGTTGGTAAAGAATTCTTCTTTTTATTTTATGTTTAGTCTGATTACTAGTAATTCAAGTTAAACAGGTACACAATTTGATGTTATTCATATATTCTGTGTACAAATAATGTTGGTTTGCAGTTTAATTATTCTATTGTTAACTGTCACGGTTTTTGCTAGATTTTCACTAAAACGTGAACCACAAAGGTTATGTAAGTCATCTATTCAGTTTAAGTATTCTAGTAGTGTGATATATGTCCTATCTTTCTATTTGTTATGGATCAAACTTGTGATTTACTTTTGCAACCGTACTGCGACCGGTTGTTCTTTATATATTCACTGTTACGAGTTTGACAAGGAGTATTAGAGGGGTGATTATGATAGTTTTAATGATATTGGTGAAATTGAAATTTCGATACATTCTGTATATGTTCATTTCATATGTTTGGAAGTGTTAGTTGAATTTATAGTTCAACGTTCAGTTAGTTCGTTAGTTTGTTTTATTAATTTGTGCATGTTTGTCAGTAAATGATTTATGCAATTGCTATATATATATTCACCTGGTGTAGAGAATTGATATGTGATCTGCTTATTACTGTCTGTATAGGCTACAGTTTATAACGAGTTCAGATAGCGTTTGTTTATATTCCAAAATTGAAGGAAAGAGGAAAAAGTAGTCACGCCAATATATTCATTGGGTTATGTTGAATGTGAAAGTGCGCCATCTGTGGTCGCTCTCTTAGCCCATCGCTCGGGTAATAAAACAACGTCACCTCAAAGTAGCTTAGTATATTTCTATTTTATTTCACAATTAGTGTAATTGTCTAACTAATGGCGGAGAGAATGAGAAAGACAAAAAAAAAAAAAAAAAAAGTGGAAATTCTTTCGCTTGTGCCTCGGGCTCGCCTGTATATTATAATTATCTGGGTATGCTCCTTGGTTCTATATTTTTATTTTAAGGGCGGTTAGTTGTAAAATATCCTTATCCCCCTACTTTCAAATCATTATAAGGGGCCCATAAATGTTCAAAATGTTAATGAGCTAGACTCACAAAAAATAAAAAGCAAGACCGTTCAAATTCCACTCTCTTTGGTTCTTTATGTGCAACAATTTTCGCCTGCGCTTCGCGCTCGCATGCTCGCATTTATCAGGTTTAGGGTACATGCAGGTAATATGGGCCAGCAGGTAATATGGGCCACCTGAAGCAAATCATGTCGTGACCGTCGACCAGTGACCGGTGACCGGTGTGAGCACCATAATGTTGTTCATATGAACTGTATACGAAAATATATCGTCGTGAGGGCATCTGATGCCGAAATTTCTCTGAGAAAATTGCTGAAAACCAACAAGGTATACGTAAAACTTACGGCATTTTTTTACCCTGATGTAAAATTGGATATTTCACAGAATGTGATGGTGAAAGAGTGTTTGAGGGGGTAACCTCAATTGTTTTGTATATTTAGTAAGCTTATAGTTTCATTTTGATCATACTAACGTGTACAGGTCATTTTGTTTTAGTGAAGGGGTGCAATGTGGCAGTGAATGCTTGCCTGACACAGCAACATTAGTGCAGGTAATATGGGACATCCAAAATGGCGGAAATGATTCTGGTACTTAGTATTGGGATGAGCCATCAATCTCTTTGCTACGATTTTTTGGGGGCATATTCACAGTATATAATTAATATAAATTACTTATTGTAGGCCTGTATTGACTTGTATAATGAAAATAATATTTAAATAATATTTAAAAAAGGTATAATATACAAAATACATAACAATGAAATATATAGTCAAAGGATTTACTGAAAGGTCTTATAATTTCAAATTATGTCTCAAAGTTAATGATTTTCAACATTTTAAGCAAATTCCAGACATGGTTGAGTCATTGTAGTTTTTAAAACATACATTAAATACATGTGCCCATATTACCTGCACATGCAGGTAATATGGGCACTTTGGTAATGACGTCAACATTTGAATATTGCAGACAGGGGGGTTGGTGAAAATTGTCTTTCTTCACAATAAAAGTTAGAGCAGTAGTTATTGATTCATATAAACAAAGATTAGACTGTTTGTTACTTCGTAATTTTAGGCAAATGAGCTTAGGGTGCCCATATTACCTGCATGTACCCTATATGGGATAATGATCCTTTTCGGAGTGCTTTTGGAGGGGAGCCGGGGCTGAGTAGAAAGTGGAAGTGCTGAACATTTGGAAAAGTGCCGGTACATTTAATCTGTCATTTCCGTGGGGGGGGGGGGTTATCTATTTTTTTTTATATATTTTTTTTATTTTATTTTTATTTCTTGTTTTTTTCTTTTTCTTTACATTTTTACAGTGGCTTCTGTGGTTTCACTTCAGTCCCTTTCATTGATCCTTGATGCCCAAATCATAGGTCATTTCTGCTCGCGCCTCGCGCTCACATCTTTGGGGGAGTGATCATCAGTTTAAGGCAAAATGTGCGTAAAATTTACCACATTCAGGTCAATAAAAAGTACACTTTCCAACTCACGCTTCGCGCTTGCAGATGCCCAAATCACACGCCATTTTGTGTGAATTTTCCGCTAGTGATTCGCGCTCACATCTTTGGGGGGGGGGTGATCATCTGACAGCTTAACCCTAACTTACCTGGGGGGAGCCTTTAAGGCCCCCCCCCCCTCGACACTTTTCGCGATGAATCCGCAGTGCGAATTTTTTTTTAATGCGCCGCTTTCTGACTTTTTACTCTCAAGTCTTGAGCATCTTTTAAAACCATTTTCGCGGAAATCGGGCATACCGTTACTACGTTCCAGGATTGTCAAAATTTGTTGTCAGACCGAAAATGGCTCAAAAACGTTATTTCATGTACAAAGTCAATACAAAATGTGTTTTCAGCTAGAATTCATAAATGAGTGATTATTTTTAGTTTTATTGACAAGAGTCATTTAATTTGATGCTATTTATGGCCGAAATAATGTCACTGACGAATTGTGTCGAAAAAACAATAAAAATAAAAAGGTCTAAAAGCAAAGAAATACATAAGAAATTTAAAAAACAATAAAATACATAAGAAATCGATTTTGGTACTGGAACTTTTTCTTTTACAATTCTTAGGAATGCTATAAAGAATACTTTCACAAAAAATAGCTTTCTAGGAGCTTTATTTAGTGAATTAGAGCAAAAAGTATGATTTCAACAATAAATTAGCATAATTAATTCATATAAAATAAAATATATGAATTTAGTGCAATTTACCTATGCAACGGCGTAGATTATGTCATTCTCTACCTTCATGCAAATTTTCGTCGCGATCGCGCGATCCTCGGTCGAGATCTTAGGGGGGGGGCCCTTAAAGGCCCCCCCCCCTGGACTTTAAGCTCGCAAAATAGCCCAGGTAAGTTAGGGTTAATGTTAAGGATTTAAAAGAAAAAAAGATAAAATGCAAAATGTGCGTAAAATTGACCACATTCACAGTATCCCAGATAGCGGTGCTATGTTGGCCCAACGCCGTGGCTATTATGTTGGGCCAACGTTGGCACAACGTTGCACGTTGCGGCGACCATATGCCAACGTTGGATCAACGTTAAGTCATATACAAAAGTGCGACGTCGCGCGCACTCAAAATGCGAACGTTGGTCCAACATTGGTTCGACGTTGGCTTCGCGACCGCGACCAACCCGATCATTGCCGACGTTGACCCAACGTAACCTAGCTATATCTGGATACGGTATAATCAGGCAGTTGGGAGGTATAATACAACAATACGTAAAGGCTCGGAGAGAATTAAAAAAAAAAACAGCATACATGTACATATAATGTTTCTATGTACTAGTGTAGCAAACTTTGGGTAAATCATAATTGAGTAAATTGCAAATGAAGATTGCAGGTACAGAATCCATTTTACCATTTTTAATAAAAAGGAAGAAGACTGAGTGAATGCTGCCCCTGCTATCCCAGCTGGAAAGAACATACTCAATCACAATGTTAAATTGGGGCGTTTTCACACTGTGGTCACACTGTGAACCACACTGTGGTCACTGTGTGGATAACCGGAGATTCACATTGTGGCCACACTGTGGAACACGCTGATTCACAGTGTGGATAACCGGAGATTCACACTGTGACCACACTGTGAAACAATGCGACCACACTGTGTAAACGCCCCAATTTAACATTGTGGACAGTCCACACTGTAAAATGCTCACACTGTGAAACACCACACTGTGAAACCCATCAACACTGTGAAACACCAATCACACTGTTAAAACGCTCTAAATTAACACTCACCACGTCACTGTGAAATACCATCACTGAAATATCAACGGATGCGCATAAATTAATACATAGCATTTTACTCTTTGCTACGGCTCATGTGTCATCAGTTTCTCCTCTAGCTCTTCGGGCTTAATGCTCAGAGCACGTTGAGGAAAATTGAAACATTATAACATTATAATGGTAAGGGCTTCCCATATTATTATATAATAAAACATTTGTGTCATGGTTCATATTGTGTTAAATTCATTTTTAATAAATTGCACGCTTATTTCTTTATTGCACTGTTTAATTCTAGTGTTTTCAAATTATTTTGTTTTAAAAGAAAACTTGTGTAAAGTATTAAATACTGTTTTAGAAAAGAAGCATGATTAAAAACTCGACGAATTACCTAAAATCATTACTATAACTTTATGATCGATTACAAAATTGAACCACATTATCACATTGTGAGGGGGTAAATTCACAGTGTGAAACCGCACACCACAATGTGAATATTATATGGAAAACCATATCACAATGTGAAATCATCAACACACTGTTAAATTAGAGCATTTTAAAATAATCGACTATGTGAACACATTGTGCATCACTGTATTCTTTCCAGTAGGGCAGGTTAAAAAAAAAAGAAAAAACTAAAGAAAAATGGAAAAAAAAATGAAATAAAACAGGGTTTATATTTCGTTTTAGAAGGGGAGAGGAGGTCCATTTCTATCCATTACATCGTGCTGGATGATCACTACAGTCTGTGTTAAAAAAAAATGGTACAGTCGGGAAAAAAAATATTTAGGTGTGAAATATTTTCAGATAATGTGTGTATGTGGTACCAAAATAAAGCAAAACAATTTTCCTTGCTGATGCGCTTTGTTCTGTGTTATTTACTTCCGTAAAAACAAAAGTTATGCTAAATTTTGTGCGACGAGGAACAAATCGAAATTTTGCACTTCATGGCCATTATGCGAAACCTATACACAAAGGCATGGGACGCCATACGAAAAATTGATTTTTCTTGATTGTAGAAAACTAGTCATATTTCAAAAATTACAACACCAAATGTGATGAAAAAAAAATTGCAGATGAAAGTATGATCTTCCTGCTTTATAAAAATGCTAAACAATAGCAGGCTGTGATTAAACTTCATACTGTAAAAAAAAAAATGTTTTCCACTTGTACCATTTTATTTGACACAGACTGTAAATTGTCATCTTGTGATCCCGATGAAGTACCTTCATCATCCTGTAATCGACGTCATTGGGTAGCTGATTCTTTATTGAAGAGTGGACTAGTGTCTGTTGCATGGTTGGATACACTATAACAGTAATAGCTGCAACAATTATGCGTCATCTCCTTAAAAGTCAACGGTTTGTCCACATAACGAAACATTCGAAGGACAATGTGAGTACAAAATGAGTTTGACTACTCCAAGACTCACTTTAAGTAAGTCTTCAATACCCACTTGAATCTTCGAGACTCAATTGTATCTTCATGACTCACTCAAAGTGAGTCATGAGGACTCAGACATATAATTATATTTGTGACGAGTCATGGTGACTCACTTGATCAATAGAGTGTTTCGTTATACAGCGCGTCCCCCAAAAAATGTCCCTCTGATTGGGCGCTAAATAAATTCTAACGTAAAGTACTATTCATTTTTTTTTTGTGCAACTCCCTGGAGACCCAAAAGACGTCGCGGCGACTTCTCCAAGACCAAACTTGGAATGGGCCAAACATGACTACTAGGCCCTATTACAAAAGAGCCTGTGTATTTAAAACTAATGATGCATTTGAAATTTTCACATCAATCGCAGAATAATGCAAACTTTTTAAATACATAATCTTAATTGAGTATGACACTTAATGTTGGTAATCATTTTTTGATGAATTGAGTAACACAAAAAAGAAGAAGACATTTTTGGGGACACGCTGTACAGACAAACCCGTGACTAATTTGTAATGAGTCTGAATGCTGAGAGACTGACTTCAAGTGAGTCTTTAAGACTCACTAAGTGAGAAGACTCCTTTTTAAGTGAGTCTTTGATAATAGAGTCTTTAAGACTCACTTTAAATGCGCGAGCAGTATAATGAAGTTAAGTTGTCGCACAAAATCCTTCTTTTACTCATTTTAATTTTACTCAATACTCTTTTACTTATTATTATTCAAATGCACCCTTCCGCAGAACCGATGGGGTTACCCTGCTGGATAGAGCACACTCATTCACGATGTGAAACACAGTGTGAATCACACTGTGTTTCACATTGTGAATCATAGTCTGCTCCACAATGTTAAATTGGGGCGTTTTCACATTGTGGTCACACTGTGAACAATACTGTTCACACTGTGAAATATATGTCGTAAGGTATTCACACTGTAAAAATCTTTTTTATCACAGTGTGAATTTTTTTCACGACTTGGCCACACTGTGAAATCAATTTTACACTGTGAGCGGGTACATTCACACTGTGAAATTAATTTTCACATTGTCAACAATGTGTGGTTTTCCACATTGAGGCGGTGTCCACACTGTGAAATCACCTTTTTCACATTGTGGACAGTGTTTTCACACTGTGTTCACAGTGTGAAATATTTTCCACAGAGTGGGCACACTGTGAATGTTATAGTTCACAATGTGAAATATTTTCCACAGAGTGGCCACACTGTGAACAATACTGTTCACACTGTGAAATATATGTAGTAAGGTATTCACATTGTGAAAATCTGTTTATCACAGTGTGAATTTTTTTCACGGTTTGGCCACACTGTGAAATCTCCTTTTCACAGTGTGGACAGTGTTTTCACACTGTGCTCACAGTGTGAACTGTGTTTTCACACTGTGTTCACAATGGGAATGAGTGTGTTCTTTTCAGCAGGGATATCCCAAAACATTGAATAGGATTGCGTGCGATCGATGGTGTGTGACTCTTTTGAAAGCATCCACTCAATCTTTCAATGGGTTTTGTACCTGTCAAATTCATTTGTAATTTATTCGCTTATGCAAGTTGATAAATCATTTATGATTCAAGAATCTATCATTGTAAAGGTGAGGAGTTCGTCTTCAATTACATGATAGAAACAAATATACAAGATGAGCTGGGAATCATAGCCCCTCCAAAAATGGATTACCTTTTTAAAATAAATGTTGCATCGTTGCTTACCTCTTATAATCAGTCTGAAAAGCCCAGCTCTGGCTTGACCACGTTCCCCTCCAATATATATCTCATATACACCAGCATTTGAACGTTCTACTTCTCCTCGAATTGTATAGTTTGTGGATGTCAGAGAAGACCCAGCAAGTTCCACTGTTCCGTTAAACATCCATTCTTTTTCCAATGGACTTGGGTTAACCTCAGTAAATTCGATTAAAACATCCACATCTCCCTTGCTGACGGTTTTTGAGAACCTACCGTTTGTTGGGACAAAATTCGCTAGAAAGAAAACATGAATAAATCACTGTGACATATTATTTCTTTGGTAATTTCTTATTTGTTTTTAACAACCGGCCGCGGCCGGTCAAACTTCAAAAGGCAACGGCCGCAGCCACACGAAATTTCAATTTCAATTTAAGCCGAATTTCAATTTCGTTAAAAGTTTGATTTTCTCTCTAATTGACAGTGTGTGCAATATTTTGAAGCAGTAAAAAATCATTTATCAAAATGTTGAAACTTTTTAACAAAAATGACTTTTGAAAAAGTCTTCTTTTTTTTTGTTGGATATAGATTCAATCTTTTACAAAATATATTGGTATAGCTCGTAAATAAAGGGTTGTAATTATATTCTTGTAATTTTTAAAAACTTTTTATGTTTAACATTTTGGTTTGATTTAAACAGAGACAGAAGTATATTGCAGACCTATTGGACCATTCTTGGTCACGTGTGTGACCGAAATTATGCAAAATCTTGACTTTAATTGGCTATAACTCTAACAATTTAAAAAATATACTGATTTAATGTTTATATCATGCTAATATATTTTGTTGGCTATCATTTGTAAATATTTTTTGATATTTACAATATGCATGTTAAAGGTCAGAGGTCAAAAGAAGTGGGTCACGTGTGTGACTTCACAGAACGGCATGATTTTGAAAGTTCAATTTCATTTTGAAATTCCTGTGAGTTTTAAAATGATGAAATGTTCTTATTGCTGTGAGATATGCATTATGGACCTGTTAACCAAAAAATACCACTGGATAGGAGTCATCTCTGAAATTTCTTTTTTTATCTATTATTTTATATCGTGATGTCGGGTCACGTGTGTGACATTTTAGTGGGTCATATCAATTCTAGTTGTAAACTTAAGAGGAAGAGGGCGCTATCACTCTACGCAAAGCGAAGGCTGCCATAGACATTTTGTATTTTGCACAGTTTTTTCACTTTGTTTTCTTGATTATGGCGAACAACTACCTTTTCAAAGAAATGATCAGCTTGAATAACTACGCTAAGAGTCTGCTTTTTTCAAAAATAGGAATAACTTATTGCAAAGGGGAAAAAAAGTCCTGTCACTTCTGTCAATTCGAAATCCTAGTCAGATCAAATTCCTGTACAATATGGCCAATTTTGCTCTCAAAATAGCTCATACGCCACATAATCATCTTCCTGGATAATGCATAATTATATTACAGCTTAATGATCAAGCAGTTTTTAAAAGCTTGAATTCTCAGTTTTCCAAAGATGGTACATTCATTTCGATTGGTTAAGAAAAAGTCCTGTCACTATGAACATTATCACAATAGAATCTTTACTCGATGGGTCGATATTTCCGCATATCACATGCATATCGCATGTGGACGGCGTCTTCGCAAGAGGTGACAAGATCATTACTTATATCAATAATCGTTTGGAACATCAATCTATGTGAAATAAAGATTCTGATTACACTGACTTCATCACAATAATGTTATAAGCTTGCCCAAATGTGTATTTCCTCCATCTGGTCTGGAGAATCTATTAACTAACAACATGATAAAAGTTCATCAATTTCTTTCATCTCCACGTACGAGTAGATTGCTGAACCGAACGGACAATTCCATTCCAGCTGCAGGGAAGTCTTCTTAAGCGAGTTTTTGTGAGCTAATTTATTATTGCAGCCAGCTGTATAGATTTTGCGCTTCTCAGCCGTATTCCCAACGTCACTTCGTTGCGTCTGACCTCTTAGATAATGGACGCGCCTTGTTTAATTACGATTTAATGCCGAACATTGGTATACGTTAACTTTACATTTTACATAGAGTAGAATTGATATGACGTGTGTGACTTATGGCAAATTGTACAGAAAAATGAATATATTATGTATTATGAAATAAATGTACATTTTGAGCAATTACTATATCCGCTGTGGTAAAAAATTTTATGAACTCAACCCTAGTCAGTCAATGGGGTGTTTTGGTAGCTGTCAAGACTGGGATAGGGGCGGGTAGGGAGGGGGGGGGGCATTATGCCCCCTATAATATCTTGGCTGTTGATCGCGCAAGCGCGCCGAAACTTTGCACGTTGGTAGTGTGTGATATAACTACAAGAAAGCACTGTTAATTTTCCCATAATAATTATAATTTATTTTCTATGAATTAATTATGCTAATTTACGCATTGCATGAAGTCATAATTTTTGTTCTAATTGACAAACTACAGCTTCTGGAATGCTAATTTTCAGTTTGCATAATCTTTATAGGATTCCTAACAATTGTACTTGGAAAAAAAATTTGATATCGAACTAAATTCCTTGTGTATTTCATTGTTTTATGAATTTCTTATGTATTTCCTTGTTTTTTCGACTTTTTTTTTTGTTGTTTTTGTTTTGTTCTTTTTGTTGTTGTTTTTTCGCAAAAATTATTGCAGAACCATTTTGAAGTATAATAATGCTAAAATAAATTAATTTTAGCCAATGAAAGTGAAAATAATCAGAATTTATGACCGCCCCCACCCAACGGGTCACGTGTGTGCACACACGTGACCCGTGGGTCACGTGTGTGACCAATTTCAAAGTTAATTAATAAACTAAATTAAAAGCTATCATAGGCTTCATATTTGGTGAGATGCAAGGCACTATATCTAGCTTTGGAGAAAAATTGTAATAATAATAGAACCATGGTTTTCGGGGGCGTTAACTTTTCGTGTTTTTGGTCACGTGTGTGACATTTGATGGCAATTA